>WNWU01000016.1:39255522-39285901 GCA_012654045.1 Ptyas mucosa | reverse complement strand
GGAAGGAGAAGGTGTAATTAGCAGAATCCAGCACAGAAATGGAAAAATGGGGGGGGATCGGGAGGAGGTGTAAGAAGATGTTTCCTTAGATCACTGAGGCTCCCAACAATGAGTTTGGCGGCGATGTAAGGAAATGTCTTCCAGCTCTTCAAGATTGACTTTAAGCCGACAGCAAAAGTAGTGGGGGGGGGGCAACAGGGGCGTGTGTGTTTGTGTATGTCCCTCCCTCCGCAAGGATTTGGAGGCAGATGCTGCCTCTCTGAGGAAAAGAGGAGATAGTGAAGCCCTGGCTGTCACCTAGGAGAGGAGGAGGGCACGCTGGGAAGGGAGTACGTTGCTAGTTCCCTTCTCCACAGCCCTGCAAAGCTTGCCTGCCTTCCACATGGCCCGGTTCGGGGGCGTGGCCAGCCACCAATTGCTACTGGTATGACGAACTAGCCTCAATCTCCGCTACCTACTCACCTGAGCCGGTCCGAATCGGGAGCATTTCACCCCTGGTTTTGTTCAATAAAACCTTAATCAAACGTAATCACCAATCTAACATTTGTTGACAAATTAAAATCAGAACATATTACATCAAGCAGTAAATTTTCTTAAGGTTGTCTCACATTAACATATACTTTTCTTTATTATTTTTAACCACCTATATATCAATCCTCTATTTTAGTTGCCATCTCTTATTTTCCTTTTTTATTACTCCAAAAACCCTCCTGTTTTTATCCAAAAATCATATATACCTTTAGGCTTTTAAACATTACATTTCAGTTTAGTCACATTTAATTTTATCTACTTTATTTCTTCCTTTTCATATCTGTCCATAAATGTTCCACTTCAAAGTTCATCTGTTCAAATTAAAAATTCTATGTCACTTTAATGCTTTTATAATGTCTGTTCCATGTGTGATGCATCAACTTCCTGTCTTTTGTTCCTATGCCACACCTTATTTTTTTGCTAGGCTTGTTGATTTCCATTGTAAAATGTCCAAAATCTTCCTTCTTTCTTCTTAAAATCACCCAGGACAGGATAGGAATCTCCAAAATCCATAAATCTAGTGTTTATTTCAAAATAATCCAAGGTAAAAAGCCAATTAAAATGCTTCTTTTCCAAACGGAAAGGGAAATCTCTTTAATCCACTTTCCTGCTTAGTCACCGCAGACTCCATGGCAATTATGTAACCATCCGTCTGTCTTTCTTCATTAGCTTCATTAGCTTTCAAAGGTGTAAACTCCCAAAGAGACATTTCTCCAATCCACACCAAGAAAAAAAAAAGTCCAATTTTCTAGATTATTAAAAGCCAATTCTTCTAAGACAAATTTATTAAAGCAACGTCTGTCTTGGGTCTTTATTTCCATTTTTTTCCCTTTTGAACTTCAAGCCCCACAGATCTGTAGCCGCTATTTAAAGTTTTGGGTCTTATTTTTTTTTTTAAATCCAAATAATCATGTTGTTTTTGCCTGGGTTGATGTCACTCACCCGGCTTCAAGATACTCGCTCTTTCTTCTTCCCTCCTGCACTATCTTGTGTCCTGGTCTGCTGTGGCTTTGTGGCAGTCGCCAAGGCTGCCTAACCCCACCACCGATTCAAGGATTCCCTCTGGCTTCTGAGGAACTTGCCTGTTCCTCTTGGCCCACCGAGGCGCTCCTCTTCACCCCCCATCCCTGCAAGATGGGGGTCAGTCCGAAGACCGGTCAGACAGTGGTTTGTCGGTCGCGGTTTTCGCGGGCTCATTAGAGCCCGCTATTTTCCCGACTGTGACGCTGCGGCTCCAGACCGGAAGTCCAATATCTGTTAAAATTTATGTTGAGTTAAAAATTGTGGGAAAATATGTTGAAAAAGCAATTTATGTAATAAGTTGTGAATTAGTTAAAATAAAACAGCTAAATAATAGATGTAGGTGTGGAGGAAAGCATGCTGGTAATACCAGCCACATAAGAGAAGGAGAAATGGAGAAGATGCTGGAAATCAGCCCCCCCCCAAAAAAAAGAAAAGAAAGAAAAAAACATGCTGGAAATCAGCCAAATGATAGTAGGAGGTTTGGAGATTATGCTGGAAATCAGCCAAAACACAAATATGCTGGAAATCAGTCAACAACGGGTGGAGGTATGGAGGTGATTATGCTGGAAATCAGCCAAAATAAAGCATGCTGGAAATCAGCCAAACAAAAGCTGGAGGTATGGAGGAGAATATGCTGTAAATAAGCCAAAACAATAATATGCTGGAAATCAACTAAACAACAGGAGGAGATATGGAGGAGGATATAGATCCATGATGGCGAACCTATGGCACGGGTGCCACAGGTGGCACGTGGAGCCATCTCGGTGGGCACGCGAGCTCAGCTCTGGCACGCATGCGTGCGCTGGCCAGCTGATTTTCGGGCCTTCTGGGCCCACCAGAAGTCAGGAAACACACTGTTTCCGGCCTCCGGGGGACCTCTGGGGGGGGTGGGGAAGGCCGTTTTTGCCCTCCCCAGGCTCCTAGAAAGGCTCTGGAGCCTGGGGACAGCGAAAAATGGGCCTACCAGGCCCACCATGTCATCGCGTGCTAAAAGCGGGGGTGAGCGGGGGGGGCAGAGTGCATAGAATTATGGATGTGGGCACGCGTGCGTGTGACCCCACCATGCTCCTCCCGCTTTTGGCACGCGATGGCAAAAAGGTTAGCCATCACTGATATAGATTTTGAGATAAATTTGTGTAATATGAAATACGTAAAACAAAAGGTAAACTGATAAAGTTTAAGATTTAAAGTTTTGATGAAGGGGTCTAGAGATTAAGAAATATGGATAGAACTTTGATTTATAAATTGAAATAAAAAATAAAGCTGTAGTTAATCTGAAATTAAGATGTGTGGTGAAAATTGTAAGGTAAATAATTAGATTAATTAATTTGATTAAAAATTTGGTATATATGAAGCAACAAAAATTTTCATAGAATGCAAAAATAGTACTGTAATATATTTTTTAAAATTTCAACATAGGTACAATTTATAAATATAATAAATAAATAAAAATTATGTATAGTATTATTTTATTCTATAGGGACTACTCAGAGGGCTGAAAAAAGTCATTTCTGATAGGTCCTCGCACTTTTGACTGGTCCTCACACTTATGACCATCCTCACATTTATGCCCGTGCATTCTTAACAACCATGACACTCATTTCACAGCTGCTTCTCTTCACCATGGTGATAAGATAGGGCAAAAACATAAAATGTGAGGACAGTTGTAAGTTCAAGGACTGCTCAAAAGTGCGAGGACCAGTCAAAAATAACTTTTTCAGCCCTCTGAGTAGTCCATGTGCACAAAAGGACTACCCAGAGGCCTGAAAAAAGTGATTTCTGACAGGTCCTCGCATTTTTGACCAGTCTTCGCACTTATGACTGGTCATCATTTATGCCCATTGTAGCATTCTTAACAAACATGTCACTCATTTCATAACTGCTTCTCTTCACCATGGTAAAATGTTCGAGGACTGGTCAAAAGTGCGAGGACCAGTCAAAAATAACTTTTTCAGCCCTCTGAGTAGAAAAGAGAGAGGTGGTAGGTTTGAGGAGAAAGATTGCTGTACAATAAAAAAGATGAAAGGAAAGAAAACCAACCCCAAACAAATATAAAGATATTAAGATAAAGAATGAATTGTAAAACTTTAAAGAATAAAAGAGAACAAATATGAATAAATAGCAATAATTAGAAACACACATACAAACATACAATGTATTTTCTTTGAACAGAGTATTTGACTGGTTCACAAATTTAAACAGTGTTTAGTCATTTCAATTAAATTTACAATTTATATATTTCCTTTTTGCCATATTTATTCCTCATCTATTTTTTTAAAAAACCAATATTACCCTTCATCCTCATCTCTAATTTTAACCAATTTCAATTTTTCCCTTCTATTCTATATTATACCCCTTCCCATTGTCATCTATTTTTATATCCATCCTCACATTGGTTAATTATGTAATATTACAGTTGTTTAATACAAATTCAACATTTTAATATAAATCAATTAGTTATATAACTATCTTTTTTGTATATTAATCAATATGAACATGAATATTCCAATTATTTCCATGCAATCCAATTTCTTACAAATCAATTAATTATATTTACCAATAATAATAAACCAAATAATTTCCCCCATATATTCCTCCAAACCACAACTTAACCATTTCTGCTTTCAACACAATATATAATTAATAGTATCTCAATTATTACAATTCCTTAGTTAAATAGAGCTTTTTTTTCTTTTGTGTTTTAAAATCTTGAACTCTCTTCTTTTGCCATTTGCCATAAATTTCCCATTGTTTGCACCTACCTTTTTTGATGAGGAAAAAGAAAAGAAATCTGCCTTTCCAACGTTGCAAGCAAACAGCAAAGCCAACAACCTGCTTTAGTTTCGTTTTCGTTTTCAGCTTGAATTGCACAAGGAGAAAAAAAATGTGCGCCAGCAGTACTCTTTGCACTCTTTGCCAAAACAGCTGAGAGCAAATCCACTGAGAGCCGGGAGGCCGATCTAATCAACTTATGGTAATTAACCTATGCTGAAAGGGGCTGTTTTTTCTATTTTTGCAGGCACCATCTGTAGGGCGGCCCTTTGAAGCCCCGCGGCAAGAATTTAAACAGTTTTTCTTCCCCTCTAGCCATCAGCTGGGACTCAGGAGGCAGCAATAGATTGGGAGTGGGCGGGGTAAGCAAACCCGTTCTCCTGCCAATCGGGACTTTTTAAAAATGCCGCGGGACAAATTGTTGAAAATCGGAACTGTCCCGCCAAAAGCCAGACGTCTGGTCACCTTAACTATATATCATTTAAAAAGTAAGAGAGGAAACTTTAGCACTATATAAAATGGGATATTTAATGAAAACATTCCCATGGCACTACCAATTTTTAAGACAAACACATGGAATCAATGAAAAATACAGAAAAGATTACAGAGGCAGTGACAATAAACTATGGTATGTGGTAAAGTGACACACCATATTATCTGAAGTGCCAGCTATCTACCCTCTTTGTTTTCCCAGAACACTGTTGGCTTGCATGGGGCTTTGGACCATCTGGAAAATGTTTATATGCCCCATTATTGCCAGGACTTTTTTCTTTTATAGATGACTTGCTTCTACTGATATTAAGACTTTTGAATCAAAAGGAAGACCTGAAATTTGAAGGTGTTCTCAATAAGAACAGCATATCTACTTTTTACTCAGATGTAATCTGTATTATTTTGAAAGGAATTTTATGCTTGTGATCTACCTTTCTTTCTAGCAGCTTTAAGCAGCATACATCTCCTTCCTTTCTTACAACAAAATAAGCTGGGTTAACATGCCCAACAAAGTTTGTGGAAATGTGTAGAATTTAGCACTAATCTGATTTAATAGGATTACTTCTGAATGAAATTATCAAAGATTATAGAATTGCTTTGCTCATACAATTTATTTAATTGGGTCACTTCTAAACTTAGCAAGTTACATTCATACAACATGCTAATCTTAGCTAGTGTAAACCTTGGGGTTTTTTGTTTGTTTGCTAGGCAAACCCAGCCCGTTTGGCTATGTTATGGTTCACTGAATTGCACAAATTCAGAAAAAGGAGTGAATAAGCAGGTTAAGATATTGCTGGAGTGCAATTAATGGGATTTTGATTGCATTTCTCTACTGCAATAACACTTGACAGAACTGCAAATACACATGTACCATCCATCATCCATGTTAAGACTTCCTACAAGTACCAACTGTTGTCCACAGAACACCCCCTATGGTTTCTCCTATTAGGTATGACTGGTTTCCCCATCCCAGGTGTGCATAAACTGACAACAATGAGGTATGAGGCCAATTTGAGAAAGAGATTACCCAGGTGGTTTCATACCTAAGGCAGGAGATCTTCCTGTTTCTAGCCTGATGTCTTAACCACTAGCCCAAATTGACTCTTACTCATATTTCTTTGCAAATATGACAAAGGCTGGTTAAATCCTCTTTCATATGTGTTATCGCTGCGTGCAAATGTGTCAAATATCAGCTTCCCTGTCTGTCACTCGACCTTCCCTTTATTCTCCTCCAGCCCTACAGTCAATTAGTTCGCTGCAACGGCTTGTCTCGAATATTGACCAGTTTGTCAATATTCCGGCTATCTCAGCCTGTCCTTCGCAAAAATTTTGGTCTGGGAGAGTGCCCGATGCCTCGTCACTAGATTGCACCGGTCCCGCTTTTCCTTCTTACTCCCAGATCCTTGCAGTATTTCCTGCCGACGTACACGAACCTCACGGTCCTACAGTGTCCTATGATTCTCTTTTCTATGGAATTTATTGAGCTTTCCTTAAAAAACCCTTCTTTATTGTGAATGGCCAAGCGATCAATCACTCGAGCTAAATCTGCCCCCACTTCCGCATGACAGAGAGAAGTCGCTGCGTTGGAAAGGTTTTCACCAGCACACATAGAGGCAACACAGACTTGCCGTTCAGAAAGTGGCCACACCTTCTTTCCGCTGCCTTCGTGATATAAGGTTTCTGAGTGGTTGACAATGAGGTCAATTACGACGAAAGGCGGGACATTCGGCATCTGGACGCCGGATGCTTTTTCTTAGCCCTGACTGGAACGGCGGTCGGGGCAGACGTGAGGGGAATGGCGCTTCGGTGGGGAGTGCTGTGGGGCGCCTCGGTGCTTCTGGCAGGTAAGGTTCCAGGCTTGTTTTCATCGGAACTGGAGGCGGGAAAGGTGGAGGCGGCGGGCCCGCGAAGCTTAGCCCGCCCTAGTCGCCCTTCGGGCAAGGGGGAAAGCCGAAAGGCGGAAAGGTCAGCCGCTGGATGTGGATGGAAACGGGAGAGGGCGAGCGTGGTCGGAGAACCTCCTGTCAGTCATGGGAACCGGTGAGAAGGCGAGGCCGGGCTGCAGCAATTCGAAGCCTCGCAGAGTGTTTAAGGGGAGGCCCGGAAGGGGGTTGGTGGCGGAAACTCGGAGGCCGATAGCCGAAGGAGACCGTCTTTCTGAGTTGTCATCTCCAGAGTTGATGGCAGGAGACGATGTGAGTTGTGGCTCCTGCTGGAGGGCCTGGCTCAGGAAGGCGGCTGTTATGGCGGCGACGGATGTCATAGTGGGGTTGCTTTGCTGTGGTTATATTGCTGTTCTAAATTATGCAGTTGTTGGACTCATTTGGCGTTGGATTTAATTATTGTCAATAAACTGATCTGTATGCCATGGTGACTTAATTGATTTGTTTCGTTCAGATGAAAAGAGATGCTGTTGCTTTGTCCCTTAGCTGCTGCTTCATGCATTTCTTTGAAGCCATAGACTCTGTATCTGTTTCCCAGCTTCTGTGGTTACAGTTTTGAGTGCAAACAATTTAAGGGAAAAATTCCTGTACTAATATCCAGCCATTGAGAGATGGCTCTTATTTTAAAAGCTATCAAACCAAACTGATTCTTGTAGACTATATATAGCTCTCTTAAATGATATTGATCAAGATTTAAATTATAATTTTCCCCAAAAATCAAGTTTAAAAAGAAATTCTGAATTAAGATACAACTCAGAAAGCAAACACATTTGTTTCTCTATGTTGGATGAATTGTTTTTATACTATGCTAGAGGACAACGTTTTAAAATAACAGATTAAATGTGGATAACCTGTGATTACCTTTTCTGAACACTTAAAATAGTTTAGCAAACTGAAGCTTCTTTTAAAATGGGACTGGAACTCAGTCTCCTGGTTTTAGCCTAGTGCCTTAATCATTATAGCAAACTCTAATTTTTTGTGGACACTCCGAAATGGAACCTTTGTCCTACATTACAAATTCAAATGACATATTAGTTACTGGTAGCTAATCTTTACTGATGCTGTGCTGTTGGTGTAAATTAGTATTATAAAATCCTATGTGTTTATTGCCAATATCTATTCTGCTTAAATACAGCCTTGGATGTAGTTTTGACCTCCCTCCAAGATTAACATGGTCAAAATAACAAGAACTAAATTATACCAACTAGAGGTTTGTGTGTGGAGTAAAACATGATTCTGAAGGAAGATCCATTTTACCTTCACAGCAGGTTAACAAGAATAAGAAAACTCAGGTTTGGGCCAAATCTTGCCCACTGAAGTGTGTAAATTAGCCTTTAAATTGCCAACATAGAACTAAAATTCTTGAACAAATATTAGAAGATTATATTTTGTCTATCCTAACCTATTTGTAATTTTTTGCAGAGGATTAAAATGCTTCTGGCCAATGGTATTTTCTAATGAACTTAATGGAAGTGCTTTAGAGTAAATCTGAAATTGTTTTTAAAAATTCTATAATAAATTATACTACTTAGCCATGGATTCTTTCCTGAAGTGCGTGATGTAGAAATCACTTGATAGCTGGTCATTCAGTATGTTTACATATATGGGTGCATTCTGCTACTTTAGTACAAGTTCAGGAACATCTTGTGCATAAGATCATTTAAATCATAACATGTTTACTGTAACCAGAGATCTTGTCTTTTCCTGTATCAGAATGCTGTAGTAGTGTTTTTGAATCCAGGTGAGAATAGCAGTCGTCATTGTTCTCTCAAATAGCTTAAATGTACACAGATATAAAATACATAATTTTTTTCCAGTAGGTATTATTCTTTTAATGGCACTGTGTCAAATGCTTTCTGTCTCTGTAGCTTGAATTGAATGAACTTAGGTACAGGTAATCCTTGATTTATGACCACAATTGAGCCCAAAATTTCTGTTACTAAACGAGACTGTTAAGTGAGTTTTGCCCCAATTTACAACTTTTATTGCCACAGTTATTAAATAAATCACTGTAGTTGTTCAGTTAGTAACACAGTTGTAAAGTTATCTGGGTTCCCCATTGATTTTGTTTGTCAGAAGTTTGCAAAAGGTGATCAGATGGCCTCAGGACACTGCAACCATAATGAATATAAACCAATTGCCAAGTATCCTAATTTTGATCACATGACCATGGAGATGCTGCAATGGTCGTAAGTGTGAAAAACAGCCATAAATCACTCTTTTCAGTGCTGTTGCAACATCAGATGGTCACTAAACAAATGGTTGTAAGTTGAGGGCTACCTGTTCTGCCTTATATGTTTGTGGAAATGACTTTATCATATTGCATTCTTATTTCAGTTGTTTCTGCCAATGAATTCAGTGTATTACGAACTCCTGAATCTGTTATATTTCGAGAAGGAAATTGGCCAATTCCTGGAGAACGGATCCCAGATGTGGCAGCCTTATCCATGGGGTTCTCTATTGAGGAAGTATGTGACTCATTACTGTATATCTTTTCCGCCACAGAATTCCTTGCCTTTTTTTTTAAGTGTTGCAGATCTGTGTTCCGGCACTCTCTAGGGGAATTCAAAATCAGATTATACATTTATTTATATTTACCGTTATGTTCAACATGTTTATCAAAATCATGAATTGATGAATAGTACTGCATCTGTTCTTTTCATTTAAATAGTGTAATGATTTCATTAATACTAATGCCCCATATTAAGTTATACATAAATTCACATAAAACATTTTTTTGAAAAATATAAAATGTTTTATTTAAAAAAATTGCATTGTTACAGGATCTCTCTTGGCCTGGGTTAGCAGTAGGTGACCTCTTTCGGCGTCCGCGAGCTACTGTTCTTGTTACTGTAACGGGGATAGACAAGCTAACAATGCCTAAGAATGGAGTATCTTACCCGGTTGAAAATGTAAGTACATTATAGAATTCAGTGTATTAGTAGCAAAATTTCCATATAGAAGAACAAGGAAGTATGGTTTCGAGACTGCATGCTTTTTGTTATGAGTTGGTGTACAGAAACAGAATGTAAATTTTGGTAGTCACATAGAAGATACTTTTTTTCTTGAAACATTTAGAATGTTTGTATTTCAGTAAATTTTACAGCAGTTCTTTCTAGAAGCTCTGTATGGAAATGATGTACTGGTAGAGGTTTCCATCTGAGATGGAGAATGTACAGAAATTTTCCCTTTCCTTTTATATCAACTGTAGTAGAAAGTAAATTTTTTTCTTGATCTTAATAATTAACATATTTTTGCTTTCTTTTTCCCCCCACATGAATAAACTATTCATGTACTGGAAGGAATATAGGAAATGTATGCTATTTATATACTGAAGTAAAAGAAAATCAATCCGGCACATAGAAATATAATATATTGAGGTTAGACAACCTAGGGCCCTCCAAATGCTTTGCAGTTTCCAGGAACCCCAGCAAACTTACTCAGTGGTGGTGGTGGTGGGGGGGGGGGGATAGGAACTGTAGTTCAGAACCTTTGGAAAGTTCTCTATTGACTAACACTGCAATAAATCAAAGAAAAAAAAGCTAGACAGGAGATATATATGAGCTAAGGCCAATTTAAATAATAAATTTTTATTTGAGTAAAGTTTTACTTTCTTCCTTTAAAACAGGTATTTTTAGATTATAGAATAATAATTACCTCTTAAATGGAAAGATCTATATACAGTTAGAAAGTAAAGCTTCATAAAAACACTGGTTTATGTAATTTGGGCATGATTTTTCTATAATTTGTATCCACTTTAATCTGAATGTTAATACTGTACACCTTAATTTGTATTACCTTATTTGAATATGCATTATTTCTCATTGTTCGTTCTTCAGTTTCATCAAAATAAGTTACTTGAAGATTCTGAAATCTTCATTAATTTCCATAAAAGAAATGTTTGCCTAATCTTAAAAGATCCTAAGATAGCCCTACTGAAAATATAACTAATGTTTACTCTCCTTACTTCAGATAATTACAACTTTATGCATTCTAGTCTGAAATGTAACCCATTATTTTTTAGAACTACATGTTTCTTTATTTTGGGGAAAGCTAGTAGTTACGTGCAATTAAAAGTCTTCATAAATATATTTCATGTCGATTTTTGTTTTCCTTGGGACAATACAGGTAGTCCTTGACTTCATTTAATTACTGTTCGAAGTTACAATGGCACTGAAAAAAGTGATTTAGGACCATTTTTCACACTTTTTCACAAAAGGTGTTGCAGGTGTTGTGGCCTGCCAGCAGCCAGCAAGGCTGGCAGCAGATTTGGACAGTGAGGAGGTTGGGGAGGAAAGTAGGCCAGTCCTGGAATCTGGGGAAGGCTCTGACGATGGCTCTGAGTCAGAGGCAGAGAGGGGGCCAAGGCCATCTGGTAGTTCTTTGCTGCCTCCGGAATCTCCGGAGTCTGACATCAGCAAGGCAGAAGAACAGCGTGAGCTTGTTCCCAGTGTGTGCCACCACAGAGCTGCTAGGAGACAGGAACAATTAAGGAAACAGGGTCAACTTGGGAGTAAGGCTTGGAGATGATTGGCCCTTCCCATAAGACATAAAAGAGAAACGAACAGGATGTGAGCTTTTGCAGGAAGCAATTAGTTCATCTGGCCAATTCAATATTTGAAACTTTTGTTTGTGACTCTGTGCCAAGTTTGGCCTTGCCCTGCGTCTGGAAATTAGCTTTTTGGCAGCATTCCACGTGAGAGAGGTGGGTATTTATTTTATTTATTTATTTTATTTGGTTAGATTTTTATACCACTCTTCTCCTTCCGGACTCAGGGCGGTGCACAGCCAACTAAAAACATTTATGTACAAAAATTAAGACAAGTTTTAAAATAATTTAAATAGATTTGGCCCATAATTTAAAAATCGAATTAAAATCAGTATCAAAACTTTAAAATCAGTAACATGGGGTCAGGCCAGCCCAGCTAACTGGAAGAAATGAGTTTTAATGCCCGATGAAAAGGCCCGGAGATCTAGGATCACTCGTATCTCTGGGGGGAGGTCGTTCCAGAGGGTGGGCACCACCACAGAAAAGGCTCTCCCCCTGGGGGTCGCCAGCCGACATTGTCTGGCCGACGGCACCCTGAGGAGGCCCTCTCTGGGAGCGAACTGGCCGGTGGGAGGTAGTTGGTGGCAGAAGGCGGTCCTGTAAGTACCCCGGCCCTAAGCCATGGAGCGCTTTAAAGGTAATCACCAACACCTTGAAGCGCACCTGGAAGTCCACCGGAAGCCAATGCAGCTCACGTGGGATAGGTGTCACATGGAAGCGCCCTGTTGCTCCCATAATCCTCCGCACAGCCGCATTCTGCACCAGTTGGAGCCTCCGGATGCACCCCAAGGGGAGCCCCATGTAGAGAGCGTTACAGTAGTCCAGACGAGAAGTGACGAGTGCTTGAGTGACCGTGTGTAAGAAGTCCCGATCTAGAAAGGGGCGCAACTGGAGTATCAGACGAAGCTGATAGAAAGCCCCCCTGGCCACAGCCATCGTATGCTCTTCTAAAGACAGCCGTGAGTCCAGGAGGACGCCCAAGTTGCGAGCCCTTTCCGTGGGGGCCAGTGATTCGCCCCCAATAACCAGCGATGACGCCAGCTGGCTATACCAGGACGCCGGCATCCACAGCCACTCGGTCTTGGAAGGGTTGAGTCGAAGCCTGTTTCTCCCCATCCAGACCCTCACGGCCTCCAGGCACTGGGACATCACTTCCAAGGCATCGTTGGGATGGTCTGGGGTGGAGATGTACAGCTGGGTGTCGTCAGCATACTAATGGAACTCCACCCCAAAACCACGGATGATCTCACCCAGAGGCTTCACATAAATGTTGAACAGGAGGGGCAAGAGGACCGACCCTTGTGGCACCCCACAAACAAGGCGCCTCAGGGTCAACTGCTGCCCCCCTGTCAACACAGATTGCGACCGGTTGGAGAGGTAGGAGGAGGACCATCGCAAAATAGTGCCTCCCACTCCTAATCCCCCCAACCGGCACAACATGATACCATGGTCGATGGTATCAAAAGCCGCTGAGAGATCTAACAGGACCAGGATAGAGGAATAACCCCTACCCCGAGCCCTCCAGAGATCATCCACCAACGCTACCAATGCCGTTTCCGTGCTGTATCCAGGCCTGAAGCCGGACTGGAGCGGATCTAAATAGACAGCTTCATCCAGGTACTGGGGAAGCTGCCACGCCACCACACTGTCAACAACCTTCGTGATAAAACAAAAGTTGGAGACTGGAGGATAATTAACCAAAACAGCCATATCCAGAGAGGGCTTCTTGAGGAGGGGCCTCACCACCGCCTCTTTCAAGGCGGCCGGCAGGATACCCTCACTCAAGGAAGCATTAATAATTCTCTGGAGCCAGCCTCGTGTAACCTTCCGGGAAGCCAGCACCAACCAGGAGGGACATGGGTCCAATAAACATGTGGTCGCGTTCAGCTGTCCCAGGATCCTGTCCACGTCCTCGGGAGCCACAAGATCGAGCTCATCCCACATAACACTCTCAAGATCTGCCTCAGTCATCTCGTCTGAACTAACCCAGTCAGTGACCAAGTCTTCTCGAATCTGAGTGATTTTATCATGCAGATACTGAACAAAATCCTCAGCTCGACCCTGCAAGGGGTCATCCCGCACTCCCAGATGAAGGAGGGAGCGGGTCACCCTAAACAGGGTGGCTGGGCGGTTATCTGATGATGCGATAAGAGTGGCAAAATGGTTAGATATCGCCGCTTTTATCGCCACTAGGTAGGCCTTAATATGAGACCTTACCAGTGTCAGGTCAGATTCAGACCGGCTGGCCCTCCAACCGCTCTTTAGGCCTCCTTTCCGGCGCTTCATCTCTCAGCTCCTCAGTAAACCATGGAGCTAAGTGAGTTTGGTGCCGGGTCAGAGGCCGCAAAGGCACGACCTGGTCCAAAGCCCCAGCGGCTGCACTATCTCAGGCAGCCACTAGGTCTTCAGCCAAGCCATGAGCCAGAGTCTCGGGAAATGGCCCAAGCTCCATCTGGAACCTGTCAGGATCCATCAGGCGCCTGGGGCGGAACCACCTGGTCGGTTCCGCCTCCCTGCGACGGGATGTGGCAGTCAGAAAGTCAAGGCCAAGGAGTGAGTGGTTGGTCCATGACAATGGTTCAATAGCTATATCCCCTATATCAAGACCACTCAACCACTGACCAGAGATAAAAATTAAATCCAGAGTGTGTCCACCTATGTGGGTAGGGCCATGAATTACTTGAGTCAGGTCCATGGCCGTCATGGAAGCCATGAACACCCGAGCTACCTCAGACGTTTCACCGATAGATGACAGGTTGAAATCCCCCATGACCAAAAGTCTGGGGGTATCAACTTCCACCTAGGCTATGACATTGAGGAGCTTGGGCAGGGTCGTTGCCACGTGGCAGGGAGCCAGGTACACGACCAACAGACCCATCTGCACCCCACGACCCCACTTCACAAAAATGGACTCACATCCGGCTATCTGAGGTACAGTGGCCTCCCTCGGATCAAGACCTTCCTTTATAATAACCGCTACCCCCCCGCCCCTGCCCTGGGCTCTCGACTGATGAAATGCACAGAAGCCTGGTGGGCACATATCCACGAGGGGAACCCCCACTTCATGGCCCAACCTGTTGATAACCTTCCTCTGAAAGACTGTTTATCAAGCCTTGCAGATTGTAAATAAAGGTAATTTACAGCCGTATGAATTAAAGAGGTTTGCCAGGACCAAATTTAATTTCTAAGGAAGCCTAGGTCAGAACAGCAGTATCCCCATGGTCACGTGATTTACATTCGGATGCTTGACAGTTGACTCACATTGATTATGATCGGTGTTCTGTAGCCATATGATCCCCTTTTGAGAGCTTCTGACAAGCAAAGTCAGTGGGGAAACCAGATGCATTTAACAACCATGTTAATAATATAAACCGCAGTGATTCACTTAACAAATCTGGCGAGAAAAGTTGTAAAATGGGGCAAAACTCACTGAACAAATTTCTCACTAAACATAAATTTTGGGCTCAATTGTGGTCGTAAATCAAGGACTACTCATACAGAAACAATAATATATGCTGAAAGTTATTATTTTTCTGTTTTCTATAGATTTCAGTTTCAATTTACTAGCATTTCTTTTATTTTAGGCAGTTCCCTTCAGCCTGGATGGAGTTGCAAATGCAATACATACTTTATTTTCTGAGGAAACGCCAGTAGTTGTCCAACTAGCTCCTAGTGAAGAAGTAAGTTCCATATTTTTTTTACAAAAGCATCAAAAATTATGATCTTTAAATGCTTCCGAGTAGAGATTTTTCTTAGAACTTTCAATATTAGAAAAGAGTTAATTGAAGACTCTTATAACAGTGCAAAATTATAATGCATAATGATGGTTCTTTCAGAGAGTTTATATGGTGGGAAAAGCAAATTCTGTATTTGAAGATCTTTCTGTCACACTGCGGCAGCTTCGGAACAGACTTTTCCAGGATAACTCCATTCTTGCTTCCCTTCCCCTCAACTCATTAAGCAGAAACAATGAGGTAAGGAAAGACTCATTCAAATTGTCTTGCTTGACAACTATTTTAAATTGATGTTATGTATGTTAAGGAATCCCATTTTGTGAAATCTATATTTTAGATAAGATCTGTTTCAGGGCATGGAGTATTTATTAGTTTATTTCAGTTTTACATTTGCCTGTTTAACATTTTTATTGAGTTATAAAGTATTATAAAATACAAAATAGAAAGTAAATAGAAAAGCAGTGGGGGTAGGGGCAAGGGAAAGAGAAGTGAGGAAAAATAAGGGGTAAAAAAGAAAAAGAAGTCTTGACTTCCAACTCTCTGTTACAGTAAAATAAGGCATTAACATCAAATCACAACTTTTTGCTTTTTCATAATAATATGAACAAGCCATTTCTATAAAGATCTATCAGTCTGATTGGTAAAACCAAAGTCTGAGTTTCATTCTTTTCCACATCAAGCATGAAATTCAGAAATGGTGTCCATATAGAAACAAAAGTACTTATGTTCTTTTCTTTAATCAAAGTGGTCAATTTTGCCATTTCAGCCAACTCATCAACTTCTGCAACCATTTGTCCATAGTAGGAATCAAAGTGTCCTTCCATTTTTAGGCAGTCGTTGAGAGGTGATCCAATGGCAAACATAACCTTCTGATTCAAGTTCTTCCCTTGGCTTTAATATTGGGTAACCAGAGTTGAAAGATAAAATTTTACCATACATCAACCAGTCTGCTTTGCCACAAAATGGTTATTAAAATCAACATTAACTTTTATTATACCATAAGTAGCCGTGCCATCCAAATCTTAATTTATGGCCCTCTAGTTCAAGTAGCTCTGGAGGCTCACCCATTCTTTTGCCCAGGTCAAACAGCATGCATCAAAATACATTTTCATATCTGGTAGACCCAACCCCACTCTTTCCTTAGCATCTTGAAGTGCCTTATATCTAATTCTTGTTTTTTTCCCTTGCCATATGAACTTAGAAATATCCTCCTGTCATTGTTTAAATAAATTATCAGATGTAAGTATTGGTAATGTCTGAAATAAAAAAAGCATCTTTGGTAAGATATTCATCTTGATTACAGAAATTCTACCCACTAGTAATTTATCCTATCTTTGGAAATCCTGTTTAATATCCCTCCAAAGAAGGGATATTTATTTTGAAACAGTTTTATATTTGTATTTGTCAACATAACCCCTAAGTATTTCACCTTTTTCTCAACCCTAATACCTGAGTTTTTATTTCATATATCACTATCCTGAGAAGACATATTCTTGATCAGCATTGTTTTCTGTTTAGCTATTTGAAACCTGCCAAATCCCCAAATTCTTTCAGTTTCCTCATCAAGTATTCTATATTATTTTTGGGTCCTGTAAAAATATAACCAGATCATCAGCGAAGGCCGTCAATTTATAAATTTCTTTCTTAATATTTATACACCTTATTTTATCACCTTGTCTAATACTTTTATTCAGGATTTCCAAAACCAAGATAAACAGCAGAGGGGACAAAATACATCCTTGTCTTGTACCCTTTTGAATTTCGCATGTTTGTTAAGTCACCATTTATGACAATTTTTGCATTCTGTGATGTGTAGATTGCTTTAATTCCTCGGATAAAATTCACTCCAAAGTCCATTTCTTCCAGCACCTTAAACATAAAAGCCCAATTTATGCTGTCAAAGCCCTTCTCTGCACCTAAAAATATTAAGGCAGCCTGTTTCTAATTAAGATATTGTAAGTATTCAATAATATTTAAGACAGTCCTCTAATTACCTCTTAGCTGTCTTTTCGGTAGAAAACCTGCTTGGTCTTCATGTATAATATACCTGTAGAATATTCTTTAGTCTTTTTGCCAGAATGGTAGCGAAGAGTTTGTAATCTTTATTTAATAATGAAATTGGTCTATAAATCTTTGTCTTTGTAATATCTTGACCTTCCTTTGGGAGCAGTACAGTATTGGCTTCTTTCCATGTCTGGGGTATATTTCCCCCCTGTAGTATATCATTCATTGTGTCCTTTAGTGGTTGAAGAAGTTAATCCTCGAAGCACTTATAGTATTGACTTGTGAGACCATCTGGGCCTGGGGCTTTGCCTGGCCTCATTTTTTTTATAGCTTCTGATACCTCAAAAACAGTTATCGGATCGTTCATAAATTGTCTCTAGGTTTGTGATACCTAGAGGTAGGTAACTGTTGTCTTAAAAGGTATTTATCTATTTTTAACATATCAATCTCCTGTCTTTTATAGAAATTTAAATAAAAATTATGAAAGGACTTTTTAATGAATTCATTGTTATTACATTATTGCCTTGCAAATTTTTCCAATATTGTCTTTTCTCTTTCTTTTCTTAATTTATATGCCAACCATCTGCTTGCTTTAATTGCAAATTCAAAATGTCTTTGTTTTGCATAGTTCAATTTTGTTTCTATATCCTGTACAGCTAACATAAATAATTGTTGATGTAACAATTTAATATGGTGTAAAATTTTAGGATCCATAGATGTCTTTTGCAGCTGAATTTCTTTCTGTCTAATTTCATCCAATGTTCTTTGCATCTTTTCCTGGGATTTTTTCTTCTCTAAGCGATTATACTGTATAAAATAGGCGCTCATAACCGCTTTACTAGCCTCCCATACTGTTGTTAAGCTTGTCCTTTTACCCAAATTATTCTCAAAGTATTCCTGCAGTTTCTTTTTACAGTCTTTTACAATCTTTTCCTTTTGTAAAATAGCTTCTTTAATCTCCATCTGAAACTCGAGCTTTTTCCTCTTAAAGCCAAAAGCACAGGATTATGGTCAGAGAAAGACTTAGGCAGAATGTCCACTTTCAGAATTTTATTTGCAAGATTTTAGATATCCATATCATGTCATGTCATGTCCTTTTCAATCCTTGAAAAAGATTTATGTCTTTCAGAATAACAACAACAACAACAACAACAATTTTATTGTCATTGTATGTTTATACACAGTATACCCATACAACGAAATTCACTTAACACCCAAAGACCAGGTCCAACACACATAACAATCACCAAACACATTCCCACCCACCACAGTTCCCCACCCCTAAACCACCCAAACATCCACACAACAGACCAAGTAATGCTGTCCAACAGCTCACTGATGGTGGCCCTTTAGTTCATTGTTGAGTGCAATTATAGCTCTGGGATAAAAACTATCCAGAAAACGTGTGGTCCGGGTTTTAAAATAAGTGTTAAAAGAAGTTAAAAGAGTTTTAGAAGAAGATATATTCTCTGGCATCTCCATTTTTATAACTCCACGAATCTATTAGTACTAAATTATCCATCATCTCAAAAAAAATCTTAGATAATTTACCCTGTAAGTATTTAACCCCTTTGATGATCTCTCCAAAGCTGGTATAGTCATTTAATTCCAATCCCCCAACATAAACCTGTTTCCATATGAGAAAGGCAGTAACTGATCCATTAAATGATCAAAAAATTTGTTTCTATCATCATTTGGCTTATACATGCCCACCACTATTGATTTTATTCCAATAAGTTCAATTTCGACCGCTACAAATCTACCATATTCATTTGCTACAAGTAACTTAGGTTTGAATGGAGTTTTATATATAAAACAACTCCATTAATTTTTTTTACACCAGCTGATATAAATTCATCTCTTAGTCATTTATTTATCAAATATTTCTTGTATTGTTTTTTAATATGTGTTTCTTGAAGACAGACTATATCCAAATTAAGTTTCCTCAAATAGTGAAATAATTTTTTACGCTTACATGGGGCATTTGCTCCATTAATATTCCACGTGATAGATTTAATCTCCATCTTTAAGCACCATAATAGATTCCCGTACAACTATCTTGGCCACATCTTCTTTCTTTCTATTTCTCTCTGCCACGTCTTCTTCAATGCCTCCTTTGGGGTCTTGCTCAACCACTAACTTCTTTTCTATACCCATTTCTCCACATGAATCTGGAATTAATTTATATCTGATCAAAAAATTCTTAGCTTTCTAAGCCAGCACTGTGCTGCAGCTGCCAAAAAAGCCAACACAGTTCTAGACTGCAAATACAGAGGGATAGACTCAAGATCACATGAACTATTAATACCACTTTAATAATGCCTTGGTAAGGCCACACTTGGAATACTGCATCCAATTTTGGTCACCGTGATGTAAAAAAGATGTTGAGACACTAGAAAAAATGCAGAGAAGAGCAACAAAGACGATTAGGGGACTCGGGGATAAAACATATAAAGAATGGTTGCTGGAACTGGATATGTCTAGTCTTATGAAAAGAAGGACTGGGGGTGACATGATAGCAGTGTTCCAATATCTCAGGGACTGCCACAAAGAAGCACCTGAAGGTAGGACAAGAAACAATGGGTAGAAACTAATCAAGGAGAGAAGCATTTAGAACTAAGGAGAAATTTCTGACAGTTAGAACAATCAGTGGAACAACTTGCCTTCAGAAGTTGTAAACGCTCCAACACTGGAAGTTTTTAAGAAGAGACTGGATAACCATTTGTTTGAAATGGTATAAGGCCATGATAGCGAACCTATGGCACATGTGCCACAGGTGGCACACGGAGCCATATCAGTGGGCACGTGAGCCCAGCTCTGGTGCACATGTGCCCACCAGCCAGCTAATTTTTGGGCCTTCTGGAAAGGCTGTGGAGCCTGGGGAGAGCAAAAAACGGGCCTTCTGGTCCCACCAGAAGTTGGCAAATGGGCTGTTTCTGGCCTCTGGAGGGCCTCTGGGGGGGGGGGTGTACGGAAGGCCATTTTTGTCCTCCCTAGGCTCCTAGAAAGCCTGGGGAGGGTAAAAAAATGGGACTACAGGGCCCACTGTGCCATCACATGTCAAAAGCGGGGGGAGCATGGGAGGTCACGAGCACATGCTCGGGGGGTGGGGTGCATAGAATTATGGGTGTGGGCATGCAGGTGTGTGACACCATCACCCCCCGCGCGCGACCCCCATTTTTGTCATGTGATGGCAAAAAGGTTAGCCATCACTGGTATAGGGTTTCCTGCCTAAGCAGGGGGTTGGACTAGAAGACCTTCAAGCTCCCTTCCTACTGTTGTTCTATAGCACAAGTTAATGCTAGAACTATTCACAGAATAATTTGTTAAATATTTCTGAGGTACGAATTAAAAGTATTCTAAGTGAAGGGACACAAGTAGTGACAATGAGGAAAATATGAAAATAATTTTAAGAAAAATTCCTATTCCTATTCTATTCTCTATGGAATTCAGCCTAAATCTTTGCTCATATTAAGTATCACCCCTTCCGATTTATCCCAACAAAATAATATTTTTTCTCTGCTTCAGTTTATTTCAGTTTTATATTAAGTGTTTTGTTTGTTAAGAGAATGTATGGGTAAGTCCTGCATGTGTTACCCATGCCAAATTAATATCAGAATTGATTTTGAGTCTTTTTATTATAAACTGAAATGCTTTTTCAATTCACCTTTTTGTATGTGTGCTTGTTTTTATGTATACATGTTTATTTCATAGGTTGATCTCCTCCTCTTGTCAGAATTGCAAGTTTTGAATGATATCACAAGCTTGGTAAGCAAATTCTGCAAGCAAAATTCTACTATGTGGTTGACTGTATATTTTCTGACTGTGTAATTATTCAGCTGATTTAGAACGTTTTAAATTAGAAACAACAGAGAATGTAGTTTACTGGCTAAACTGGACTTCTTGATAAATTCCCGGAGAAGCAGAATATAGGATAAAAAGTATCAACATGTTCCAGCACTTTCACTAAAATGGAATGTCATGCTGCCATGATTCTAGCTCTGCATCTTTTGTATATAAAGGTATCTTTGATTTATGACTATCCCTAATGGTCCGAATTAATGACCACCTGAGAAAGGGTGCTTTATGTGCTGTAGAGCACTTCTGACCACATGCAAAATGTCATACCACCCTCCACTCCACACACACACACACACACACACACACACACACACACACACACACCGTATTGTGACCATGATCTAGGTGTTTAGCAAACTGTTTGTGCTTATAACTGGTTGCCAAGCATCCAGTCAACATGTGATTCCATTTGCAATCTTCTTTGCTGCTTTCCCAGAAAGTCAGTGGAAAGCTGCTTCCACCTGCTAAGAGGACTCTGTCTTGTCTCTGGGGGCTGTACAAAAGGATCATGGCTTATGTTGCACCAGTGCGCCTGTCATTAACATCAACCATTAACATTAACTTTCCATGTAGATTCATCTGTAGGATACAGATTCTAGAAAACAATTACTTAAAATAGTTAAAACGTTGCTTTCTAAAATTGAAATGCCTACTTTTTACTTTGATATTCTTTTAACGATTTTTACCTACTGCTTCCCAAGCTTTCTAGACACAAACATCTGGCCAAGGATCATTCACCAGATCTATATTCTCTAGAACTTTCTGGGTTGGAAGAAATACGTAAAAGGTATGGGGAAGATTCACAGCAGTTCAAGGATGCTTCTCAGATTCTTACAGACTCTCTGCAAAAGGTTAGTAGAGCAAAAATGCTGGTGAATAATGTAACTTTTTCTAAACTTAGAATATAGAAACAGGCATGAATAGATTATGCAGTGCTTTATTGCCGATAACCTGTTTGGTTTTTTTCAGATAATTTTTTCTTCAGCTTATAGTTGTTGGCCAAATAAAGATATAGTCTTAATTCATTCTTCAGTCATATGTACAGGTAATCCTTGAGGTACAACAGGCCACTTAACAAACATTTGAAATTATGACAGACCCCAAAAACATATGACCCTATTTCAAAGTTATTGCAGCAGGCCTGCAGTCTTTTGCCCTTATGATTTACCATAAGGTTGCTGCAGTGTCCTTCCTCTCTCCCCTCATCCCATCCTTCTGGAACCGTGAAGCATGGCCTACTCTCCACATATCCATCATGTCCCACACTTAGCTTCTGAAGCTATCCGGAGTTCATGTTGTGGAAGGAGAACAGGCCATGTGTCCCTGGACTGCGCGGCAGCAATCAAAATGCAACCATTTTGTCCTGCCCATTTGAGGCCACTAAAGAAATTCTTCATCCTACTGCTTTAGAGAGGTCTACATAGTGCTGCAGAAACTTCTGAACGCTACAGAAAGTTTCTGCAGCAATGTGCAGATCTTGGTAAGGCAGCAGTTTGTCCTGAAGCTGTGTGATGGTGACTCTACTGTGGTCGCCATTTTGTCCTGCCCGTTTGTGGAGGGGAGAACCAACCTAGAATTGAGGAGAAATTTCCTGACAGAACAGTGATGGCGAACCTTTTAGGCACAGAATGCCCAAACCGGAAGGTGCGTGTGCGCCAGAGCACCGGAAACGATCACCTGGCCAGCACGCATGCAAGCCTCAGAAACCCAATGACCAGCTGGCTGAGCTGGGGCGACTGTGCATCCCACAGAGAGGGCTCTGTGTGCCACCTCTGGCACATGTTCCATAGGTTCGCCATCACAGACTTAGAATAATCAGTGAAGTTGTGGGTGCTCTATCACTGCAACTTTTAAAGAAGAGATTGGACAGCCATTTGTCTAAAATGGTATAGGGCATGGATATCAAACTCAATTGCGTCACGGGCCGGATTGTGCTATATCACAATGTTTTTTGCCTTTGCAGAGCCAGGGTGGGCGTGGCCTGCTTGTGATGTATCTGGCCTGCAGGCTGCCAGTTTTAACAGGCCTGGTGCAGCATTTTCTGCTTGAGCAAGGGGTTGGACTAGAAGACCTCCAAAGTCCCTTCCAACTGTTATTCCATTATAATATTTGAGTTGTGCACCTTTTATCATTTGAATCTAATTTCAGCTGACAAATTCTGAATTTTGGGCTCTTTCAGTTTGCAGATGAGATGTACAACATCTACAGTGGGAATGCAGTGGTAGAAGTGGTAACTGTGAAGACTTTTGATACTCCCTTTGTGAGAAAATCCAGATCTATTCTACAATCCTCAGAGGTTATACAAACTTTTGCATTTCTTTTGGTAGTTGGATAATCTTTTTTTGAAAATCTCATGCATTTTAGTGGAATAACTAAACAGAAAAATGCAGAGTATTAATGATAACCTGTTTACTCTGTGCTTTATTCTTTATTTTTTTTAGCCCCTCAGTACATAATTCTTGGAATAAAAAACAGTAGTTGTAAATGCACTTGAGTATAGTCACTTGAGTCTCAGAGTAATATAATGCAAAAGTTGAATAATTATTCAATTTGTCTATCATTTCTATTTTTGTGACTTAATGATTTGACATAATAATCTACAGCATTTTTCTTTAAACCTCAGAAATTAGGAAAACATTTGATTTACTGCAATTATTTGTCACTAGATTTCCAAATTACTTCTGTAAAGTTTAAAGCAAATTTAAAAATAATGTAATATCACAGATTACTGATGAACCTATAAAATATACATATCTGTTATTTTCCAAACATTTTGTTGGAATTTTTCATTAGGTGCAACATGCCCTTAATTCCATGAATTACACTGGCATGTAAAGATTGCTTGGTTTTTTATGTTGAAAATATTTCAATAGGCCTGAACACTGGGCTAAATCCAACAGATTGGTGTTCAGCAGTGGTAAATACTGTATAGAATCTGGGTAGGAAAAAAATCAGATGCATTGGAACATTGTCATTTAGAGAACGTGAGAAAGATCTAGGAGTCCTGGTGGTCTACCAGGTGAGTGTGAGTAAGCAATGTGCTGTAATTGCTTGTGGGAAACCAGCCCACATGAGGAACTGGATGTATTATACTTTCAAAAGGTAAGATTAAATGGAGATTTGATTGTGATATGCCCATGAGGCTGTCCATTATATGAGGGGCAGACTGTTCTCTGTTAAAGAGGCAGGACAGTGACCAAAAGGTTGCTATTAAAAGAAATTAGATTAATGCTGAATATTAGAATGAATTCCATAAGGATAAAAGCTACTAACCAGTGGAACAATTAATTACCTAAGCAGTTGTAGACTTCCTCCTTGGAAATTTTCATATAGGTGCTAGATAACTACTGGTCAGGGATTATTTAGTAGATTCCTAATTTGGATTAAGATGAAGATTCTTCCAACTGATACTCAATAACTTAATAGGAAAAAAATTACATTGAATAAATTGCACATTTTTTTAATGTTTGCAGCTATCCAACCAGCACACAAGTAAACAATTCAGCAGGATTCATTTATATAAGAAACTTCTTTTAATACAATACCATACAGCAGAAGCCAGAACCAGAAGTCAGAATCCAGAAGTATAGAATCAATAATCACAGAAGCACTCATATATATATACAGACCTAATCCACGGCCAGGCTCTGAGCCATCTGGGTCACCAAACAGTCCCCATTGGCTGACTTGTTGCCATGTCTATTCCAATACATGAACCCTTATATACTGACACTCCTCCCTACATGACTGGAATAGACATAAAACTGAATAACTTAATATTATTTCCATGGTGCACTCCACCCAATGGCTTGGTCATTATATGTGCCAGATTGTCCTCTGAAGAACAATGAGTGAAGCAAGCTAATTAATTTACATTTGATGGCTTCTCTTACAGTATTTAATATCCACATGCTTGATTCTATTCTTTACTGTGTCACCTGTAGCCATTTTAATGCAAGCAGCATTATCCTCAAACACCATTACAGCTTCAGTTACTTTTATGTTTAAATCCTTTAACAGCTGTACGTACCAGGTTACCTCTGAGCAAAGCTCAGACAGAGCAATAAATTTTGTCTCTGCCAATGCTATTGCCAACATTATGCTTTTACTCTTTACAGTTGGTGCGAATACCTCCTCATAGTGCACGTTTTTCCTTTGTGAAAAACTGTGTGCCACTAATCTTGCTTTATATTGTACCTCATTGTTGGGCAGTACTTTCTTTTTGTACACCCATTTATATCCTATTGGCTTTGCAACCCTGTGGCAAAGTCATAGATATGAACACTTTATGTTCATCCATGGATTGCATTTCTTTGTCCATGGCTTCTTTCCATTTTACTTGTTCAATTTTGGATATTGCCAATATTTCCTGATAGTTTCTTGGCTCATACCACACATTACACACCTTAGCAGAATACCTGTCAGGTGGAATCCCCTTATTCCATTGCTCTGACCTACATAGCATTGACTGCTCTTGTGTTTCAACTCTCTCTTGCTTCATGACCATGTCATCATCTTCTCCTGACTCCTTTTCTTGCTCTCCTTTAGTTTCTCCTCCTTGAACTCTTGACACTGTCACTAAGTGGATCACTCCAAAAAATTGCATCAATTATGTTCCAATTTTGCTCTGCAAAGCTAGCAGTCCTGGAAATGACTATTCTTTTGCTCCCATTGCTAAAAAGATAGCTCTTTGAGCCAGGCTCATAACCTGTAAACCTGAGCTTTCTAACTTTTGGTTGACCTTTTTTCCTGATTGCTTTTGGAATATGCACCCATGCGCTGCTTCCAAAAACCCTTAAATGTGCCAGAGATGGCTTTCTCCCATATAGCGCAGCATATGGAGTATTATTAATAGAGGAACTCCACAGCCTATTGATTAAATAAATAGCAGTCAACATGGCTTCACCCCAATATGAGCTGCTCAGACCAGAATCCTTCAGCAGTGAGTCCTTCATTGTTTGTAAAACACCATTCCATCTCTCAACCACGCCATTCTCAGCTGCTGTGTACAGATTTGTGCATCTGTGTTTTATTCCTAACTGTCCCAACCGCTGTTGAAAACTTTCTGACATGAATTCTGAACCTCTGTCAGTTTGCAGCTGACATACCTGTTGTTTTTATCTCCTTTCTACGAAGCTTACCCATTGCTTCATTTCTGTAGCACCTCTATTTTACTCTTTAGTAAATAGCAGAACCCAAATCTGCTGTAGTCATCTACAATGACCAGTGCATACTTTGCTCCTCCCAAACTGGATTGCATTGGCACTACCAAATCTGCATGTACCAGCTCTAGAGCTCTTGTTGTCTGCATTGTACTACTCTTGCTTACTGGGAATGCTTTGGACTTCGATGATTTCCATACTGCACAGTCCAAGTATGCCTTACATCCCTTTAAATTTAACCCTTCTCCAAACTGTTCCATCTTTTGCAAAACTCTGAAGCTGGCATGGCCAAGCTTTTTATGCAATGCATGGATGCATGGATCATGCTGTGCCACATTTCCAAATGTTTGGGCACATTGAACCTTTTGTCCCTGCAACACATAAAGATTTTCCTGCTTTATGCCCTGTGCACATACATTCCCATTTCTCTTTATAAGACACTTCCCATTTACAAATGTGGTCTCAAACCGTTCTGCGGTGGTTCTCCTCCTACCTCTCTGACCGATTGCAATCTGTGTTGGCAGGGGGGTAGTGGTCGACCCCGAGGCGCCTTGTTTGTAGGGTGCCACAAGTGTCGGGCCTCTTGCCCCTTCTGTTCAACATTTATGTGAAACCTCTGGGTGAGATCATCCGTGGCTTTGGGGTGGAGTTCCATCAGTACGCTGATGACACTCAGCTGTACATCTCCACCCCAGGCCACCCGAACGATGCCCTTGAAGTGATGTCCTGGTGCCTGGAGGCCGTGAGGGCCTGGATGGGGAGAAACAGGCTCCAACTGAACCCTTCCAAGACCGAGTGGCTGTGGCTTCCAGCGTCCCGATATAGCCAGCTGGTGCCATCGCTGGTTATTGGGGGTGAATCATTGGCCCCCACAGAGAGGGCTCACAACTTGGGCGTCCTCCTGGATGCACGGCTGTCTTTAGAAGAGCATATGACGGCCGTGGCCAGGGGGGCTTTTTATCATGTTCGCCTGATACGCCAGTTGTGTCCCTTTCTGGATTGGGACTCCCTACGCACGGTCACTCAAGCACTCGTCACTTCCCGCCTGGACTACTGCAATGCTCTCTACATGGGGCTCCCCTTGGAGTGTACCTGGAGGCTCCAGTTGGTCCAGAATGCGGCTGCGCAGGGGATTATGGGAGCAACGGGGCGCTCCCATGTGACACCTCTCCTGCGCGAGCTGCACTGGCTTCCGGTGGTCTTCCGGGTGCGCTTCAAGGTGTTGGTGACCACCTTTAAAGCGTTCCATGGCTTAGGGCCGGGGTATTTACGAGACCGCCTTCTGCCGCCAAGAGCCTCCCACTGGCCAGTTCGTTCACACAGAGAGGGCCTCCTCAGGGTGCCGTCGGCCAGACAATGTCGGCTGGCGACCCCAGGGGGAGAGCCTTCTCTGTGGCAGCATCTGCCCTCTGGAACGACCTACCCCCAGAGATACGCACAATACTAGACTTCCGGACTTTTTGTCGGGCCCTGAAAACACATTTATTCCATCTAGCCGGGCTGGCTTGATCCCATTCTTTCGGTTTTAATTTGAAATTGGTTTTAACTGGGTTGTTTTAAATTGTTGGGCCGAAATTATGTAATGTCTTTTAAACTGTTTTTTAAATTTTATATGTTATGTTTTATCTCGGCTGTTCACCGCCCTGAGTCCTGCTGGAGAAGGGCAGTATAAAAATCAAAATAAATAAATAAATCCCTTTTTGTCTAGACTAGAGACACTCAGTGAATTATGCTCCATTTCAGGCATACATAATATGTTGCTAAACATTTCCTTCAGACATGGAATTACCACACTGTCTTTTCCAGTGACTTTAGCCTTCTGGCCATTCGCCAAGGCTACTGCATCTCCTCCAGCTGGATCCATTCTGAAAAACAATTTAGAATTTATTTTTATTTTTTTAAATTTGATTTATATGCCACCCTTCTCCGGAGACTCAGGGTGGCTTACAAACAGCCTTCATACTTTTGTATATTTTATACAAAGTCAGTTTATTGCCCCCACAATCTGGGTCCTCATTTTACCTACCTTAGAAAGGATGGAAGGCTGACAATTGTTTGACTAGCTCCACTTTGTCTCTGCTATTACTATAGCTAACTTTTGCAACAGCAGCCTATCCATCAGTTGTATCTTTTCTTTGTAAACAGTCTTTCTTCAAATGAATCTTATCACTACAGATGAGATACGTCCATTCTGTTGCTTTCTTTGTAGAAAACCTTTGCTGGGCTGTAATCTGGTCTCTTCTGTTACTCGGGTCTCTGCAGACATGCTGTCTGTTGCTGTTCTCTCTCTGCTCCTTGGGCCTCCATCTCAGGAATTTCTGTTCGTGGCTTTTTCTAAAATGGTGTTCGTTTTCTTCTGAAATCGAACAGGCTTTAAGAGCTTCCATTCTCAAGTCCTGTCCAGGTTTGCACTCAAAAACAGCTGAAACAATGTCCCATGTTTCATCAAGACTATTTAACACCAACAGTACCTTCTGAGATTCAGGGATCTGCATGCCACGCTGTTCCAACTCAATAAATAAAGTTTGCATATGCAGCAAATGCCCCTCCACATTCTCTTGTGGTTGCAATCGGGCTCTGTATAATTGTCTTGATAATTGCACAAAATTGCATACTGACGCACTCACATGCACACTTAATTTCAGCCAAACCTCTTTTGCAGTTTTTAAATTAGCTACATTCAGGAATTGTTCATCTTCTAAATTTAAGATGATGTAGGCCAGTGCCTTATCATGCTACCTTTGATCTGCTGCTGCTAATGGTGCTTGGGGTGGATTAATAAAAATATCCCAGAGCTCCTTAGTCTTCAGGAAGCATTCCATTTTTGCAGCCCAAATAATATAATTCTTCTGTCCCAATGAAGGCAGAGAGCTGTCCTTGAATTCAACAGCCATCATGCAAGCCTTCTCTGCCTTGTTCTCTTTTCTTTTTTAACACAGGCTGTTCTTCAGCTTAATTACTTACTGTATCTGGTGTGCTCTGGGCCCATAACCTGTTAGAGTTTGCAGCAATCCAACCAGCACACAAGTAAACAATTCAGCAGGATTCATTTATATAAGAAACTTCTTTATATACAATGCCATACAGCAGAAGCCAGAACCAGAATTCAGAATCCTGAAGTACAGAATCAGTAATCACAGAAGCTATACCCTGTTTCCCCGAAAATAAGACATCCCCTGATAATAAGCCCAATCGGGCTTTTGAGCGCATGTGCTAAAATAAGCCTCCCCCAAAAATAAGCCCTCCCCGAAAATATTTAAACGCAGAGCTGAAAATTAGTAAGACGGCAAGAGGAACCCCATCTTTCTCCACGCACCCCAAAATAATAAGATCTCCCTGAAAATAAGACCAAGCACTTATTTTGGGGTTCAAAAAAATATAAGACAGGGTCTTATTTTCGGGGAAACACGGTAGAATCACAGAAGCATTCATATATATATATATATATATATATATATATATATACGTGTGTGTGTGTGTGTGTGTGTTTTCTGAGGTTTTCGCGGGTGTTTGTATGTAGGTCTTTGGTTATTCGGGTTTTCTCCCACGTAAAATTGAAAGTGTGTTGGCGACGTTTCGACGAAGTCTCATTCGTCATCTTCAGGCTGGTGTTCTCGGCTTCGTGCTTCCAGGAGCAATGTGTGATCGCAGCTGTTTCCTCCTTTTAACTGCCAGTGAGGGTGGGAGCTGATTGGGTGGGAGCATGGCTGTGTTCTGATTGGGTGGAGGTGTGCTTTGATTGGTTGGGGGCCTGGCTGTGCTCTGATTGGATGGGGGTGTGCTCTGTTTGGGTGGGGGCTTGGCTGTGCTCGGGTTACTCCAAGTTGCAGGGGGATTTGAGCTGGTGAGCTGCATTGCTGTTGTTTGGCTTCACGTTCGTGGTCGTGCCACATCTTCGTGGTGGGTGTCAGTTTGCTTCTTGTATGGATTGGAGGGGTTTAAATTGGCCAATGATGCAGCTTTGGTCTGGCTTCTGGTCTGTGGTCGTGCCTCATCATCGGTGTGGGTCTGGGTTTGCTTTTTGCGTGGAAGTGTGGTGGTGATATCCTGTGTGGTTTTCGTGAGTGTGGGTCTGGTGTCATTCTTTGTGTTAAGGACTCGTTTGTCAATAAGGGCGGGTTTCCAAATGGCTGGTAGGCGGGAGGTATAATCTACCTATGTAAACTATGATGTTCTGCCGCCCTGGTTCTGTGAAATCCCATTCACAAGTGCTGGGCTTTTTTCCTGCAACTCTCTGCTGCACTCTGGGAGACTCAGATGGACCATTTCTGTCTTTTTTGACTTCGTCAGTGAGCCACACCCTTTTTT
>WNWU01000016.1:39163289-39255512 GCA_012654045.1 Ptyas mucosa | reverse complement strand
AAAAAAGGGTGTGGCTCACTGACGAAGTCATGTCTATTCCAATTCATGAACCCTTATATACTGACATTTTACAATTAATCATCTAGAATATACCTTGTGTTTCTTTAGAGTGATTGATGATTTATTGTATATATTTACTCATTCCTTTGTTCTCTCCTTGTTATAGAGCAAGCCTGAAAATCCATATAACCTAGGATATGCATACAACTTTAATTATGCTGTTGTCTTCAATATAATTTTCTGGATCATGCTTGGACTGGTGATAGCTGTGGTTGTTATCTCCTACAATCTGTGGAATATGGATCCAGGCTATGACAGCATCATTTATAGAATGACCAACCAGAAAATTAGAATGGATTAACCTTTAAATGGAAATCTAAGAGGAGAAATGCTTCTTCGGTATTCTGGCAGCATTCAGTATGGACTCTTCATAGTGTGAATATTTTTATGAAGTATACATTTGTTTTGTGAGGATATATTAAAGGGTAATAGTGGGTGTAGCCAATGTGCAGAATTGAAAATGAGCAGTACTACACAACCATGAGCTAATTCAAATTGAGATATATATTTATTCTACCCTGTGACTGTGCAATGTGCATTTTGCTGTAGGGGTGTTTCTTTATATTGCTTATGACTAATATTCTATCAGTTTTCTTACACTGAAAGTTTAGGATGTTTTCTTGAACCATGTTATAGATGAATAAAGTAATTCATGATGTAAATATTTCAAATGTTAGGATTTTAAACCTATTAAGCTTGATTAGCCAATGTAAAAGTTTCTTTAAGCAGAGGTACCTTTTTAAAATACAACCTTGCTGTACATGTACGTATATTCACCCTAAATGTTTATTCAAAGTTACTGTGTTTCTTAAAATAATGAAATTACCTGAAAGAGGAGAAATACATATGGGTGCAGCATCTGTATTAATAATTGTAGGAATGTAGGATCTTGTGGTATTTATGAGTAGTGAATTCTGATGAAAAATCCAGTTATATACCATGTTCTTTTGTCACGTGATCAGTTAACAAATGGTACATAGTGGCCTGTGTTCTGTACTTGGCATGATGTATTTCAGTTCTTGACATACGCTAAAAAAACCAAAAAGGCTGATATTTGAGTGGAATGTTTTATTGGGCATCAAATGCTAGGTATAAACATAGCACTGAAGATGGTATGGCCTTGACATCAAATAGAATTAATATTAAACAAATGTAATGGCTTGAGATGCTTGAAAGATTGTTGTTATGGTAACACTGACAGATTCATTTATTGTGAGGAACTGAACAGATGTTCTACTACAGAGAATATAAAGTATTTAGCATAGAGAGTCAACTAACATTCCATTTGTAACTGTACTTAATTAAATGTTATACTAGTGCAGGGGTGTCAAACTCGATTTCATTGAGGGCCGCATCAGGGTTGTGTTTGACCTTCAGAGGCCGGGTTGGGCGTGGCCAGCTTGACGTCACTTGTGTCAGGTGCACCTGTGGTGGCCCAAGCACTCTGCCAGTGAAAACAGGCACCCGGCCTCTATTTTCAGCTCCCACGTCCTGCAACCCTCTGCCATTGAAAACGGAGCTCTGTTTTTGCCAGCAGACGCACTGCAGGCCGCTCCTTCACTGTTTTCAGGACAGCCCTGTGGGCCAGATCTAAGTACCCCGCGGGCTGGATCTGGCCCCCAGGCCTTGTGTTTGACACCCCTGTACTAGTGTATACATTAATATTCTTAAATTTACACGGTTGGGTGCATTGGTATATTGATATTCAACTGCTATAAGAGGGATATCCAACTTTCTTCTAGATCTTGTAGCTGGCACTATGAATATGCTAGGTCTTGGTTACTTACGTTCTAGTTAAATTGTACAGGTGTATTTTCAGTTAATGTAAACACATATAGGTAAAAAAATTCACAACCATATACACGACTGAAAATACTTGAATTCTAGTTCCAGCTGGGACAATCTTTCCCATTGTAAAAACATTTGTTTGTTTTGTTTTGTTTTGCTTTAGTTATATGATCAGAATGGTGAGTTATAATTTCTTTCTAATGAATCTGACCTCTTTAAAAAAAAAACTTCTCTCAGTAGTTTTTGGAAAAAAGAGGGAGTTGGTCTGCAGATCTGAAATTAATCTGAAGCTTGAGAAAATAATATTTAACTGATGTATTTAAACAAGCTCCAATTGGAAAACTGGTGAGTAAGGGACTGATTTAATAGTACCATTACATTAGCAACATCATATAGTATTAAAAATAATACTGTAGGTCACTAGCAATAATAGCATGATAGAATCAAGAATTAGACACTGGTTTCCCTGTAGTAGTGTCAGTTTATAAATTGTTCAATACTGATATGAATAAAAATATTTGTTAAGAGGTAATGTCTATAGGTTCTAATAATTCATCTAAAACACAGGTGTCAAACTCGCAGCGTCACGTTGCCATCATGTGATGTATCGTGCTCTTTTTACCCTTTGCGGAGCTGGGGTGGGTGTGGCCTGCGTGTGATGCATCTGGCCTGTGGGCCACCAATTTGACACCCCTGATCTAGAGTGACAATGTAAGATTTGAATGAGATTTGAATTAAAAGAAATATATATTTAAGCCACATGTGAAATGAATAATTTCAATATTAATAGAATCGCTCAATGTTAATATTGGCCTTGGATATGACAAAACATCTGCTTTTAAACTCTAAGCATAAACTATTCATTGTATTACTACAACAACTGAGAGAAGATCAGTTTGCCCTAATACTGTTGGCACATCTGACACCAAAATATTTTTAACTGTGGCTAAATTATAAAGGAATGTTCGAAGGAACAAGATGTACACATTCATATTCAAGAACTTTAGCTTTACAGTTGAAGTTTGAAGAACTTAATCAAATATTGCTCCTCTAAATGTTAATCCTATACTGTAATAGAATCTTTTGAAATGTCTGCTTCTGCTTCCGACTTTAAAATAATCATGCATGCATTATGGGATGTTGGTAGCATTATGAATAAGATTTTTTAAAAAAAAAAACTTAATATGCTCTTCTATATTCATACCCAGGCAATCTTAAAGTAAAGGTATGCCATTTATTTTCTGCCTAATTATCCAATACTGAAATCCTTTTTCTCAATCCTTTGGGAAAAAGTACTATTTAGTTCATGAGGATTTGTTCCTATATAAGTATGGAGAAACCTACAGCCCTTTACCTACTAGATACTACTTTTAGTTTCAATTGATCGTTTGGAGAACAAAAAGAAATATATGTAATTACTGAGCCTATTGTTAACTTAAATTTATTGGCTGTCCAACTGCAATGGATCCTTGGTTTCTTTGGGTTCAGAATAAATATTTCAGCTGCTAAATAAAGCCATGTTCTCTATACAGACAGACTACAGTTCTTTATGTGTTAGAAAGCAACCATTTAAACTTTGAGGCCTCCAAGATGTGGTGCTAGGAGAATAATACATCTTTCATTTGTTCCATACTGCTGACTATAAAATGTATCCAAAATGAAAGTTTTTTTTAACATGTCTACAACTTTTCCCCTTTATAATCAAATTATAAAGTATTCCATGTTTTTTTTCTCTTAGTAAGATTCCTAATTTTAAAAGTTAATTGACTGATTGAAGGCTGATTTACTGTAACCCAGGGGTGTCAAAACCGATTGCATCGTGGGCCATATCATGATGTATCAGGGTGTTTTTTGCCTTTGCAGAGCCGGGTGGGTATGGGCTGTGCAGGACATATCCGACCTGCCAGTTTGACTGGCCTGCTCCAACCCCTTGTATTTTAAGGTCAACTTACTTTTGTTTCTTTACTGTTTTTTCCCCTTTTTCTTTTGTGAACTATTTTCACTTTCCATATGGCAGCCCAGGGCAACTTTCTGAGTAGTGAAAGTGACCAGATTGGATTTACATCCACTGTATATCAGGATTTTCATTTTTTAACTCTTAAAAACTTTAGATCTTCATTTTTTAAAGAGGAATAGTGGAACTTTTTTTTTCTTCGCACCTTCATTATGAGAAATATTATTTCAATGTTTTCTGCAGCCATTTTGTTAGAGTATCTTTAACTTCTCTATCTTTGAAAGGAATTTTTTCTTGGGTTGTGTAAGCTCAGAGAAAAGAGAATCTGAAGTATATCAAACATGCAAACAATGCACCAATTTAAAGATAAGCCTTGTGAGAAGACATCAGAAAAAATGCCTTTTAATCTACAAGCTCAAATTGAAAACTTAAGTAAAAAGCTTGCTAAAATTACCAGGTTTTCAAATCAAGAGGATACCCAGATGCAAACGATAGCAGCTAAGTCATTGCTGGCAGATATGAAGAAGCAACAGGTTAGAAAACTGGCGGCCTGTTGCAGAAATCTGAAAGAGATCTGGATTTTACAGACGTAGAATCGACAGATTGGATGAGTGATGAACTGGACTATTTTAAGATTGATGGAGATGGGAAAATGGATTTATACTCTACTAGAAAATAATTTGGACTGGACTTTCTTGGGAAGATGGCTTGAGTTTGGAAAGTGAATTTATTATGTATAACCAGATAACTGACAAGAGATCTTGTATTTTAGTTTATAGAGAGACTGTCTCAACAATGGATGCGGTGGAGATATTTACAGCAGAGGTTTAGGATTTTGGAAGATGAGGTAAAATTGTTGGGAAAGCCCCCAATAAAAATTTTAAGGGAAAGTTTTATTATTAAGACCCAAAGAAGATATTTGATCCTGGATGGATCAGAGATCATGATTGTGGTGATTTGTGGCAGATAAGAAGCTGGTGTAGACTTTCTATGAATTAAATACAATAACATTGCTAACAGAGAGATTTGAAGTTTAACTTTGCTATTGACTTACCTGTTAACTACTTTTGTTTTCTTATATAGTAGATAGAGGACAGGCCAAGTTGATTGGAAATAGATGTAGAAGTTTATACATTGTTAGCCTGCTTTGCAAGGGGCAGATACCAACATTGTTGATATATATTTAAGGAGCCTGGTTTAGCTCAGCAGACTAAAAGCATAGTGATCAACACCAGCTGTCTGCAATTACTGTAAATTCGAATCTCACCAGGCTCAAGGCTGACTCAGCCTTCCATCCTTTCTAAGGTGGGTTAAATGAGGACCCAGTTTGTGGGGGCAATAAGCTGACTTTGTATAAATATACAAAAGTATGAAGGCTATTGCTTAATGCATTGTAAGCCGCCCTGAGTCTCTGGAGAAGGGTGGCATATAAATCAAATAAAAAAAAATATTTATCAGTAATCAACTGGGGTGATAATATATGTATATGTGTTTCTGTCTTTTGTCCTTTTTAGTGCAAATTTTTAATGTTTTGTCTATGGTACTGTGCAAAAGTGTTAGGCAGTTGTGCAAACATGCTGTAAATTAATGCTTTCAGAAATAGAAGTGTTAATAGATTATTATCAATTAACAAAATGTAAAGTAAATGAACAGAAATCTAAATCAAATCAATATTTGGTGTCATTACTCTCAGCCTTCAAAACGGCATCAATTCTTACATTTGCACAAAGTCAGGGATTTTTTAGGATTACAGGTTTGAAACAAATAGCTTTGTAGGAGGCTTAAACTACGTGAAAGAACAGCCAAACTCTGCTATCAAGGTGAGGTTGTGTAAAACAGTTTCATGTCACAGGTCGTACATACACCATGGCAAAAACAGCACAGGAATAAAACAAAAGATAGTTATACTGCATCAGCCAGATCTCTCCCAGGCAAAGATTTCAAAGCAGACAGGTTTCAAGCTCTTTTGAAGAAGCACAAAGAAATGGGCAACATTGAGGACTGTAGATGGTATTGGTTGGCCAAGGAAACTTAATGCAGCAGCTGAAAGACACATCATGCTTACTTTCCTTCAACTTTGGAAGATATCCAGCAGTGCATCAACACAAAACTAGCAGAAACCAGTGGACCAGGTGCACACGTCTACTGTCCAGAGAAGTCTGGCCAGAAGTGATCTTCATGGAAGAATTGTGGCCAAAAAGCCATACCTCCAAACAAGGCTAAGCGATTTAACTATGCATGAAAACGTAAGGGGGTTGCAGAAAAATGGCAGCAGGTGCCCTGGACTGATGGGTCGAAATTTGAAATGTTTGACTGTAGCAGGAGGCAGTTTGTTCACAGAAAGATTGGAGAGCGGTCCAATAATGTGTCTGTAGGCAGCAGTGAAGCATGGTGAAGATTCCTTGCAAGTTTGGGGCTGCATTTCTGCAAACAGAATTGGAGATTTGGTCAGGATCAATGGTGTCTGTAATGCTGAGAAATGCAGGCAGATACTTACCCATCATGCCATAACATCAGGGAGGCGTATGATTGGCTGCAAATTTATTCTGCAGCAGGATAACAGCCCCAAATATACAATCAATGTCATTCAGAACTATCTTCAGTGTAAAGAATTTCTGCAAAATGGAATCTCATTGATTAATCTAATCCCAAGAACAATCAGTGTTCAGGAAAATACTACTTTTCATCCTTTAAAGTAGATTGCTGAATCATAACAGCAGATTGAGAAGAGAAGCTGAGGCATAAAAAGCTGTTAAGAAAAAGAAGTTGGATATGGCGGCTAAAATAACTTTAGTAGTTAGTGAATTAGGGAGAAATTGAAAGAAACACAAATTAGAAACAATGCTTGAGGGAAATGGCATAAAGGAAATTATCTAGAAAAGACTTCTGACAAAATTTTACTGATGAAGAGGAAGAAATGTTGGAAAGTTTGCCAAGACAAAATAGTTCAAAGAAGTAGGACATAACCAGGTTTTGGGACTGTGTTGGATCATTATTTTTAACCATGATTTTCTAAATAAGACCATAGTTTACAAGGTATGGTTGCAGATATGCTAATCCCAAATTACATTGTGAATAATACTATATGCAAACTCAGCTCTAATAATTTATGGTTTTGTGTTTATAGTTTATGTACCAGGCCAATTTAGCTTATTCTATAAATCAGTTTTTAAAAATTTAACACGATATAAGAACCCAATCACTAAGCAGGGATATGAAATGTAGGAATCTGAAGAAATTATGGAAATATGTAATACAAGTGGAGCTGTGCTCTGCTGGAAAATGGAAACGTGCTTGCACAGGCAAGCACAAGTTACGGAGACTGTTGGCCAACCAAAGACAAGCATGCAGAAGGTTTTCTGTCTTGAGATGTAACTTCTAAAAATAGCAAAGCTTTCAGGGAATTGTTAGCTGTAGCTTTAGCTCTTGCTTTCATTCATCATTGGCACTGCACTCCTAAAAGAAGCACACTTAAAAATAAGAAATGTAGATTTATTTAAACCAATTTCTTCTGCTTTTCATTCTTAAAAATAGTATCTTGCCCTCCCTATTAATGTTCTACCTTCATGCATTTAAGCAAAAAGTCACCTGAAAGTTTTGATTTAGTTACACAGTAATACTTTTTTCTATAACTTCATAAAATGGGAGAAATGTTAAATATTTTGCTGAAATAAAAAAACAAGCAGAATATTGAAGTGTGCATACTTGATTCATTGTTCATCAATTCACTTCTTGGATGTCAATTCTTTTTCACCATTCAGTTCTTTTACCAGGTCTTCTAGGTTCTGCATTTCTGTTTGCAAATTACTTTGAAGTTCACGATTGTTCATGAATAGTAATGTAGGAAAAGTTAGCATCTACCCCTTTCCTAGAAGAATGAAATATTTTAGGAAATATTTAAAAGACAGAATATATTTCCCTGGATGAGAAATGGAAAAACATGTTTTAAAGACAAAGCAGCTCCCACCTTCCTGCCCACCCGCCCCTTTTGTTAATGGGCCAGACAATTTGTCAAAGGACCATCATCTGCAACACAATAGAACCCATTTAGCAACAGAAACTAACACAATGGGACCCATTTAGCAACAGAAACTCACCACATGGCACCTGGAAAGATTACATCAGCCAGCAAGGCTAGCTTAGAACCCCACCCCTTGGGAGTCTGACAACCAATCAGGATACTCTTTCTGGGCCCCAGGAAGTTCAAAGCCAGAGAGGGGATAAAACCCGGGGACTCGCAGCATCTCCGCCCCTTTTCTGTTCGGGAACTCAAACCATGTGATCCTGTCCACCATTAAACCATCTTTCCAAGCAGTCTCCATGTTTCCAGTGTCTTTTTCCCCACTTGGAGCTGAACCCAGAAAGATATTTCTTCTTACAATTTGGCACCCCAGATGGGACTTCAAGCTAACCTAACCAATGGACCTGGCCCAGGTAAGCCTCCCTTGATAGCAGCAGACCCATTGAGTCTGTGGGTAAGTTTTCGTGGACCTTGGCCATTTGGAACTAGGTTTTAAAGTGGTTTTGAGTGTTGAGCTCAAAGGCTGCTTGGAAAGAAGGTGAGTACCTCTAAATTTTAATTTTAAAGCATGGGAAATGTGTGTATGCCTGCGTGTGTGTGAGGGCCCTTCTCCCAATCACAGCTGGATCTTGCTTCCTCTGTGCATTTCCTCACCGCAGAAAGACCAACAGTCTGGAGAGCATGGGGGTTTTGCCAGAGCACAGGACCTTCTGTTAGGGAAGGAGGAAGTGTGTGTGTGTGGGGATTCCACCCGGAAAACAGTCTGATTTCATCTCTTTGAATGACCTTTAGCCACACCTCTGCCTATCACTAGCTCCACTGAGCCGTGACCAGTAGGATAGAGAAAGCAAGGGAGGGGGGGTTGCCAAACGTGGAACTTTGTGTTTAAAAGGAATGGAAGTCGAGCAAAAGCCAAACGAAAGTGAAAGGGGTATTAAAAGTAGAAAAGCGAGTCCCAGGTGTTCCAAGGAAAGCAACCCGGTGTATGTGCATTGCACAGGGAGGTACTGGTACTAACTGTAGGGGCAGTGAGGTCCTCCTGGATCCCTTTTTTTGATCCAAAAAACCCAGGCAGATTCCGCAAAAGGGAATCTGTGTTCTTCTCAGAACCTTTTTTTCTGAAAACGAAGAGGATCACCCGGCTGAGCCAAGTGAACTTCCATTTCAAGGATCATAGGAAGCTGTAGCTCGAGGGTGAGGAAAAATCCCCTGGAAAAGTTGATTGTGGCCTGGGACGCCAGGCAGATGCCAGTGTTACCTGGCATGAGCAAAAGGAAAGCTCAGAAATTGTGCAGGAAATGGGCTATGCTAAGAGATAACACCGGGAGACAAATTTAGCTAAATAAAGGTACTTAAAAGAAAAGGGAAATATATAAATAGGAATGTTGGGGGTTTTGTTTGTTTTGCTTGCTTGTCTCTTTCTCTGTCATCTATGCAACCACATGGTATGTTTGTTAAGATTTGTGCCTTCCCTAATTTAACTGAGATTTATGGCGGGAATGATCATTGGGTGTAAATCTCAGAGTTCTGCTTTCCTCTCTTTGTCCTCCTTGTTTTTATGTGTGTGTGTCTAAGTCTTTGTGCGCTCTTGAGGTAATTGTAACTGTAAAATGTATCTGATCCCTAGAGACAAGAATTTGGAATTGTTAAAAAAAAAGAGGTGGAAGCAATGAAAAATGGGGGGGAGAAAAAGAGCCTGCCCTGTGTATGTATGGCCAACAAGAACAGAGTAAAGAGAATTTTTCATTTTATTTCTATTTTTTCCTCTCCTTCCCTCTCTTTATCTTAAAGTAACAACTCAAGTTTATGAAGAAATGTTTTAAATTCATTTACAATAAAAAACCAGTCTTGCACTCACTGTATGTGTTTAAATGGGTTTACCTGTTCATTGCTTTCCTGAAGCATGTGAATCCAATTTTTTCTTATCTGTTGTGTCTCCATTTTGTTGAAACTGCATTATCTGTTTAGTAACTGCAATACTGGCGTGTTGTTTCTTTTCAAACTCTGCCTGCAAACTATTTAACCCCCCCCCCCATCTCTAATCCTGTTACAATGCCTTTCCTGGGAAGATTGCCCACAAAAGGGGGGAGGGGACCCTGTTCTAATGTCTTTCAGCCCTGCACAAAGGACCTTGCAACCTGTGGAAGCAGAGCACATGGACCCAGATGCTGCCTCCAGAGACCTTCCATCTGTTTGAACCAGGAATTGGGTTTGAATCCAGCCTCCACTGAAAATCATCACAGCAACCAGAGTGGAGCAGACCTTCCCAAGCCTGACTGACCAGCCTTACCATCAAGCACATCACCCAGCAGACATGAAAGAAAAGACCCTGAGATGTACAAGTAAAAACAAAAAGACTCTTTTCAATCCCCAAAGACAGCTGGAAAGACTATGGGGAGGGTGGAAATTCATTGTAAGGTTTTCTTCCTTGTCTCATTTATATTGTAATCCGTTTATTGTAAAGATTGTATTTGAGAATGGTTGCCACAGGAAGTTCTGTATACCTTAGATTTCTGTTTGGTGGGGAGGAGAAATATGTCCAAAATGTTTGTATTGCCTGTATTATAAGAGTAGCTGCATACACATGCACACACAGAGAGACACACCATTCAGAATTAGACTGAAACTATTCCCTTCACTTACCTCCACACAAAGCTTCTTTGTAGGTTGATTTTTGATCTGGGGCACTAAAAGCCCAAGGAGTCATATCACCCTGCTAATTCCATGGGGGGAGGGGGCAATCCCCCTCAGGCAATTTCCTCACTTGAAGAGATAGCAGAAAAGTGATATCCAAAACCCAAGCCCTGACTGTGACTCACAACTGATGCTGCCCAGTTGCCCAGTAAAGAAAGATATTTTGCACTGATGGTCTCATGAGTAGAAGTCCCAGAGGTCATTGTATGTAATAATACTAAAAAACAAAAAAAAACCTGGATTGCACAGACTAACCTCAATTTGGACTCACAAATCCTGGATGCACTGAAGTAAGAGCTAGGGCAGGTTCCGTAACCAACCCTTGGAAATGGGCAGCCTGTAATTTAAAGGAAAACCATGGCTGTGAAAAATTTTGGGACATGTGCTTGCTTGAAACTTAACTGGAAGCTCACAGAAAGTAATATCTGAAATCTGAAATTAATTGGCATAGAAATTGGATACTGTAAAATTCTTATCAGAACTTTCCCCCTGGCTGCTAGACCTTCATGGTTGAAAGCTCTCCTTTTGGGAGCCACTGAAGGAATCCTTTTCTGTTGCCTCTATCAATGCCTTCCCCTTTGCATTAGAACAATTAAAAGCACCTATCAAGTCTCCCTGATCTGATCAATTTTAATCTTTTGCCAAGAACTTGTTTCAAAACTCACGTTTTGAAAAAAAAAATAGAGATTGTAGGTAGTTAGCACCCAGCCCTTTCCTAGAAGAATGAAATATTTTAGGAAATATTTAAAAGACAGAATATATTTCCCTGGATGAGAAATGGAGAAACATGTTTTAAAGGCAAAGCAGCTCCCACCTTCCTGCCTCCCCCCCTTTTGTTAATGGGACAGAGGCAGAAACCCAATCCTTTGTCAAAGGATCATCATCTGCAACACAATAGAACCCATTTAGCAACAGAAACTCACCACATGGCACCTGGGAAGATTACATTAGCCAGCAGGGCTAGCTTAGAACCCCACCCCCTGGGAGTCTGACAACCAATCAGGATACTCTTTCTGGGTCCCAGGAAGTTCAAAGCCAGAGAGGGCATAAAACCTGGGGACTCGCAGCATCTCCGCCCCTTTTCTGTTCAGGAACTCAAACCATGTGATCCTGTCCACCATTAAACCATCTTTCCAAGCAGTCTCCATGTTTCCAGTGTCTTTTTCCCCACTTGGAGCTGAACCCAGAAGGATACTTCTTCTTACAGTAAGAAATCTCTTACTATTTGTACTCTTATTTAAATCCTAAGAGGAAAAATAGTCATGAAATATGGTATTTGTATAAATGTCATTCATTTCTCTTCTCAAAAGTCATACAGAAACCTTAGCACTTAATCAGTAGCCCCTGGATCAGATTGGAGTGAGTAGCCTAAGCACAAGCAGATAATTTCACAAAAGAACAAGAAATTGACCTCTCCAAACTCAACCCAGTAATCTTTATGTTCACTCTTTCCACTATACCAAAGCTTTGTTTATTTTATGTCCAATGTTTCTTTAAGCTTTGTTCCCAAGTTCATTGGATTTTCACAGAGAAGAGGAAAACTGCATTTTTTGGATTGTATTTATCGTCTATGTATTTTGGAGTCTCGCCTTTTAAAAAATTAAAATTGTGCGAAAGAAATCAAATTCTGTCACCATTCTATCTTCTTCTGCCCATATAGGCTTTCCATCCATTTATCAGAGCAAAAGTTTAAAATTACAATTGACACAAAAGATGAAAAATTGCAATGAGCTCAACACAAAAGATTAAAATGAGTAGGAGACACCAATCATACAGGTGAACATTCCCTTGAGGAAGTCAGGGCTCTTCCTAACCTCCATCTGCAATGTTAAATAAAGGGAAACCACTGACTGCAGGGTGCCCTGACCACACAGCGCTCCCTTTTGGAAACCTGTCTAACTGCACTTTTTAAGAACTTTCATGCTCTTTTAAGGAAAAAAAAGACAGGTTTTCCTATAAAAAGGAATTGCAGGGGAGAGCTCAGTGTGGCCATTTTCTAACTGGCTGATGTGTCTTCTGCTCTTGAAATAAATTTCACCTCTGATTCAAGCAACTAACTGCATTCTACCACCCACTTGCTTCAGATTTTAGACTATATCCTTACCAGATCACAACTTACAACAATCATTGTCAGGGGAACTATGGGGAGGTGAAAGCAATAAAATGCTCTTCAGCCAACCTAGTTTCATATTTTAAATACAGGTAAGTGACTTAAGCACATGAAATTGCTATTCTTTTTCAGGTTGCTTTGTTTAATCAAGTGGCTGGTTATGTAGTCTTCCTTTAAACTAGAAATAGTTCCTAAGCAGTAATGGTATTAGTGGCTATTGGTAAAGTAAGAGTGTCAGTTTTATATCATGGGAAATTACTTCTTTTCTTAGTAGCAGAATAGCAATTATAGCTCTGTGGTAAACAATGCTTCCAATCTCTTTTTTCCAAAGCAAGATTCAGAGCTTACACTTGCAAACACTGAGTTGAAAGTGATTGTTATCTAACTTGTAGTCATGCAGGATTCATCATAAAAATGCAGATATATGTTTGTGATATAGGTTTCTCCAATTCTGCTTAAATGTGTTTAGCAAAGGAAAATTTGCTACCTCCCAAGGCTATCTTTTAACACAAGTCCTTTGGTTTTCAGTGTGACCTCTGAAGCATCAGAAAACAAAGCTGCTGCAGAAGAGCCCCTGAGATATTTAAAGATTGGTATTGTGTCTTTCCTTAATCTTCCACCTAACTTTCAGCAATTTCACACAAAACTTGGGTTACAAACCCTTTACCATCTTGGAGTTCTTTCAGACTTTTCTATAGGCTAAAAGCAAAACCTTTTAGTCTTCCATTCTTACACAGACTAGCAATATTTCTGTTGAAAAATGTAGCTGAGTTAATCTTTTCCCACTAAAATAAAGAGGTTTTTTTAAAAAATAGAAGTGAAATACTCCAGTACTGGGGATACAGCTGTACCAAGCTAATAAATTATAAAATAGGAATTCCACGTTTTTTGCCTATAAAACTATAAACTTTGATATTTAAATATCAATACTTAGATGCAAGTTAATTAATTAAGCGCTATGTGTGCTCTGGATAAGTAGCCCTCTTTTCTAGTAAAAAAACTAAAGAACAATAACGTTCAGATTTATTGAATATAGTTTCTTGCAGTAAATGTGAATATAATCTGAAATGCCTTTTTCCAATATACTCTTATAGCGAATCAATGATCAACTTCAAAATCTAAGTATAAGTGTAATACTATTTTTGTTGTTGTTGTTGTTGTTTTCAGCAATTAAATCACCTCTTCTGATGTCATTCCATATTCTGCAAGAAAATGGATTTCCTCAAATCTCTCATCAGTTCTAGTTCTGTTTCTCTGATTAGTCTCGGGCTCATTTCACTTTCCATTCCATCAAGCTGATCTCCTCCTATGTGAACATTCCAATCAGATTCCAAGATTTATTGGGATAATTAAAAACAACACAAATAAAATAAAAAGCTAGTGAGAAAATCAAGGATAGAAGCAGACATTCCCCATCTGATGAAATCCAAATCTATTGGTTTGCATTTCTCATAATACCAAACTAGACAATGACTAATAACTGGATATGGATGATCACACAGATTGGGAAGAACTGTTCTAAGAAACCAAAAGATAAAGACCAATCCCCTGGTTGATGTTAGCATATTATTTAATACCGTGTTTCCCAGAAAATACAACCTACCCCAAAAATAAGACCTAGCCCGATTTTCACACCTGCACCTAATATAAGCCTTACCCCTGAAGTTAAGCCCTGCCCACTCTGTCCCATTGTCTGGTTGCTCGCAGCCATAACAGGACAGAAGGGCACGTGATACCACCATGAGGTGAGGCGAGGCAGGTGGCAGGGGAGTTGTCACACATACCCCACACCTGTGCACCTCAGGGCCCCCACAGCCAGGCCACTCCCCACTTGGCAACCTCCCCCTGCCCATTCAATGACCCAGCTGACCGCCCGCCTCTTCCCTTTCACTCCGTTCCTGAACTGGACTGCCATGCTATGGAGGATGGGTGGGTGAGGCCTGGTCCCTTTATCTGGTCCCCCTCTGATGTTTTGGAGCTAGGGGGAGTGATGGCAAAAGGCCTCCGCTGCCACTGAGCATCAACTGCATCCGCTGGAAGGGCTTTCTTCTGTGTTGTTGTCGTCCCCCCCCCCCCCCCCGCAGATCACCTGCCCGGTGGTGGCTTCCACCTCCACCTCCACCTGCCACTTTAGTTCTGCAGCATCACCTCATGCTGCCTGGTCCACATTCGCCATTTCAAAGGCAGCAGCTCTGGAGGCCTGCAGCTTTGGAGGCCTGCAGCTCTGCCACTGCATTTCAGTAGATGCTGCCCTTGCCTTGAGACAGGCCCATTTCAGCACCTGGAGCCATTGTTGGGTTTGCTTTGCCACCTGCTTTCCAGCTCCAGTGCACTTCACCACTGCAAGATGATCTTCTTCTTCTTCTTTTTTTTTTTTGCAAGTTGGAAGGTCTGATTGAACTTTTTTTTTTAGTCCCACAAACTTTTGTTGCCCTGCATGTGGCTGCAGAGAAATACCACAGAGCTGGAAAGCAGGTTAACAAAGGAATGCTTTGGGGAAGAAGCGGGGGGGATCTGGGCGGCCCCATCTCTCTCCAGCAGCTGTGCAGAACAAAGAGGGAAAGTGGATGAGTGAGAAATGAGGCCATCCTGGCCAGCCAGGCACCAAAGCACTACCACCACCGCAGCAGCAGCAGCGAGAGTGATGCGATCCAACATGTGTGTGTGAAAGAGGGAGGGAGGGAGGGAAGGAGGGAGAGTGAGAGATCCAACCTGGTATAACTCTCCGAGGTTGGATCAGGTCTCTCTGTCTCTCATATACACACAAACATACACACAGAAGTTGCTTGGATCACTCTCTGTCTCTCTTGTGGGGGCGCTGATGCCTGGCCAGCCAGGATGACCCCACTTCTCACTTGGCCACCCTCTTTCTTCTGGGTAGCTGCTGGAGTGAGATGGGATAATCGCTCAATTTCAAAGCATCCCATTTGCAAGCAGTCAAAGCTTCGGCTCTCTTTTTCCCTCTGGGTGAAAAGTGTGTGGGGGATCCAGGTGGAGGCAGAGGCATGAGGAGGCAGGCAGGTGATCTGAACGTGCTGTGAAGCTGCCTGGCTCATGGGAGGCTTGCGTAGGGGAACAGGCAGCGGAAGAGGCGGAACAGGCGGAGGAAGAGGCATGGGGGTGGGGGAGGCAGCTGCCTGCCTGCTCCCTCCCACCATCTGCTTTCCTGTGATCGCAATGGCTTACAGGGCTTCCCAGGTCAGATGTACTTTTCGCCCAGACTGAGAAATGAAGGAGACTCAAAAGTTTCATGTGATTAGCTCTGTTTCAAAGCATCCCATTTGCAAGCAGACGAAGCTTCATCTCCCTCTGGGTGAAAAATGCATGGTGGAGCCAGGCGGAGGCAGAGGCCGGGGCGGGAGGGGGGGGAGGCAGCCAATCCCAACATGTTTAATGTGAAGTTTCCGAAAGATGCCCTAATTAATTCATGAGCCATGAGCCAAATTTCAAAAGAAATACTGTCATTTATTAGGAGCACCATTTCGGCAATATTCGGATGCAGTTAGAACTAATCCCACATAGATTTACATTCCCCTATGACCCTGTCTCTCCCCTCCTTCCTGGCAATGTCATAAATCACATTCTCCAATTAACCACTTTGGCTGGCTGTGAAATCCAACACCCTCCTTCTGATTGCAAGGAAGCATGTATGGAATGTAACTTCAGTTAGGGAAATCAATCAGCTCTATCAGTTCTCCCTCCCTCCTGCTCATGGCAACTTGAAAGCTTTGCAAGTTGACATTTAGCTCAATTTCAAAGCATTCCATTTGGAAGCAGATAAAGCTTCGAGTCTCCATCATTTCTCCGTCTGGGCGAAAAGTGCGTCTACCCTGGGAATCCCTGTAAGCCCTTGTGGCCGTGGGAAAGCAGATAGTGGGAGGGAACGGGCAGCAAGCCGCAAATAAGACACCCCCAAAAATAAGCCCAGTGCTTATTTGGGGCCCCAAAACAAAATAACACCCAGTCTTATTTCGGAGAAACACAGGTTTATGCTGACCTTGCTGTAAGCTGCCTGAAAGTAAGCCCTTAATGAAAGTACAGTACATCTTATGCTTAAATAATATCCAAATATCAAATATGTTCAGCATTATTTGTTATTGGGCCAGAAGCACTCAGATTTCCTGCTCTAATGTAAGCTATTTTCTAATATTCCCTTCATCTTCTGAGAGTAGCCAGAAGATTCTGCTGTGTGAACAATATACTCTTGGCATCCTGGACAGTTGTTTGTAGCATTTCTCTACACTGAAGTATGTCACACAGTTTCTAAAATAGCCTGATAGAAATCCTTTTGGTAGAATTTTTAAATGGCAACTGAAATTAATTGAATCTATACTAAAATCTATAGAAAAATCTTACAAGAGGAACCCACTCATACACATCAGCTTTTTTCTTAGAGTAGGGCTTTTCCAGTTGTGCTCCACAGAATATGTTCCACAAGAACTTTAAGGGGTGCCATGATTAACTATTTATTCATTAAATTTATATGCCATTGATCTCACCATCAGGCAACTCTAGGCGACTGAGAGTCAAACAAACCACTTCAACGCAGCCAGGGCATCCAAAGTATTTTTTCTAAGAAACACTGGAAAAGATAAGTCTTGTTTCCCACAAAAATAGCCACAGCTGCTATTTTGAGGATCAGAGGTTCTAGGAATTTTTTAACAGATTTTTTATGGCCTGAAAAAAATTGCCATAAAAACTGCTTTAGACCATAAAATACACAGTGTCATTTTGTCCAATATTTATTAGAGTGTCAAACTAAGGAAGAAATATTAATAATTGCAGCCATATAATATGTTAGAAAACCTGCAAGTATTACCTTTTCTATCCTACGGCAAGCTGTCTGAGCCTCTGGAACCTGGTAGAATTCAGTCAGCAAATTTTGGACGTGATTTCCAAATTCTTTCAGCCAGGAAAAAGAGATTTTCATGTCTGCAGAATGCATTAGTTTATTGTGGCACTTTATCACCTAAAGTGGGTGTCTGCAACCTGCGACTCTGGAGCCACATGCGGCTCTTTCGTCCCCCTGCTGTGGCTCCCTGTCCGTTGAACCCACAACTGGCTAGCCCCATCCCTCGCCCATCTCTCCCAGTCACTTGCCTGGCTTGAGAAGGTAAGGGCAATAGCGGGAGATGGACTCACTCCATATTCCAGAGTGGGAGTGAAGCACCCCTGTACTTGCCATATCTTGTGGGCGCTTCTTCCGGCCCTTGTTGGTGCTGCGTGCACCTTGGTCGCTCAGGGAGATGCACAACTTGCTCTCCGCCCTGAAACACTGGCCCGACCCGGATGTGGCCAGTGCTCCATGTTATAATGGTCTCTAGGAGGAGGAGGGGATACCATCTCCCATTGTGAAGTGTTAAATTTAACTATGTTGCACAAGGCGCTGCAAGAGCAGCAGGCAGGCTATGGAGGTGGCAACAGCAGCGGGGTTGTCCGCAGCCAGGCAAACCCAGTGTCTCGGGGTGGAGAGCAAGTTGCATGTCTCTCTGAGCGACCAACATGCACGCAGCACCTACAAGGGCCTGCAAGATATGGCAAGTACAGGGGCACTTCACTCCCACTCTGGAATATGGAATGAGTCTGCACAGCCCGGCATCGCCCTTACCTTCTCAGGCCAGGTGAGGAGTGACTGGGAGGGGAGGGGATGGGCCAGCCAGTGGTGGGTTCAGCCAACAGAGAGCCAGGGGGACGAAAGTGTTTTATCTGTGAACCTGAAACGACTCTTGATTTAAATCATGGTAAAAAGCACCCAAAGAAGAAAGAACATCAGCAAAAAAACAAAAACAAAAAAACCCCCACTTCTCGCCTGTTTTTGGAAATGGTTCAAGAGGGAGCATATACAGAGAGAAAGAGAAAGAGAAAGGGGGAGAGAAGGAGCGAAAGAGAGAGAGATAAGAAAAAAGGGGAGAAAAAGAGAGAAATGAGAAAATGATGGAGAGAATGAGAGAAGAAAAAGAGAAATGAAAGAGAAGGGGGAGAGACAGGGAGAGGGACACAAATGAGAGAGCTGGAGGGAGAGAATGAGAGAGGGAAAAGAAATGAGAGAAGGGGAGAGAAAGGAAAGAGAGGGAGCAAGCGAGAGGAAAAAGAAAAACAAGGGAGGGAAAGACCCATTTCCCATAGAAAACACCTGGAGCCACAAAACCCAGGTGGGCGTGGCTGGGGGGGAGTCATGTGACTGGTGGAAGTGACATTGAGTTGGCCATGCCCACCTAGGTTTTGTGGCTCCCAGTGTTTTCTTTTCTGGGGGAAACAGGTCCAAATGGCCCTTTTGAGTGTTTAAGATTGCAGACCCCTGACCTATGTAAATCGGCTATGGGCAATGGCAAGTGAGATCCAGTTCTCAAATAACAGCTCCGAGTTACACAAATTTCATGCCAGAACAACATAATGCTGTCAATATTACAGCTCATAAACATTCCATGTGGAAAATACATTCAAAAGTTATAGTCCATGAAGGAAGATACTCTTTTTAGTGACCCCTCACACAAAAATCTTACAGTTATTACACTGTGTGCTACTTGACATCTATAAGCATATACAACCAACTACTGAAATCAGTTACATCCTTTCACAAAATATGAATAATTTAGAAAAACGTTCAATCAAGTATAATTATAAAAATCCCTAGTATAGGTCTCCTGCGTGAGCAGGGGGCTGGACTAGATGACCTCCAAGGTCCCTTCCAACTCTGTTACTGTTACTGTAATATTCCAGATTGCATTCATAATCTTTGCCCAAGAAAATATGCATAGCACTCCACAGGAAACATTCCCAACTCAAAGCATGCAAATAAAAATCCTACAACCAATCAGATTTAAACCTATACCTAGCAAATCAAGTTATCTGATTGAAAGTAAAGTGTTCAGGTTACAGTGCCTTTTCATTCCATACCATAGTATCACAAAAAGATGTTTTTTTTTATTTCAAAAGGTTCAGTTCAGAATTTGATTATATTGTATTGTTTATTTTATTTTATTTATATCTAAACATTAGGACTGGGGAGAAATATAGCCACTCTTCACTTAGTGGCTACCTCAGATAGTAATTTTCTAATCAATGTGCACATTTAGGATTAAGTTTCCTACCACTGACAATCAGTGTGAAACTCATTAAGGTCTTGTCAGTTTCAGGAAACAATGCCATTGTGGGAGGGTTCTAATCAACTAATTAAGGTCACCGAGCTGAGTTTTAATTGTGGTTAAACTGTGTAGGTTCTCCTGAAAGACATCCTGAAATGTCCATGTAGGTAAAGCAGGGATAAGATTCATCACACTGTGAAAAAAATCTTCAGCAAATCGTGTTTGATCTCTGCATACTTCAATGCACTTGCAAACTCAAATTTGAATACAAATCATAACCTGCATTTGAATGTATAAAAAGGCTTGTGTGATTCTGCTGAATAAAGAAGAGTAGATGTGAAGACTTTCATGCTAATGATAGTTAAGAAAACTTTGAAAAACTGTCATGGAATATAAATTGGTATGTAACAATTTAATCAGTTTCAATGGTCCTTAAAAAGGATAATAGCTAAAAGAATAGTAAATATCCCTGTTGTGTATGTTTTGATGTGCTAATTTTGACCTTGTTGTTGTTAGTTGCGAAGTCGTGTCCGACACATTGCAACCCCATGGACAACATTCCTCCAGGCCTTCCTGTCCTCTACCATCCTCTGGAGTCCCTTTAAGCTCACGCCTACTGCTTCAGTGACTCCATCCAGCCACCTCATTCTCTGCCGTCCCCTTCTTCTTTTGCCCTCAATCTTTCCCAGCATTAGTCTCTTCTCCAGTGAGTCCTTCCTTCTCATTAGGTGGCCAAACTATTTGAGTTTCATCTTCAGGATCTGGCCTTCTAAAGAGCAGTCAGGGTTGATCTCCTCTAGGACTGACCGGTTGGATCGCCTTGCAACCCAAGGGACTCGCAGGAATCTTCTCCAGCACCATAATTCAAAGGCCTCAATTCTTTGGCGCTCAGTCTTTCTTATGGTCCAACTTTCACAGCCATACATTGAAACTGGGAAAACCATAGCCTTGACTATACGCACTTTTGTTGGCAGGATGTCTCTGCTTTTTAATATGCTGTCTAGATTTGCCATAGCTTTCCTCCCCAAAAGCAAGCATCTTTTAATTTCTTGCCTGCAGTCCCCATCTGTGTCAATCTTGGAGCCCAGGAAAATAACATCTGTCATTATCTCCATTTCCCCCCCATCTATTTGCCAGGAATTGAGAGGGCTAGATGCCATGATCTTAGTATTCTTAATATTGAGTTTCAAGCCAACTTTTGCACTCTTCACCTGCATCAAGAGGCTATTTAGCTCCTTTTTGCTTTCTGCCATTAGAATGGTATCATCTGCATATCTGAGGTTTTTTATATTTCTCCCGGCAATCTTAATTCCAACTTTTGATTCATCTAACCCCGCCTTTCTCATGATGTGCTCTGCATATAAGTTAAATAGGCAGGGTGACAGTATACAGCCTTGCCGGACTCCTTTCCCAATTTTGAACCAATCAGTGGTTCCGTGTCCAGTTTTCACTGTTGCTTTTTGACCTGCATATAGGTTTCTCAAGAGACAAATAAGATGGTCTGGTACTCCCATCTCTTTAAGAAATTGCCACAATTTGTTGTGATCCACACAATCAAAGGCGTTAGCGTAATCAGTGAAGCAGAAGTAGATGTTTTTCTGGAACTCCCTAACTTTCTCCATGATCCAGCGTATGTTGGCAATGTGATCTCTAGTTCCTCTGCCTCTTCAAAATCCTACCTCTACTTCTGGTAGTTCTCGATCCACATACTGCTGGAGCCAAGCTTGTAGGATTTTAAACATAACTTTACTAGCATGTGAAATGAGTGCAATGGTGCGAGAGTTTGAACATTCTTTGGCATTGCCTTTCTTTGGAATTGGAATATAAACTGACCTTTTCCAATCCTGTGGCCACTGTTGAGTTTTCCAAATTTGCTGGCAAATTGAGTGTAGCACTTTTACTGCTTTGTCTTTTAAGATTTTGAATAGCTCAGCTGGAATACTGTCACCTCCACTAGCTTTGTTGTTGCTCAGATTTCCTGAGGCCCATTTGACTTCACATTCTAGGATGTCTGGCTCGAGGTCAGTGACCACCCCATCGTGGTTATCAGGGATGTTAAACTCGTTCTTGTATAGTTGTTCTGTGTAATTTTGCCACCTCTTCTTAATCTGTTCTGCCTCTGTTAGGTTCCTGCCATTTTCGTCCTTTATCATGCCTATCTTTGCATGAAACATTTTCTTCATATCTCCAATTTTCTTGAAGAGATCTCTGGTCCTCCCGATGCTATTGTTTTCTTCCATTTCTTTACCCTGTTCATTTAAGAAGGTATTCTTATCTCTTCTAGCTATTCTCTGGAATTCTGCATTCAACTGGGTGTATCTTTCTCTTTCTCCCTTGCCTTTCGCTTCCCTTCTTTCCTCAGCTATTTGCAAAGCTTCCTCAGACAACTCAGCCTTCCTTTTTCTTTGGGATGGTTTTAGTTACTACCTCTTGTACAATGTTGCGAACCTCCATCCATAGTTCTTCAGGAACTCTGTCTATCAGATCTAATTCTTTAAATCTATTTGTCACATCTACTGTATATTCATCAAGGATATGATTTAGTTCATACCTGAGTGGCCTAGTGCTTTTCCCTACTTTCTTCAATTTAAGTCTAAATTTTGCAACGAGAAGCTTTGCAACTGAGTCACAGTCAGCTCCTGGTCTTGTTTTTACTGACTGTATAAAGCTTCTCCATCTTTGGCTGCAGAGCACATAGTCAATCTGATTTCTGTGTTGACTGTCTGGTGATGTCCATGTGTAGAGTCATCTCTTGGGTTGCTGGAAAAGAGTGTTTGCTATGACCATCATATTCTCTTGACAGAATTCTATCAGTCTGTGCCCTGCTTCATTTTGTACTCCAAGGCCAAACTTGCCTGTTATTCTGGTTATTTTTGGGCTTCCTACTTTAGCATTCCAATCTCCCATGATGATGATGAGATCATTTTTTGGTGTTAATTCTATAAGCTGCTGTAGGGCTTCATAGAATCGGTCAATTTCATCCTCTTCAGCACCAGTGGTTAAGGCATAGACTTGGATTACTGTGATATTGAATGCTTTGCCTTGGATTCAAACTGAGATCATTCTGTCATTTTGGGGATAGTATCCCAGTATTGCTTTTCCTACTCTTTTATTGATTATGAAGGCTACTCCATTTCTTCTGAGGGATTCTTGCCCAGAGAATGGTCATCTGAATTAAATTCACCCATTCCTGTCTATTTTAGTTCGCTGATTCCTAAGATGTCGATGTTCAGTCTTGTCATCTCTTGTTTGACCACGTCCAGCTTGCCTTGATTCATGGATCTTATATTCCAGGTTCCTATGGAGAAAAAAATATTTACAGCATCGGACTTTCCTTTCACCACCAGATGCATCCACAGCTAAGCGTCATTTCGGCTTTGGCCCAGTCGCTTCACTCTTTCTGGTGCTACTAGTGCTAGCCCTCTGCTCTTCCCCAGTAGCATATTGGACACCTTCCGACCTGAGGGGCTCATCTTCCGGTGTCATATCTTTTTTCCTTTTGGTACTGTCCATGGGGTTTTCATGGCAAAAATACTGGAGTAGGCTGCCATTTCCTTCTCCAGTGGATCACGTTTTGTCAGAACTCTCTGCTACGACCTGTCCATCTTGGGTGTCCCTTCAGGGCATAGCTCATAGCTTCATTGAGCTACGCAAGCCGCTTCGCCACAACAAAGCAGTAGTCCATGAAGGGGAATTTTGACCTAAAAAAATACAATTGCATAATTTATTTTGTTATTTTCAAATAAGAGATATTCATGTCTTTATTATATCTTTCGCGCTAATTTATGAATTGCTGAAATATAATTTGTTTAGATATTTATTATGAGGGCTAGAAATTAAAATGAGGTTCAGTTTTATAACTTGGAATTCATGCCCCAAAACCAGGGGCCAGTTAAGAGAACCTGCCCTCCTCTCTAACTAATTATGGGGAATTTATCACATGCTATGTAAAAGGAAAGGCCAAATGGCAAGTATTTAACGGGATGAAGCCTTTCACTCCTTCCCTTCACATGAGACGGTGGTGGTTGGCGGGGCGAATTCTTTGTTCCACACAGACTTCCTCCGGCAAGCTTGCCTGGAAATTGTTGGACAGGATTTGCATCTTTCCCAGCACCAGAGGGAGGAAAGATGCAAGTTTGCAATGGTGGCAAATAAAGATGCAAGTATTCTTCAGGAACGAATTAGCGAACGCGTGTCCATTGTTTCCGAAAGAGTCTACGTCCCAGAATGGGATCCAACCCGGGCAAGTTCAGCGCAAATTGGGAGCAATCGATTCTGCAGAGGCCATGTGGCGCTACATAATCCGCTCCTGCAATGGCCAGAGTGGGTTGGGAAGCCTCACCTGCTTGTCTCGAGGGATGCAATGCCCGCCACACCAAAAGCCTGACGGGATTAAGTGAGCGGAGTCACTCGTGATAAGATGTGGAAGATGTGAATTTGCTCATTGGTGAAGTGCTGCAGAGCAACTTTCAAGATTGAGGCGGCTGTGCCCAGCCTTCAGCCAATTTTTATATTTGGCGTAGCCAGTTCCACCAGCACCAGCACAAGCCTGTACTTGCATCGCCAGGGAGTGGCCAGATTTAAGCCGTGAAAAACCAGGGCAGAGTTCTGTCGGCTATTCGCAAAAAAGGGTGGCCGCCTTTGACAATCTTTAACAATCCGCACTCAGATTCCCTTTTCCTCGAATAGTTACTTCATAGTGTTTCTCAATAAAATAGCCACTACTTGATTCTCAAGATTTAGCAAAGTCATCCCACCGTGATCCAATCTTTCTTTCGCGTGAGTCCTACTAGGGGGTCTGCATTCTACTGTTACATTTTCGGGATAATTCCCTGTCCAAGTAATTGCCTGGAAAATAGCACCCTACAGCAGAACAGAACAGAACAGAACAGCATATTTACTGTAGCACAGCCTTCCCCAATTCGATTCCTTCCTTGGATGTTTGATTTCCCTAACCCTCCAAGCATGTTTCCAAACGCAAAGAAATGCTTAGCATTTCACCATCTGAATGTGGCTTCCATATACCCTCTATATAAAAAGCTGGCTTTTCGTTTTGCATTCTGCACCAGCATTTACCCAGGCTGATGTACCTAGAGATCTTGTCCACCTCCATCTTTTTGGGAAGTTACAGTACTGTTTTAATTTAGTTCTTGAGTTCAACTAGAGTTACCTGACATCTAGCAACAGGAGGATATGTTCTCTTTTTAGTTCTCATGTCCTATATTCAGCAGGCAGCCTTATAAACAAATATTGTCCAGCGTGTTGAGTATCTTATTACTTATTAATAAAGTATCTTAATTTTTTTAAGCAGCTTTTCTTGGTGAGGCAAGCTTCCTTAGTAAGCAGAAACTGAAAGTTAACAAACTCAGCTCTCTGACTTTTATTGCTTGATTAGTACCCTGTTGACAGCTAAATCAGTTATCACGAAAGGCTTTTGCCTCCAACTCGCTCTCGCCTATTCCTGCAATTCAAAAACCAGGCTTTATGATGTTGGAAAACATTCATATACGTGTAGACCTAAATAAATTTTGCTTTTGTAGTTTTTCATCATAATTTTTGTAACAGATGCAAGAAAGAATGTGCCTCCTCCCGTTTGTCAATCTTTCAATTGTCCCTCCCTTCGTCTGTGCAGATATCTGGTAAACCTAAATTCAATACACAGCATTTTCATGCCATTAAGATGTCCAACAGTTGGACGCTATACATTAATTGACAAAATATAGCTGCAAAATGGAATGATCACTTTAAGATGCTATTACAAGCAGGTTTCTTTATTATTCCCCTTGGATGAAGAATAACCAATATGGAATATATTTTTAGTTCTTGTTTAGCAATACTGAATATGATTTTCACCTTTTCCCCTCAAATTCAATTTAAAAAAATCCCTCTATTTAAAAAGGACCTGTTTCAAATTCATCTGTCATTTAATGCATAAATTTAAAAAGCTGGACAGAAGGCCCACTGGTTACTAGAACTCAAGGTAGCTGAAAGCAAGGTACCGTCTGAGAACCAATAAAGTTGAGGAAAAAAACAGCCATCTGGGTTTTTTTCCTATATAAATGCACATTTTAAAAGTAACCCTTTATTTTAAAAAAATCTAGTTTATTAAATATTGCTTTTGTGGACATGTTTATAACAAGTCCATTTTTAACATTTCAAAGCAGTAATATTAAAATACAGTTTCAATATAAAGTTTTTCATAGTTTTACAGTATTCAAAAAATGACAGCTCTGCTTTTAAAAAAGACTATTACACCAAGACATAAGAAAAAAAACATTTAAATAAACAAATTTGGCATTTTCATAATCTTTGAAGTATAAAACAGAATATTAACTCTTTACTTGCAAGTGGATACATAAATTTATTATGAGTCTGAAATGTTTTAAAACATTGTAAGAGTGCTGTACCAAGGGGGAAAAAAAACTGATGAAAGTGCATCCCTGAAAGTAGGCCAATCCATTGTATCAGCTCTTTTAAAATTGTGACACGTGAAAATGTCTCTTCCATTCTAAGTAACCAAAGGCTTTATTTCAGAGTTTTTCCATTTCATCTCATTTTTACCCTTGTATAAAAAGCCTATGGGCGCCCACCAGGGGGCAATGTAAGATTAGCCATTAAATCACGAACAGCTGCAAAGATTGTACACTCACCTAGAACAAGGGAAAGAAAAAGAAGTTAGTGAATTACATTATGGCAGTGATAAATACAAAATGTAAACAACTAACAATAACAAATATACAATTTATGCACCATAAACAGAATTCCAATTGTCTATATTACTGCTTTGTTTTAACTTGCTAGAAAGTGTACAGTTGGTATAGAAAATAAAAGGTATGTCTTTTAAATACCAATTACTACATAATATGCACAAATATCATCCAAGCTAATGAGATTTTCCATTTGCAGGAAAGATCATGCATTTAAAAGAGCCAAAAGCCAAACTGTTGGTTGTAGATTAGCAACCAAATTCTATTTGGCTGTAAATATTTTTCTTAGTGTCCCATGTATACTACCTGTGCTCTTTAAAGAAAATGTGAATGCTAAACTATATTGCCAAAGAATGACCAATTCATGATAATAGTACTGGAATACACTTTTGATGACTATTAGAAAATGCAAAACAATTGGACAGCTACTGCTGGCATTGCTGTTAACAGTTACATTAACTATTCTGTAATATTTTTCAATCTTCAAATGAAAGTTATTTTTAAATCAGAATAAGAAGTCAGTAGTATTTGGAATTAATTATGTCAACACTGTACAAACCATTAAAAAAAACTCTAGGAGAATCCCAGCACTTTTCTTGACAAGGGACTCAAAGACAAAAGAAAATCCACAATTTCAAAAGTGATAACTCAAGCAGAATGTTTTTTATTTTTAACCTGGCAAAAACTCCACAAACTGTATGCCTACAGCTTTTGAAAGTGCTGTGTTTACCCTTTAAGGAATACAATCCGTGAAGCCTTTATAACACAGGAAAGTTTCTAGCAGAGTATATATGTTACTTAAATGCACACTGGGCTTCAACTTACTATTTTAAAATGACAAAGCAGTAAAAAGTAGCCATGGAGTTGTCTCAAAGCTTCCATTTAGAAGGCACGCAATAATTATTTTGATGCCATTATGTTTTAAAGCAATGTGAGAAAAGATGTTGCAAGTTTAAAATCATATATGCTAATTTTATTTTTTTCCAGTTTTGTTTAAGCTCCAAGCGTAGAGTCAGATGACTAATTGTTCAATTACAAATTATAACTGCATTTCCCTTCCCAAAAGCATCACTGTGTAAGTAACTCACAGTTAAGCTACTCTCTGAAGCATGCATGAACTATAGGTAGCCCACATAATAGTCCAAATGCTAGCAACTATTGCATGAATGTTGGATAATTCACCTTGAACCATATACCTTGGTGGAAATATATGGCTTACTGTCCCAAAATCATTTACCTCCATGACGATCAGAGGTTCAGACGGAGTATTACCAAAAATAAAGGCAAGCATTTGAAGAGGCATCATCCATACCACCTCAATCCTATAAACTGCTTGCATATAGTTGTAGTATATATAGTGCAATTTTAGAATCACTGCTCATCAGTATGATCATACTACCCTATAAAGCCAATATAATTATTTGTAATTTCAAACCAAGTCTGAGAGATTAGTGTCTTGGGCAGAAATTGCAAACCCAAGAATAAAACTGTTGAAAAAAAAGTGCATTTCAAAAGTTTCTAACACTTTTATTAAGGGAAAAAGAGAAACTGAATACAAAAGTATCTCACAGAAACAAGGCAGCACAGAAGAGAAGATACAGTCAAGACAAGAAGTTAGTTATGAAATACAGAAAATAAAGCTAGTACTATAATACGTTACTTTATAAATAATTTATAAATCAGTCCATCTTGCTGGCTCCCCGACTTTCCTTGAAAGAGTACAAATGAGAACAAGATAGGCAACCAGCCTCATAACAAATAAATTACAATAAATGGGAAGATATATTCCTATAGTGCAGGATGACTAACAAGTACTATATTTTACATAAGTATATACAGCAAGTCACATGGTAATGCTTAAAATAGTGTAACTATGACCACAGTAGTATAAGTCGAGTCATCAAGTGCATTACACTTCCTTGGTCAATAATATAAAGTCCATGTCATGTCAATAATACAACCCTTCTGACACCACAGAGCAGTATATTCAGACAGTTTATCATGTACATGCATTAACTGAAACCAGGTTTTAATAAAACCAATGAAGGCAAAGCAAGAGTCATGATAAAGTGCAATATTTAAAATGTAATTGTTGAGACGCTGGCAAATCAAGCATGCAGATGATTTGACCTACTGCACATGTACAGTACCTGGCCGTGGTGAATTCAGTTCTGCAAACCTCTTTAGAATATTGCTAACCATCATGGGAGCAGCAGCTGAAGAGTTCTGCTGCCGGGGAATGTCTGCCTGCTGTGTGGTACCCGAAGCCATGTCATAAATGATTGGAACGATTATGCTCATGGCTTCCTGTGGAACTGCAGATTTTTGTGTTAGCTGAAGCTGCCAAACAGAACAATATATACAATGTTACCATAGTAATTCTGCATCTGTACAGTGTTTTAAGATCATATTTAATATTTAACTGCTGAATAATTCTAGTAAAGAATTACTAGAGGTGTTCATGGAAAAGCAAGACGAGCAAATAATGATACATGCACCATAATATCATACAAATGATGCAATTTATATATGTAATTGTATCATTTGTACTTGTATCATGATGCAGGTGCCATTTTAATATTGTTAGGGCTTGTTATAGTTGCTGGTAATAGCTACGTCTGCATATACGAGGTTAAAAGGCTACAGTATGTTTCAGAAGAAAATAGGTACCTTTTAATTGATTTTTTTCCTGTTGTTTGGAATTCTGGAAGTTGTCCATAAATGTATTAGTTTAGGGAAGGCAATACTGTCAGCACAAATTAAATAGGAACTATTTTTTTAATCTAAGTAACTAAACTAGTTCCAAAAATGTTTTACACTTCTTTCAAAAGATGTTATCAATATAGGTTATACTAATCATACTTAAGCTCAGGTAAAGCAGTGGATTAATTTTATCACATGTGTTCTTAAAGACCACACCAAATAGAATTATCAGCATTAGAACCTACTATTCTACTTACAAAGAACAACATTTTCGATTTCAGCACAACCGCCGGTGTTCCTGGAGGTGCAATTGGTGGTGCACTTGGAGGAATTGTCAAACAAAACTGTACATTCCATTTCAGCTGGCTGGCCTGATCAGGAAACTATTTAATAAAACATGCCATTGAAATAGATAAATAATCCACTTTCAATTTAAGAAGAGAAAATATTTGCAATAATGGTGAGAACAAAATGGACTTACCAGCTCTAGTTTCATGATGTGCACACAATCCCGAAGAATATGTGTAGGGGCTCCCAATAGCTTGGTAAAGGCTATTAAAGTATTGGCTTTGAATGGTGGCCCTGCAACCTGCAATAAATTGCAGTATTTTTATGATGTTTCTTAGGCAGGTTTTCGCTGGCTTTATCTCCAGAATAAATTGTAATTTCTCTAATTAGTAACATTGTGAAAGTTGGAGTTTAGTTCAAAGGAACACCACGAAACTGGGAAAAGCTGCGTCAGATGCCCCTGGTTGGATACAGTTTTTAAAATCTTTTTCAATGTTTCTCTGCTCCTGATCATAGAACAGTGGCTTCTGCTCTTTCCATGAAAATTAGTTAAAAGACCTCTTACCATGAAAAATCACAGCACCCGAACTACTTTGTTCATTAAGCCCTCAGTTACATTACAACAGGGGTGTTAAACTCATGTTGTCACAGCGGCATCACATGACGTATTGGGACTTTTTTCTTCTTTGCTAAACCAGGCGTGGGCATGTCCAGCCCATGACACATCCGGCCCGTGGGCTGGGAGTTTGAGCCCTGCTTTACAATAACATGGGACAAATACATACCCTGGTTTCAAAAAATTTCTCCAAAACTTGCAATTCTTCTTGCTTCCACTGGCCTGCAGTTTCAGGTGCTACTTTTAGTTGCAAGGTCTGGTTAGTTTTGGGATTAAGGGCAACTCTGCACTTCAGAGCATCTGTTTTGAACATGATCACTCCAGGTTCATTGGAATTGATTAGCTGCAACTGTTTAAAAAAAAAAGCCAAGACATCTGATTGAAATGAAAGTTCTTATCCAAGCTTTATTATGGTCTGAACAACAGAAAGTTTTATTTAAATGGAAATGAAAGGCATCATTGCTATTGGCTGATGAAATTTAACAGGTTCCTCTCTGTCAATAATTAATAAATAAGTTGCTTAATGATCAGTACAGTAGCATTACAAAAATAACTTATCTGAACATTTAAGCTGTGAAGAACTGCATACTGCTTTATACTCCTACCACAAGAAAATACTTTATATCAAGTCAGCAGTGGGCATAGTCTATTTGATATCTTAACAAGGCAACACATATTTTTCCTCAACTCCTCAAATATGAATTATATCTTCCATAAAATTCTTATTTTTCTACTAATTATAACAGATTTATGATGACTAGGACAACAAACAAGTTCATGGAGGAATCAGAATTTGGATCAAATGTTTCCAAATACAGGTAGTCCTCAATTTACGACCACAATTGAGCCCAAAATTTATGTTGCCGAGTGAGAAATCTGTTGGGAGTTTTGCCCTATTTTATGACTTTCTTTTTTACATTTGTTAAATGAATCACTGCAGTTAAGTTAGTAATACGGTTGTTATGTGAATCTGGTTTCCCCACTGACTTTGCTTGTCAGAGTCGCAAAAGGGGATCACTTCACCCCAGGAAAGTAATGTGAGTCAGTTGTCAAGCGTCTGAATGTAAATCATGTGACCATGGGGATGCTGCAATGGTCATAAGTGTGAAAAATGGTCATAAGTCACTTTTTTCAGTGCTGTTCTAACTTCAAATGATCACCAAGTGAACTGATGTAAGTCAAGGACTACCTGTATAAACATTAAACAAGATGCTTTCCAATTTGCATTCCTAGGAATTTAGGGATTTTTCAATAAAAGGACTGGTAATATAGTACTAGATGAGTCACATTTGGGATAAACATGTATTGTTTCATATGCTTCCAAACAATTAAAAACATGGTTTCCAAAAGTACAATTTCTACTTCCATGCATACTGGAGCTAGGAGAAAAATGAAGCTTTGCCTTTCAGCAACTGCTTAATGGAATTAAAATTTTTAATCCTATTGGTACCGTTTCCTGCTGAATAATCCTTTGGAGATGCCTCCTCATAATAACCGATCCAAGAAAACGTTCAAGTGGTGAACAAAGATAACTTCCCGCAAGTCCTGGCATGAGTCCAGGGGTTGGTGAGGGCAGCAATAAAACATTCAAGGCACTGTGAGTGAGAATTGTTGGTATGGATGCAGCCCAGGAACGGTGAGGTAGTTTACGCGGTGGAGGCATATTGGTTGGCACTGCTTGAGAACCTAGTAAAAACAAAGATCTTACTCCTCCTGCCCTTAGATAGAGGAATTGCAGACTCACACTGCTTGGTGAATTTCAACAAGATTTTTCCTCGGATCCTATAACACCAGCAATTATTCTTCAGTTTGATCCCAGTCTTACCCAGACATAATAAAAATCTGGATGACTGTGTACTTATTATTACAATAACAATAAAAAAGTTCATATTTATAACAGCCTGATATTATTTTGTATATAACTGAAATGATGAAAACCTTATCAACAAATTTTAAACTTTGGAGGCTGAACAGAATGTAAATGTACAATCAAATACTATTTCTGTATGAGCATTTTCTTGATTTTTAAAAAAATCACACCATTTATTATATTATTTCATTTACTTATTGTTGCTATTTATGTTATTTTAAATGGATATTTTTATTATCACCGTTGTATATCACTCAGTACCTACTGAGAGCTTGTTGATTATGGTGGAAGATAAATCCAGCAACTAAGTAACTAAGTGAGTAGAGCCAATTAGAACCTGTGGAATTATAAGTTCTAGTGTCACCTTAGACCCAAAGCCAGTTGGGTGACCTTGGGCCAGTGATTCTCTTAGCAAAAGTGGGCAATGTCAAACCAATTCTGAAATCTTGCCAAGAAAGCTGTAGGGACTTGTTTAGGCAATCACCGGGAGTCAATACTGCTGGATTGATTCCTGGTGATTGTGAAGTCACACACATAAGTAAATAAGTATTTCTGAAATTCTAAACTGCTTAGCATTTTTCTAGCTTCCAAAAATATAAACATGAATACACAACCTCTGTAGATTTGTGTACATTATTTGTTTCTAGGTGTTTGAAAATTGCACACTTGTTATATTTTGTTGCTGTCCCTAGACCCTTTGAGACTTCTAAATTCACTCTTAATTCACTTCCAAATTGGCAGCTTATTATCCATCAGAAAAAATCAAATTGATTGCTCTGTTAAGTTTGAGAAAACGCCAAATGCAGAGCTGTTGCGGCTGTTGTTGTTATTATTATTATTATTATTATTATTATTATTACTACTACTACTATATTATTATTTATTCATTAAACATGAAACTCAGTCAACTGAACATTTAAAAATGTATCACAAATATTATTGACTGGCGCTGATGGTTGATACGGGTTGCTGCCAGCATCCTAGGTATCGACCAAATACCTTCTTAAGATGTATGATGTTCCAAGTAGTGCAGTTTTCTTGCAGTTCCACTGGTGTTATTGCAGGAAGCTGCAATTTATTGATGTATTTTGTAAAATTCTTGGACATGGTACCAAATGCCCCAATGATAATGGGTATCACTGTTACATGTTTCATCCATAGTCGCGTACTTTTTTTAAAAAAAATTGATTTATATGCCGCCCTTCTCCGGAGACTCAGGGCGGCTTACAATGCGTTAAGCCAGAGGTTCCCAATCTTTTTCGGTTCGCGGCTCCCATAGCAATCCGACTTGCAACTGCGCATGCGCACTAGACGTTTCAGAAATGGCGCATCAGCGTTAGACCCAGCGGGCGGAATATTTCGTGGCGCCCTTATGACGATAGTGCGGCTCCCCAGGGAGCCGCAGCTCACACTTTGGGAACCACTGCGTTAAGCAATAGCCTTCATACTTTTGTATATTTTATACAAAGTCATCTTATTGCCCCCACAAACCGGGTCCTCATTTTACCCATCTTAGAAAGGATGGAAGGCTGAGTCAACCTTGAGCGTGGTGAGAATTGAACTCGCAGTAATTGCAGGCAGCTGGATGTTAAATGCTGCCTTAGTAGGAGGCATTAGCCTCCTACGCCACTCAGGCTCGTTCTGATGACCAGGTCACAATATTTCGTGATTTTTTTTCCAGTTCTTTCATTTTCCAGGTCCCTCATTTGTGATCTTATTTGCGAGGGGGGAGCAGACCTGGCAGGTATCACGGAGACCTGGTTGGGCCAGGAGAGGGGGTTCCCCTCGCTGAAATGTGCCCACCAGGTTTCCTTGCATTCCATCAGCCGAGACCACAGGGCAGGGGTGGGGGAATAGTGGTTATTATTAAAGAAGGTCTGAGACCGAGGGAGGCCACTGTTCCTCAGACGGCTGGCTGTGAGTCCCTCCTTGTAAAGTAGGGTCATGGGGCTCAGATGGGCTTGCTGATCACGTACCTGGCTCCCTGCCACGTGGCAACAGCCCTGCCCGAGCTCCTCGACGTTATTGCCGCGGTGGCGGTTGATACCCCCAGATTTATGGTCATGGGGGACTTCAACCTGCCGTCCATGGGTGAGACATCGGAGGTGGCTCAGGAGTTCATGGCTTCCATGACAGCTATGGACCTGACCCAGTTAATTCATGGCCCTACTCACACGGGGGGAAACACGCTGGATCTGGTTTTTGTCTCTGGACAGTGGTTGAGTGATCTTGAGATAGGGGACATAGTCATCAAGCCCTTGTCATGGTCGGATCACTCTCTCCTTTGCCTCGACCTTCAAACCGCTATACCCCGTCGCAGGGAGCTGGAGCCGGTAAGATGATTCCGCCCCAGGCGCCTGATGGAACCAGATAGGTTCTAGATGGAGCTTGGGCCATTTCCTGAGGCTCTGGCACACACCTCGACTAGGGACCTAGTGGCCGCCTGGGATAGGGCGGCCGCTGGAGCCCTGGATCGGGTCGTGCCTTTGCGGCCTCTGACCCGGCGCCAATCTCACCTGCCTCCTTGATTCACTGAGGAGCTGAGGGAGATGAAGCGCCGGAAAAGACGCCTAGAGAGTAGTTGGAGGGCCAGTCTTTCTGAATCCGACCGGAAACTGGTAAGATCTCACATTAAGAATTACCTAGTGGCAATAAAAGCAGCAAAATGTACATATTTTGCTGCTCTTATTGTGTCATCAGATAATCGCCCGGCCACCCTGTTTAGGGTGACCTGCTCTCTGCTCCACCAGGAAGTGCGGGAGGACCCCTTGGAGGGTAGAGCCGAGGATTTTGTTCAATATCTGCATGACAAAATCACTCAGATTCGGGAAGACTTGGACTCCGACTGGGTAGTCTCAGGGGGGATGACTGAGGCAGGTCCTGAGATTGTTAACTGGGATGAGTTTGATCCTGTGACCCCTGACGACATGGACAGGATTCTGGGTGGACTGAATGCGACCACATGTTTATTGGACCCGTGTCCCTCCTGGATAGTGCTGGCTTCCTGGGAGGTGACACGAGGCTGGCTCCAGAGGATTATAAACGCTTCGTTGGGTGAGGGCGACTTCCCCGCCGCCTTGAAAGAGGCGGTGGTGAGGCCCCTCCTCAAGAAGCCTTCCCTGGACCTGGCAGTGTTGGCTAATTATCATCCGGTCTCCAACCTTCACTTTATTGCAAAGGTTGTTGAGAGTGTGGTTGCACGACAGTTCCCCCGGTACCTGGATGAAGCGACGTATCTGGATCCGTTCCAGTCGGGCTTCAGGCCTGGGCACAGCACGGAAACGGCATTGGTCGCGTTGGTTGATGATCTCTGGAGGGCGCGGGACAGGGGTTGCTCCTCTGTCCTGGTCCTATTAGATCTCTCAGCAGCTTTTGATACCATCGACCATGGTATCATGCTGCACCAGTTGGAGGAGTTAGGGGTGGGGGCACTGTACTACGGTGGTTCTTCTCCTTTCTCTCCGACCGGTTGCAGTCCATGTTGACAGGGGGCAGAGATCGACCCCGAGGCACCTCATATGTGGAGTGCCACAAGGATCGGTCCTCTTGCCCCTTCTGTTCAACATTTGTGTAAAGCCGCTGGGTGAGATCATCCGTGGTTTTGGGGTGAAGTACCATCTGTACGCTGATGACACCCAGCTGTACATCTCCACCCCGGACCACCCCAACGATGCCCTTGAAGTGATGTCCCGGTGTCTGGAGGCCGTGCAGATCTGGATGGGGAGGAACAGGCTCAGGCTTAACCCATCCAAGACCGAGTAGATGTGGTTTCCGACGTCCCGATATAGTCAGCTGATGTCATCGCTGACTATTGGGGGCGAATCGCTGGCCCCCACAGAGAGGGCTCGCAACTTGGGCGTCTTCCTGGATTCACGGCTGTCTTTAGAAGAGCACTTGATGGCCGTGACTGGGAGGATTTTTCATCAGGTTTGCCTGATTCGCCAGTTGCGCCCCTTTCTGGATTGTGACTCTTTACACATAGTCACTCATGCCCTCGTCACCTCCCGCCTGGACTACTGTAATGCTCTCTACATGGGGCTCCCCTTGGGGAGCACCCAGGCTCCAACGGGTGCAGAGTGCAGCTGCGCGGGTGGTTATGGGAGCAACATGGCACTCCCACGTGACACCCCTCCTGCGCGAGCTGCACTGGCTCCTGGTGGTCTTCCGGGTGCGCTTCAAGGTCCTGGTTACCACCTTTAGAGCGCTCCATGGCTTAGGACCTGGTTATTTACGGGACCGCCTACTACCACAAACAGCCTCCCACCGGCCGGTACGCTCTCATAGAAAGGGGCTCCTCCGGGTGCCGTCAGCCAAACAATGTCGACTGGCGGCCCCCAGGAGGAGGGCCTTCTCTGTGGAGGCACCTACTATCTGGAACGAGCTCCCCCTGGAGATACGGAGGATCCTGGATCTGCGTACTTTCCGCCGTGCTGTTAAGACCCTCCTATTCCAGCAAGCCGGCCTGGCCTAATTTTCTCCCCTTTTCTTTTAAATATTTTAAAAATTTTCTAAAGTGGAATTTTAATTCGTTTTAAATTATTGGGATTTTTAACTGTCGCGGGCTAAATTGTTTAATTTGGTTTTAATTATGTTTTAACTTTTGTATTGATGTATTTTATCTCGTGCCTGTTCACCGCCCTGAGTCCTTCGGGAGTAGGGCGGTATATAAATCTAATAAATAAATAAATTTGACTCTGGCGTCTCATTATTATTATTATATTTTATTATTATTATTATTATTATTATTATTATTATTATTACTATTACTATTACTAGTAGTACTACTACTACATGAAACTCAGTCAACTGAACATTTTAAAAATGTATCACAAATAGCATCCTAGGTATCAAATCTATTATTATTATTATTATTATTATTATTATTATTATTATTAGCCACCTATCTAGCTATGGGGCTATTCTAGGCAGCTCACAACCATAAAAAACAAATAAAAATGAAGTTTAAACAAAGTGAAAGTAAAATAATAGAACAATAAAATAAACAAGGAAAAACAAAACAAAGAATTACCATCAGGGTTTGGTATTGTTGCTCTTATCATAAAGTGACATAATCCAACTAAATAATTACCGTATTTATCGGCGTATAACACGCACAGGCGTATAACACGCACCTTCATTTTAAGAGGGAAATTTCAGGAAAAAACTACGCTCCGACGGCTGCGAGAATTAGACATGAGGAAGGCGCGGGTTGCCGGTACTTGTTAATACTGTAAAAACATGGCTTCTTAACATTATATCGGCGTATAACACGCACACATCATTTGCCCCCTATTTTCAGGGGGGAAAAGTGCGTGTTATACGCCAATAAATACGGTATTGCTTGGAATTTATTTAGTGTCAGTAACAAAATTTATTTAAGTTATCTATACTGAAAACTGACTGAATTGAACTGAAAACAAATTACCAGGAAAATAGCATAGTGCAAGCCAATCGGCTATGGCAATTACCAATGTTTTCTTTTACAACATATACTTGAGAAATATATAGCTAAGGTGGAGAGAGCATTGTAGGTTGCTTTTAATGAAAACCCGCCTTTGATTTCATATTTATGAGATAACATATGAAAAAAATCTGAGGATTATCATTGACAATGCTGTCTTACTCCTTATCTAATGACTTCATTTAACTATTCCACGTGTTAAAAGCATTCCTTTATCTAATGGCACTCCAACACCCAAGGGAGTAAAACAAGTCTGCATTTTAGCTCTGCTGTTATTTAAACATTGCATTTCCGTAATATAGGCAGGTACACAAAATTGGGGAAATGTTTTGTTTGAACTTTGAACAAACCACTGGGTTCCAGAAGTTCTGCTGAATTGGTCTGGATCATACACATTTGTCAGAACTAAAACCCAGAATGCTCTTGCTTTTCTTAGGTTTCCAATGAAAAAAAATATCTGGATGGGGCAACTAGGGAAACTTTTTGTCCCCTCCTGTCTTTGCCAGGAGTGCAAAGGCACGCTCCACCTTCCCAGCCTTGTCTGTTCAGGTTGCTAGACTGAGCCTGTCAAAGTTGTCAAGTCCCGCCCTTGTTACTGGGCAGACCCAGCTTTTGGTAAAGACAAGAAGACAGGCTCGGCGTGTGGGACACAAAACAAGAGAGAAAGGCATAGGCAGAGAGAGAGAGAGACCAGACTGGCGAAGGGAGGGTCTGGCTGCTGTCTCCACCCAACGAGAAGTGTGTCTCAGATAGGACCAATGCCCCTTCTCCATTGTGGGTGGAGACAGCAGCCAGGTTGGGACATACCAAAGATCAACCTCCCTACAATTGGGAGGGACCAGGCTGGTCAGAAACATCTTCCCCCAAAAGGACCCGCTGCAGCACCCTATGACCAAAGGCAGCATCCGCCGAAGCAAATTTGTCCAGTTTATAGTGCTGGATGAATGGAGAAGGCGAAGTCCACGTAGCTGCCCTGCAGATTTCGAGCAAGGAGGCCTGCGTGGCCCAAGCCGCCGATGTCGCAGCGCTACGGGTAGAATGCGCAATCAGTCGAGGAGGTCTCGGTAGGGAACGCAGTTCATAAGCCTTGGCAATCGTTTGCCGGATCCAATGTCCGATGGTCGCCGACGACACCCTGCTACCTAAAGAAACCGGCAGGAAGGAGAGAAAAAGAGATTCTGTTCTGCAGAAGTCCGCAGTCCGCTTAATGTAAATCCATAGTGCTCATCGGACATCCAGAGAGTGCCACCGCCGTTCAAGCCGATGGACCGGGCAAGGCCAAAAATTGGGCAGGACAAGTTCCTGCATGCGGTGAAAGGTGGTATTCACCTTGGGCGCAAACATAGGATCCAGCCGGAGTACCACACGATCCACGTGGAACCCACAGAGGTCATCACGGATGGAGAGGGCGGCCATCTCCGAAATGCGGTGAGCCGAGGTAATCGCTACCAAAAAGGCAACTTTGCATGTTAAAAGCTGCAGGCTAGTTGTCCATAGAGGCTCATATGGAGCAGCCGTGAGAGAATTAAGAACAATGGAGAGGTCCCAAGTTGGGTACCTATGTACAACTGGAGGACAAAGATTGGTAGCGCCCCGCAGAAAATGGTGATTCAACGGATGCTGAGCCAAGGAAGATAACGACCCGAAGGTAAGGATTGAAGAGATCGCTGCCACCTGCCTCCGCAATGTGTTGGGAGAAAGTCCCTTGGAAAGGCCCTCTTCAAGAAACACCAGTATATTGATGATCGAGGCCTGGAGGGGTAGAACCCCATTTCGATCACACCATGTACAAAAGGCCCGCCAGGTGGCCGAGTAAATTCGGTCCGTAGAAGGTCGCTGAGAAGCCTGAATGGTGTGTTATCACATCTGCTGGGATGTTAGCAGCTCCTAGGGCCGGCCACTCAACTACCAAGCGGTCAGACGGAGCCAGTGCCGGTCCGGGTGTCTCACAGCCCCTTGAGTCAGAGCGTCCTCCGGGTGAGGTAGATGCCAAGGAGGGGCTACCGACAACGATACTAGATCTGCAAACCAAGGTCTGTGAGGCCAATGCGGGGCCAGAAGTATGATCTCCGCTCGCTCCAGCAACAACTTGCAAATCACTCGGGAGAGCAGGGAGACTGGGGGAAAATGCATAGAGTAGACCCGGTGGCCACGGGGAGCGTAGGGCATCAGTGGCCTCCGCATGTGGTGATGGGAACCGTGAGATGAAGCGCGGAAGCTAGGCATTGTCCGATGTTGCAAAGAGGTCAATCACTGGAGTCCTGAAGTGTGCAGCGACCTGGCGGAAGATGCGCAGGTGAAGATGCCACTCTGTGTGATCCAGCTGCTGACGGCTCAGCCAATCTGCTTGCACATTGGCAATGCAGGAAATGTGTTCCGCATACAATGAGGCGAGATGAATCTCCAACCAGAGGCCCAGCCTCAATGCCTCTGACATCAGGGATTGGGACTGTGTGCCCCCTAGACAATTGATATGGGCCTTCGCTGTAATATTGTCCATGAGGACTAGGACGTGAGAGTTGGAGACGAGGTGTCGGAAGGCTCGAAGCGTCAGGTAGACCGTCTGCAGTTCCAGCCAGTTGATGGGTCGACGGGCATCGATGCTGTGCCCTGCGCGACTTGACCCAGACAGTGAGCTCCCCAGCCTTGGAGGCTGGCGTCCGTTGTCACCACCACTCCCTGTGGGTCGAAGAATAGACAGCCTCAAGATATTGCCGGAAACCGCCACCACCTAGGGACCTGATCACCCTTCTGGGAATGGGGACGCCTGCAGTTGAAGTGCCTCTGCCCGCCTTCTGCAATGGCAAAAGAAACCATTGAAGTTCCCTTGAGTGCAGCTGGGCCCAGGGAACTATTGAGATGGCGGAGATCATTTTGCCCAGAAGTTGAGACAGGACAAAAGGAGATACAGATCTAGTCTGCTCAACCTTAGAGACCAAGGAGCTCAAACTATCCTGTCGCTCACGCGAGAGGTATACCCTGCCCGCTACCGAATCTATCAGAGCCCCTAGATGCACCAAACGAGTGGGGGGGACAAGATGGCTCTTCTCCACATTAATGGAGAAGCCATGGGCAGCCAGGGTCTGTAAAGTAAGTTGCAGATCAGAGGAAGCCTGTCGCGGGGAAGAAGAAAAAATTAGTATGTCGTCTAAGTAGCACTGTAGACGAATGGACTTGGCCCTAAGGGATGCTGCTAAGGCAGCCAGAACCTTGGTAAAGGTATGAGGGCAGACGAAAGACCAAAGGGCAAGGCCCGATACTGATAATGGTGCCCCCCATAGCAGAACCGAAGGAACCTCCTGTGGGAGGGGAGGATGGGAATATGGAGATAGGCCTCGGCAAGGTCTATGGAAGAGAGGAGATCGCCCCTCCGAACACCCCTGAGAATAGATCTTAGAGACTGCATTTTAAACTTGCGGTATACAACATACATGTTCAGATGTTTAAGGTCCAGAATAGGTCTCCACCCCCCCACCCCCGATGACTTTGGTACAAGAAAAACATGGGAATAAAATCCCGTCCCCTGTTCAACTTCTGGCACCGGTTGAATAGTCCTGATTGAAAGGAGATTCTGAACCGCCGAGTCCATAAGGGACCATTTCTCAATGTCATTAGAAAGCGGACAGCGCACAAAGAACATCGGAGGAGGGAAGAGAAATTCAATGGCCAACCCAGATTGTAAGGTGGCCAGGACCCATTTATCTGAAGTGGTACCTTCCCAAACAGGGGCGAAGAGGGCCAATCTGCCCCCTATGGGAGGACACGGGATGCAGTTAATGATGGCGTCTGGAGAAACGACCTCCTCCCCCTCAAAAGGGCCATTTGGAAACAAAAGTCCTACCTCTGGGCGCTCTGTCCTGAGCGCCCTGCTGCCTAGATTGAAAAGTCCCCTGTGGTCTAGTGGAAGGAGCGACAGAGTGAGCACCCTCATATGATCGAGACTGGGGATGGGAAGGATAGGGATAGAACCTCGACTCCTCCCTACAGAATATAACCAGAAGGACCTTCCTTTTGTCTTTTGTTTCAGTGAGGAAAGTGTCAAGGGGTTCCCCAAATAGCTTGGAATCAGCAAAGGGAACGGAAGCCAACCGCCACTTATACTTGGCGTCGGCTTGCCAGTGGCGAAGCCAGACCAAGTGATGGGCAGTGACAGCAGAGGCAAGGGATTTAGCCGCGAAGTGAGTGGCATTGAGGGTAGCATCCGTTGAGAACTGCGTGGCGGATATAATCTTGTTTAGATCCTGTCAGACGCGAACATCATCAGTAGCCAAATTCTTTTGTAAGTGGCGGAGCCATAGGAGAGTAGTGCGGTTAAAGAATGACATTGTAGACGCAGCCCTAATGGCCCAAGCGGCCCCCTGGTGCGCTCGTTGCAAAACTTGCTCCGCTTGGTGCTCCTCCGAAAGGAGACCTTCATCTGGCTCGCCGGGAACCGCAGTGTGAGGTAAGAGTGCGGCCACAGGAGCATCTACAGACGGAACCTGTAGAAGAATGGCAAGATCCAGAGCAACACCGAAATTCCGTAGATCTGAAGCTGTAGGAGTCGGGGCCAATCCAGGTGAGGACCACTGTTTCCGTATAACATCGAGAAACAGAGGAGGGGTAGGGATGACGTCCACAGGCCTGGATGGTTCAGCGAACAGGGGGTCCAGAGCTCCTTTGGCCGTACTCGGGGTAACCGACGGTGGAGCTGGAGAACCCAGCTGGGCTGTATTGATGGCCTTGTGCAGCAACAATTTGAACAAAGCTTGTGGAAACAAGCCCATAAACGCAGGCTGATCTGGAGGAAGATCCTCGTCCTCTGACAAGTCGAAATTGCGAGATACCCCCTTGGCCTGCGATGATGTGCGGCTCGAAATAGAAGAGACTGGGGAATCCGGTGCTTCTATGGAAAGAGCATCCTCCATTGCGGCATCCACCCAGGAGGTAGACACGCCCAAGTGGACAGAACCAGCTCTACTGCCAGGAAGAGCGTGAGACACCAATGACTGTTGCACCGCTGTCACAATTATCTGCTGGATCTGGTCAGGCGAGAGAAAGGAATATTGCTGCACCCCAACTGGACCAGTTTCAGTTGGGAGAGGAGTGACCACCGTCTCGGATGAAGGCAGTGACGTTGGTGGCGGTGGGCAAGAATCTGCCGGTAGGGCAGAATCAGGGGCTGAGGGAGAACCCCACAAATCAGCCGGCTGAATCACCGCAGGACAATCCCAGAGGGGAAGTTGATTCACCTGCACCCCAGAGTCAGATGTGGTAGCTGCATGCAGAAAAATCGCAATGGTCTCCTTGACAGATGGCTGTCGGCCGATGGCTTTGGCACACAGCTTTTGTAGTAGTTTGTCCTGACGAGCCTCCATACGGGAAGGACGAGGGTGAGAAGAAGAAGACCTATGATGCAGCCGGGAAGGGTCTGATCCCGTCGGCCTAGAGGAGGAACCAGAAGAAACCTCCTTACAGCTGCAGAGGCCTCTTGAAGATGGAGGTCCTCAGAGCGCCCCGCCTTGCGACCGTGCCTCAATTTGTGTGAAGCCTTGGGCATGATTGATTGGAATTGTAGAGCCCGGAGTAGACAAATGCCAGTTGGTTGAAATTGGCAAATATGTCGCAAGGGGCAATCAGCCCAGGAGGCACAGGCTTAAGTCTGGAGGCCGCAGTGCAATGGCTCTAGGTAAGGGCAATGGAGCCCAGCGGTTAGAAGCGAGTCCAACGGGAGCGCAACCAGCTCTACTCAATATGGCAAGACCCCCAGTCCTGTAAATCCCAACAGCGATAAGAGAGAGGGCGGGGGAGCGCGAAGCTCCACCAACCAAACTTTCACAAGGGAAGAACGGCTATGCTATCCAAAAGGGGGGCGGAGTCCCACCAAAAAGCCATAAAAAAAGGGCAGCTGCAAGTAATAAGTGCTATGGTCAAGCGGCTCGTCAAACGTGCTGACAGGAACCAGGTGATAGAACCGATGAAGCAGTTAGGCAGTCTTTGCGCCAAATTTCACTTTGAAATAGCGAGGCGCAGGACCAGCAGAAAAGGCCGAGAAATAAGTCTGAGTGTTCCTGAGATATATCCGGAGCGCGAGGCATCAGGAGATGCAGGGGGAACGCGAAGCTCCACAGGCAGACTCCGAAAGTGAGAAAGGAACTGGAGCCGAAAGGCAAGCTGCAAAACAGCCGTCTGTGAGGGAGAAGCCAAAATGGCCACCAGGAGATGCTGCAGGGGAGCTCAAAGCTCCACAAGCCGTATTTTAGTCTCTGAGGCTTTAAAATGTATAATAGCCTCAGCCACAGGAGCGCGAAGCTTCACAAGGAGACTCTGACGGCAATTAAGGCCAGCAGGCACGAAATGCAAGCCGCGGTATACACAGGCAGCGAGGGAGAGGTTAAAATGGCGCCGGGAACGCGAAGCTCCACAAACCTCAAATTAGCCTCCGAAGTGTTGGGCAAGATAACGGCCTCAGTCACAGGAGCGCGAAGCTCCACCAGTCACAAAACTGCTCCAAACGAAAGGGAATAACAATCCGAGGAAGAGGGGAAAGGATTAACGCCCCCCCCCCCCCCAAGATAACTAGCAAGGCTAGTTAGTGGGGTAAAGTCTTACTGTGTAAAATCGAAGTCCAGTAACAATCCAGATCATAATACCATTAAATCCAACAACAGAGTGTAATCAGGAAAAAGGGCAAAAGCCAAGGAAATATAGAAATAGCAAGAGGAACAGTCCCACACACCTGTCCAGGCTGACAGACTGAGCCAAAAGCTGGGTCTGCCCAGTAACAAGGGTGGGACTTAACAACTTTGACAGGCTCAGTCTAGCAACCTGAACAGACGAGCACAACCCATCCTGGCTGCTGTCTCCACCCACAATGGAGAATGTGCTATTACACATGTTGATCAAGCAGCAATGCTTTCTATCCTATCAGTGATCTCACTTGCCATTGGATACCCAAACAGCTTCTCAATTACCGTATAACAAAAGCTCTAGCTTTTATGAGGTGATCCAAATTATTTAGCTGAAAAATATGGAAGTTTATAACGAATCAAACTTCTCAAACATTTGAGGACTGTTTTTCAGACATCCCAAATGATGCAGTTTGGGATAAAAATGATGTAAGGGAAAGATTTCTTTTTTTAAAAAATCCCTTTCAGCATTCCTTCACTTCATTTTATAGTGGTTTGTAGTGCTACGTTGAAGGAAAAAAATAATGCTATAAAAGGGCGTAAGAAAAACCTGATGAAAAGAAAGCCACAAATGCTATTTATGCAATATTGAAAAATGATAGGCTGCAAGAACACAGAGAAGTAAATCAGGGTATGATTTACCAATGGAGTGACTATGTAGCTGTATGCATACCTTGCTATGTCCACATGATCCCTCTATTTCATGAACTGCACTGGTTGTCAGTATGTTTCCAGATTCAAATCAAAGATGACTATATAGTCATCATCTATATAGTCGATATGGCCTAAGGCCAGGTTATTTCAAAATCGCCTATCTCTCACAGTTTCTGCAAATCTGGTGAATGCTATCAGCTTCCTTTGATTAAACAATGCCATCTATCTAGACCCAGTAAATGTGCTTTTGCTGTTGCAGCACCTGCTGTCTGATATGAGATCCCTTCTGAAATTCATGTAGATCCCACTCTGTTGGCATTTCATAAGGCCCTAAAAATCCGACTGTTCTCCCAGGCTGTGGGTTAGAATGGATGAAGCCTCTTGTTGGATGTGTTTTTGTATATGTATTTATATTAAGTGAGCAATTCCTTTGTTTTGTTTCATATTATGTTTAATTGCTTAATATATTGTAAGCCAGCCAGAGTCAGTTTAGAGTTGGGCAGTTTCTAAATTGAAGTAAATAAGTGCAAATTATATCATATATATTCAAAGATTGCATCTACACCTAGCAACTGGAAGGATGTTACTGTTTTCTATTATAATGGGAAAGATAGCAAGAGCGAATGCAAAAACTAAAAAAAGAAATTAATTTGTTAACAATGCCTGGGAATGTACTTGGCAAAATTTTAATTCAAAGGACAAGAGGTGATAATTAACAAAACTTGGGAAAAGGAGTAAGGCTTTATATAAGGCAGGGAGTATGCATATTAAATTTATGCTCTTTAGCAAATTACTGACAAATATACAAATGTGATAACGGAAGTTCACTGTTTATTTTTTGATTTACAGAAAATGTATGATAATGTGAATGGGTATGGATTATTAAATGTTTTGCATTAATATGTAATTCAAGACTGGCTGCTGAATGTGCTAATATAATAATACGATGGAAATAAAACCTGAGTTAGAATAGATGGAATGTTTAGCAAATGATTCCACACTAAAAAAAATAAGCTTATGTGATGTTTCCTTAATATGCCTAATATATTTATAGAAAATTGGTGATGTTAGAAGTTAGTTGGAGATATACCATATTTTTCGGAGTATAATTCACTCCAGAGTATAAGACACACCTTATTTTGGGGGGAGGAAAATAAGAAAAAAAAAATTCTGCTTGAGAGGCTCTCTGTTTGAGAGGCTGCATTTGCAGCCTCCAAAAGCTGTTTGCAAAGGAGCTTCTCTTTGCAAAGGCAGCCTCTCAAATGGATCTTTTGGAGGCTGTTTGAGAGTCTCTTTGTTTGGGAGGCTGTATTTGCCGGCGGGTGGGCGGGGCTACATTTGGTGTATAAGACGCACCCAAATTTTCACCCTCTTTTGGGGGGGGGGAGTGCATCTTATACTCCAAAAAATACTGTAGTTGGCATGTGTATTTTATAAGCAGATGAATGACATCACTGGCTGAATCATTCCAGCAAATGTTAGGCCTGTACAATGCAACAACAAAAATATGGCTCAAACATGGATCTGAAAATTACTGTATAAAAGTCCAAGATAATTGTATTTGACAGAGAAAATTGAATAACAAAATACAGGCTATATATAAATGGCAAAAAACTAGAGCAAATAGATAGTGTAATTTGATAGAATCTTTACTTGAAGATGGGAAAATGGACAGAGAAATTTCAGGGAAAATGAAATAGAAAAGTTTTGGGAATTATATGGTCTACTGCAATGAATCAATGTTTATCAAAGGAAATGAAAATGATTGTAAAAGCATGCTTCTGCCCATTGGAAGTGAGAGATGGGTACATCATGAGAAACATATACCTTGGAACTTATAATTCAATAAGAAGACTGATGAATGTAACTAGGCTAAGTTATTTGGAATTGGCTAACAAGTCAATAAATAAAGTCCCACCAGCCTTTTATTAATTCTATTGTTATGGACATCAGCAAGGGAATTGATGTCGATTGTAAAGAAATACTAAGTAGGATTGAATTGTTACTTCTTTTAATGCAACAGATAGCTGTTTCTGCAACCAGCTATTGTTCATACTTACTTGTTCCTGCTCGTGGTGAATGAGATGCATCTGGTATTGGAGAATGTAAGGAAGGATTGGCTGGTGACATTCCAGGCATACGTGTTGCTGCAGAGGGACCAGAAACCTGAGGTGAACCTGGCCAATTCCCGGCACGTTGACTGGGTGACATCATTGTGTATGGTGAACTAGGGTCTATTGTGCCTGTGAAAATTCCAACATCTTGAGATGCATGGTAAAATAATTGAGAAACTACAAGAATATCAGAATGGTACAGCCATAGTCTACCTGAACCTGGGTACCAAAATAGAATAAAACCTCCTGCTGTGCCTGCTTTCACTCTACTATAATCAAGAGGAAGAAATTGGAAGTACCCACTTACTTCAATTAACTGCAATTTGTCACACATGACATATGAATTAGGAATTTAGGTTTGTTTATAGGAGAAAAATAAGCTACAAGTTACACTGGACAACAAAGCTTTTGCTTCCTGAACGCTATTGGGTATATGTTATAGATTTTTGCCTATTAATCACAAAAATATACTGTAATCTAACTTATTTTATAGAAATCTTCTGTTTTTACACAATGGCAATGTACCCCCTTAGGAGTGACAATCTGTAGGCCCATATTCAAGACCTGAATGCTGCTGTGTAACGGAGTGAGCTCTTATCATTTGCTCTAGGCTCCTGCTGACCTAGCAGTTCAAAAGCATGCAAATGTGAGTAAATAAATAGGTACCACTTCAATGGGCTCATTAATGGAGATATAAAAAGAGCCCCCAACTGGGTGTCCCCTGGGCAATGGCAATGTAACCATCTAATCCTTTCACCCAAGAAGCCTCTGGGTGCTTCCAACACAACAACAACAGTACCTGTTGGCTATGCTGTAGACATGAAAGAAACTTACAAAAACATGGAACTGTTGTTGAAGCACATCTAGTACACCAAGAACAATTGGAATATTTGGGGAGATCTAAAAGTAGTGGCTCTGCTGCTTGGAATGCATTTCAGATATACAGATATACCAAGTACTGCTGTTATATATGCAAATGGGACAGCCATACATGAGAGGCACATTACATGAAAAAGAAATGGCCACTCCAAAAGAATTTGGCTCCAGGACAGAAAAACATGGCACATGAACCACTTGTTGACCCAGCAAAGTTATTTTTGCTTCTGGTTCACATGAATTCAAACTCAGATGAAAAATTTTGTGAAAGCAACAATCAAGGAAAGTGAAAGTTTTTGTTATTTGAGACAGATGTTTCCAAGAATAATTGATGCTAAGATTAAGGAAGGCAATTTTGTTAGTCTACAAATCAGATACATCATCAATGACAAGTGGTTCAAAGATCTGTTAGTGGGGTCAGAAAAAATCACCTGGAAAACATTCAAGTATGTTGTTTAGAATTTTCTTGGCAACTAGAGACCATCAAACTAAGTTCAGCTGGTTGAACATTTTACAGCATACAAGACCATGAAGTGCAATATGTCACTGAAGATTCATTTTCTGCATCCACATTTTGACTTCTTTCCTCAAAATCTAGATGGAATAAGTGACCAACCTGGTGAAAGATTTCACCAGGTTGTTGGCACAATGGAAAAATGGTAACAGGGAAACTATAATCCATCAACACAGGCTGACTACTGTTGGACACTGCAGTGAGATGCATCAGACACCGAGTACAAACAAAAATCAGCAGCAGAACACTTTCAGCACTGTTGAACCAATGAAGCATGTTGGAAATATTATGTAATAGCTACATTATAGTTATTAAAAGCTAATTTCATGTTTCTCGGGATTCCTATGTGATGCAGTCATTTTGAAATTATATTTGTGTTCAGTTTGAAGGGGTCTACCATAATCACAAAGGTTTTTCGGGAAACAAAACTTTTGGGGGGAAAATGTCATCCAGGGTTGTTATCTGATCTTAATGAAAACAAACAATTGTTTGAATTGTTTGGACATTACATCACTGTTCCAACATAACATAAAACTATGTACTCATTTCAGTACATCTATTTCAGTTTCCTGCAATTTAACATGGCAAATGGAGAGCCACATTCATCTATGGTGACAGAAAATCAGGAGGAGTCTGGTAGAACCTTTTCTAACTGACTAACACATTTGATTAAAAGGCAGAAGCTTTTGTGACTTGCAGCTGATGTAATACATCTATATCTGATGAAGTGAGCTGCAGCTCATAAAAATTTCTGCCTTTTAATCAAATGTGTTAAGTTAGAAGGTCTCCTCCCGATTTTTCACAATTTATTATTATAAATCACAATAACATTGCTTTTATTTTTAATTAGGTTACCTGAACATGTAAACCAGGGGTGGTTTCTAAATTTTTTTACTACCGGTTCTGTGGGCATGACTTATTTTGTGGGTGTGGCTTGATGGTCACATGACAATTATTTGGGATTTAGCAGAGGTACTGGTCTACCAGGCTTTTAACTGCTTGCAGAGCTGTACCGATCTACCCATTTATTTTTTGCAGGCACTGGTCTACCCATTTATTTTTGCAGACACTGATCTACTCATGTATTTTTGCAGGCACTGATCTACTCATGTATTTTTGCAGGCACTGGTCTACTCATGTATTTTTGCAGGCACTGGTCTACTCATTTGTTTTCTTATAACACTGATCAGCTGTAGGGCGACCCTTTGAAGTCCGGCAGCAAGAGTTTAAACAGTTTTTTCCCTCTAGCCATCAGCTGGGACTCAGGAGGCAGCAATAGATTGGGGGTGGGGCCAAATAAAAGTTAAGAATAACGCGGGGGGGGGGATGCAGGGGGGGCAGAACCGGTTCGGTGACATCATATCGTCACCGCTACCGGCTTGGGAGAACCGGGCCGAACCGGGAGGAACCCACCACTGATGTAAACATCAAAATGTGTTTTATGATCTCTTTCAGGCAAGCTACAGGGTTAGAATTGTATATAGATAGTCCTCGATGTCGAACCCGAAATTGACATATGTGTACCCATTTTAGTTAGCTTTATGTTATACTCGTTTATTCCTTTTCTTTCTCTCTCTGTTTTGTAAGGGGTTTTTTTCGGGCTTGCCACATTCTTGAGGAGGGAGGAGGGAATAGATAGTGAGCATTGTTTTGGCTAGGTGATCTTCTTTCCTGTGGGAACGGAGGCTGTCTTTGCTGAGAGCTGGAGGTGGAGTTTGATGACATCGGGCAATGTTGATTTTGCTTTTATGGGGGAATGTGACTTTTGTGGGATGTTTCTAATTTTCAATACTATGTGGTGTAATTCCGGTTTGTGTCAGATCCGGAATTATAACAGTCTTTGCCAATTTGATGCCTATCTAAATAAAAATAAATTTGTTTTGGAAGATGGACTTTGCATATTTCTTTTTTGAATGGGTTTCATCACTTGGAAACCTGAAACTCAACTTACGACCACAATTGAGCCCAAAATTTCTGTTGCTATGTGAAACATTTGTTAAGTGAATTTGCCCCATTTTACGACTTTTCTTGCCACTGTTGTTAAATGAATCACTGTAGTTATTAAGTTAGGAACATGATTATTAAGTGAATCTGACTTCCCCATTGCCTGTCAGAAGGTCATAAAAGTGGATTACAGGATGCCAGGACACTACAGCCATCATAAATATGAGTCAGTTGACAAGCATCTGAATTTTGATCATGTGATCTTGGGGATGCTGCAATGGTTGTAAGTGTGAAAAACAGTCATAAGTCCCTTTTTTCAGTGCTCTTGTAACTTTGAACGGTCACTAACTGAACTGTTGTAAGTCGAGGATTACCTGTACTAATCATAGATGTTGGCTGTAACAATAAACTGCATACAAATGAAAATAGAAGCGGATGCTTTCAATCTTCTCTTTGTTGACTTGAAAAAACAACAAGATTTTGTAGATAACATTAAAAAAGTCAGACAAATTGAACTTAGTATAGTATAGGAGGAAGGGGTAGTTCTCCTTTCAAATGTATTCACATGCAACACGTTCCAAGCAATATAATCTTGATGTAAGTGTTCTATAGTTTGATAGGGACACATATTGAATCAATAGATTTGGAAACTAACTCCTTGAAAAGTCTACTTCTTCTAGAGTTTCTACCTTGCTTATGTTTATAGTTGGGGAAAACCTTTTTCTACTCAGGGCAACCTGGGCAAGTGTGATGGAGAATACATTGGTATATTTTCAAGATCTGAATTCCAGCCAACAAAGAATAATGTAGTTCATTTGATGAAATTTGAAGTATCAACTTTTGATCAATATCTATTCGAAGAGATAATGGGCTTACCATGGGGGCTGGCAAAGTTTGCATTTTGTCCCATTGTGATTCCAAGTGATGAAGGAGAAGGAGTTGGGCCAAATGATGCTGGTGATGGTGCTCTTAATGCTCCACTCGGAGAATTTGCAGCAGCATGTAAAGTTCCTAAATGTAATATACAAATAACGAGCAATTGTTTTTTTATAAATACTCATTTTAAACTTTGAGGATACAAATATGTGAAGAGATAATAATTTATATAAGCAAAGAATATGGCATTTTTCATTAACTAAAGACTGTAAGAAGGGAAAAAGTCACTCATACTATTGCCAAAAGCTGTGATAGGATGATCATAACTCTGTCTACTAAGCTACATTATGTTGAACAAACAACTAAAGCATTTTTAGTAACTACAATTTCTTTGTTCACTGATCCTGTGACTTAATTAACAAAGCTGCGATTACACCAATTCAGCCAACCCAAAAAACTATTTTACCTGGTGACTGGGTGAGCATCATTGAAGGTGAAGGAGTAACAGTGTTGTGATAGGATGTGGGAGGGGATGTCAAAGGATAAGCTGCTGGTGCTCCTGTCTGTTTTGAAGACTGCTGATATAAACATATTATTAGATATATAATAAAATACAGATTTAATGTTTACTTCATCAACATTTAATATTTGAAACAATTCATTCCTAAGCGATGATTCTTTCTCAAGGATAGGTAATTATTGTCAGTAATCCCAAAAGGAAACACGATTAGATGAACTAAATCTGCTTTACTGTAACATTAACAGAATTTTCCAAACTTCTCACTAAAAATGTTAACTATCTGATCAGTTCGGATGGGTTGTTTTCTCTGAATATTAAGCAACTGCAAGCTCCACCCTCTTGTCTATTTGTTCCTTAGACCACATTTCTTTCTCTTGTCCCCCATGGTCATCCATACTTTCTATTACAATTATAGGCCAGTCTTTTAACTAAAATGTTTGGATAAGGTGGTTTCTTTTAATTTAATTTGTATTTGCATTTAGCAGTGTAACTAACGTCTTTAATAAAAGTTATTCGAAAGAGAGAATGGGAATTTTTCAACTGCTGATAGTTTCAAGGAAACAGATTATCTTGCTTTATTTCAAAGTAGGTTAAGGATGGACCATGGTATTGGCTGGTCCAATGGATGACATTTGGGGATTAATAGAGAGAGTGTGACTCCACTATTATTTTTTACCTCTTGGCAGCTTTCAATACTATCAACCATGCTATCTTTCTGGATTGCTTGAGAGATTTGGGAATAGGAAGAATGCTTCTGTAATCTTCTGTTTCTATTGCTTGGATTGTATGGCCTCCAGAACAGGTACCCTCAAAATGGAAATTATTATACAATGCCTTTCAGGATTTTATTCTGTCTCCAGTGCTTTTTATATGTAGGAAATGAGCAGGAGATTTGAACCTGGGTGTTACCAGTATATTGACAATAATGGAATTTCCCTGAATTCTTTCTGCAATTATTAATTGGCTAATCCTCACCCTAAAAAACTTGGAACTGAGTTCAGATGAAATGATGGTGTTTATTATGAGGAACCATAATCCAGAAAGGTGGTAGATCTGCCTAAACTGAATGGAATTGCACCATTCTATAAAGAAGAGTTTGGGGATATTTCTGAACATAAATCTCACTCTGGTTGAGGAAAGAAACAGAATGCTTTTCTTCAGTTTTGGTTGATAGGCAAACATTTTTGAACCCAATGACAAAACTGTTACAGAAATGTAGTGGCTTGATATGAAATTTGTTTTACATAAACAACTGACAGACTTTGACAGCTGAATAAATAAAATATGCATGTCTATTTCCATAATATTTTTCTCCTTATTGTAATATCAAGGATGATTTTATCACATCCTGTACTTTATCTTATCTTCCATTCTTGAAATCCCATCAGCTTTTGCTTCTAAGAAGCTTTTGTTTTTTGCTTTTGCTTCTCGGAGTCATTTTTTCTTTTAATTTCCAAATTAATATGGCATATCCTTTTCCATGTCAACCAGCATAAACATACTGCTTGAACATTAAAAATTAATATCCATTCAAATTTATTCTAAAAATAACACTTTATGGATACACCATATATAGGTACCAGTTCAGGTATAAAGCAATTGTCTTATACCAAGCCATCAGACACAATTGTAATGGTATGTGGGAATGATCTTGGGAGAAAGGAGGAGGAGCCCAGACTAGACAATGGTCAGACAAGTGCAGCTGAATGGAGGCATAGTAAACATCTCAGAAAGGACTCTGAAAACATCTCCCTAGGACTGTAAAAGCGAGATTGCAAAGATTATGTTAATGTAACTATACAAAAAAAGTTTTTGCTAGTACTTCTATGTGTGCTTCTTGTATGGACTACCTCGCAAGGCTGCCATTAATCTTGCAAATCTCCTACTCTCTTCCAAAGACTGGCAGAAAATCTCCCTAGTTTTGGAAATGGCTTCCGATCCTCAGGGAATTCCTCAACCAGCCAGCAGCAGTGTTGTTACAACACTAGCAGTAAGTAGCTGTACAGTGTTGCCAATTTGCAGAATATCATGATACAAATAACATAACAGCTGAGACAGAATTTGCATCAACTTAGAGCAGCTTAACAAGTAGCTTTTCCTCTTGTCTCCTAAGGCCATTCCACATACCATTGCAGCAATGATCCATCACCAATTCTGTTATCTAAACTGAATGTCATCTCTCTAGGATTTTAGACTGAAATTCTTCTTGAGAATGGTATCAAGCCACTGACCTTTTTGTTTGAAAAGTATTATCTTCAGTTACCAAGCTAGGGTTTTCCCCTTATTGTTTCTCCATTTGTATTACCTTACCAGATTGGAGTAAGAATAGACATTTGTCCCAAATGATCAATTTAACAATATTTAGTCTGAAATACTAAATGTGTGCATGCATATATGTTACCTGCTGCTGTGGCTGAAGTTGTGATATCAATGAATCCATCATGTCCCCTCCAATAGGAGATGGTGGATTATCATCTTCATTGACTGATCGTCTTCGTGCATCTTGATTGCTGTCAACGAACATGTTCAGGAAGGTCTGTGAATTCAATATATTCAAATTTATGAGAAGACATGTATAAGAGGGCAGGCTGAAGTTACAAATGTGGAAAGTGGAGACACCGAGACAAATAGAATGGACACTGGCTTACCTGAATGTCCATTTTCGAAGTGCTGCGAAGACATGCCACGTATGGGTTAATCTCTCATCTATTTGCTCAAGACTGAGTGTAATTTTTTTCTTTTTCCATGATCACGCCTCCTACTTCCTGTGGTCTTCAGTCTTTTCACGAAGATGTAGTCATCCAAGAACTTCTATCACAAGGAAACAAAAGAAGGAACACCCACCCCTGCCAGGATCAGGTAGTCTACAGGGCGGGTTGGAATGTCTTCGCAGCACTTCGAAAATGGACATTCAGGTAAGCCAATGTCCGTTTTCCAAAGCGCTGCTCCGAAATTCCACCTATGAGACATACCCAAGCTTACGGATACTGGGCTGGAGTCTGACTGATCCCCTGGTCCTGGGTGGAAATGACACTTAGCAAAACTCTCCTCCCAAACGATGCTTCCGTAGAGACAAAGGTGTCCAATTTGTAATGTCTGACAAAAGATGACAAGGATGACCAATGTGGCTGCTCTACAAATGTCTGAAATAGAAGCTTCAGTGGCCCAAGCAACCGTGGTAGCCACGCTGCAAGTAGAATGGACCAAAATACGTCCAGGTAAGGGTTTGGCCTTGAGCTCATATGCTTTCATGATACAGGCTTTCAGCCACCTGCCCACCATAGCAGAAGAAACCTTTCGACCCATAGATGAAGGATGAAAGGATACAAACAAAGCTTCAGTTCGATGAAAGGAAGCCGTTCTTCTTACATACCTGCAGAGAGCCCTGCGAACATCTAATGTGTGCCACCTGACTTCCATCGGATGTTGTGGATCTGGACAGAAATCAGGAAGAATAAGCCCCTGCGCCCGGTGAAACCAAGAATTCACCTTAGGCAGAAAGGCTGGGTCCATTCATAAAACCACTCTGTTAGTATGGAAAATACAGAAGTTCTTCCAGATTGATAAGGCCACCAGTTCCAAGATTCATCTAGTTGATGTGATTGCTAGAAGAAAGGCAACCTTGAGGTCAGAAAATGTAGACTAATGGAACCCAACGGCTCAAATGGAGAAGATGTGAGGGCTTGAAGGACCAGAGACAAATCCCACGTAGGGTAATGATGCACCACAGGAGGGCTGAGACTGGCAGCTCCTTGGAGAAAACAAAGAATCCTGGGATGTTGAGAAAGGGACTGATGGGAATCATAGGTAAGTATCGTCGATAAGGGAGCCACCTGTCGACGTAAGGTGGCCGGCGCCAAACCATTGTCTAGTCCCACTTGCAGAAACTCCAAAACCTCCGGAACCAAAGCCGACGTAGGGTCTACATGTACCTTCGCACACCACCAACAAAAGGTGGTGCACACCTTGAAGCATCATAAATCCTGTTTGTAGATCCCCGTCTGGATGTCTGCATCGTGCGTATCACCTTGTCGGAAAGGTTGGCCTTGCTCAAAAGGACCCTTTCAAGTGCCAAACGGTTAAATGGAGCCATTGGGGCTCTGGATGGAGGACGGCCGCTTGGCTGAGCGAAATCCTGTCTTGTGGAATCCTCCATGGAGGAAACACAGAGAGATTGACTAGGTCTGCGAACCAAGACCGGCGAGGCCAATGAGGAGCGACCAGAAGAAGTTCCGCTTGTTCTGTCAACAGCTTGTGAAGCACTCTTGGAATGAGTGGAATGGGCAGGAACGCATAGAGCAGTCCCCCCAGCCAGTGGCATCAAAGAGCGTTGTAATTTTCCGTTCCTGAAACCCAAAACCTGGAGAAGTACCTCGGTATGTGCATTCTCCGGACTGGCAGAGTGGTCGAGAATAGGAACTCTGAACCTATGAGACAACTCCTGGAACAACATAGGATGTAACCGCCACTCGCTTGGGTCCAGGCGCTCTCTGCTCAGCCAGTCCATTTTGACATTAGATGCTCTGGAGATGTGTTCTGCTTTGACTGATAGCGTGTGCTTCTCTGCCCAACGCATTAGTTTCTCTGCTTTGGCCATCAGAACCCTGGACCGAGTGCCCGCTTCTCGATTGATATGTGCCTTTGTGGCCATTTGTCATCAACACTAACACATACTGACTTGTCATCTTGGTCTGAAAGTGATGGAGGGCTAGTCGCACTGCTCTCAATTCCAACCAATGTCCCTGAACCACCTGTGACAGAAGGTGAGCACCCCAATCGTGAAGACTTGCATCCATCGTCAGAACAACCCGGTTGTGTTCCTGGAACAAAGACCCCTGAAGCAGGGCCGCCGAGGTCCACCAGTGAAGTGAACTCTGGACTCGAGATGTTACCTTCACCTTGGCCTTTGAATTGCTGTGCCCCACCTTTTGGAAAGGTAATAGAAACGATTGAAGTAGACGAGCGTGACGGCGAGCCCAGGGCACAATGGCTATACAGGAAATCATCTTTCCGAGCAGTTGTGACAGCAGAAGGACAGAAACGGACCTGCTGGAGATCACTTGTAACGCCAACTCCTTGATGCTGTGGGAACAATCGGGAGACAGGAAGACTTGGCCTTTGAGTGAGTCTATCACCGCTCCCAAGTGTAGAATGCAGGTGGTAGGCCACAAGTGGCTCTTTGACCAACTGATGGTAAACCCATGTAGTTGCAGAATGCGAACCACTGTCACGCTGTCCTTTGCTGCCTGCAATAGTAGGCAGGCGATGACAGGATTAAAATGTCATCCAGGTAACATAGGATGCATGTTGGAATCACCCGGACAGATGCTGCAACTGCTGCCAACAACTTGGTGAATGTTCGCAGAGCCGACCACAGACCAAATAGCATGGCCCGATACTGGAAATGTCGATTGGCGTATGCAAAGCGGAGGAACTTGCATCAACTTGCAATGTGCCTGATGAATCAGGATGTGTAGGTAGGCTTCTTTGAGGTCTACTTTGAGGTCCCCTTCCCTTATGCAACCCAGAATAGATTTCAAGGATTGCATTTTGAACCTCCTGTATACAATGAATTGATTGAGGTGCTTGAGATTCAAGATTCCACTCCAGCCCTCTGAACTTTTGGTACCAGGAAAAGGATGGAATAAAAATCTGTCCTTTCTTGACCTTTTGGTACTGGCTCGATGGCCCTGATGTCCAGCAAATGTTGGATCTTGGGCCTCCATGAGCTGTTTCTTGCCATGCTGGTGCGGAACCGGACACTACAGGTAGCGGCTGGGGGGGCTGGATAGGAATTCCAAGGTGAGACCATACTCAACCATCCGAAGAATCCAAGCATCTGTCGTGGTGGAAATACTGTAGACGTCTGCCAATGAGAAGAGGTGACATGGCGTCACTTGCCACAATGAAAGGGCCGTGACCCGCCCCTTCAAAAGGGTTTCTTTTGTGGAGCTTGGTGTCTGCTCTAATCCCAGAAAGACTGCCTGTCAAAGGGCCTGTCATATCCTTGCTGATAGGACTGCTGAAAATAGGACCCACTGGTCCCCGGCTCCTGATGAAATGGCTGCCGTTGCGAATAAGGCGTGAATCTGCGTTCAGATCGCTTTTTTGAGGAAGATAAAACCTTCCATTTGTCCTTATCTTCTATGAAAACCGGTTCCAAGACCTCTCCAAAAAGCACTGAACCTTTGTAAGGCGCTGAAGCCAACTTCCACTTTGATTTCAAGTCAGCCTTCCAATTGTGCAGCCATAACAGCTGGTGTGATCTAACATTGGATGCCAAGGCTCTAGAAGCAAATTTTGCTGCGTCTAAAGATGCATCTGCAGAATATTCCGTTGCTGCAATTAGTTTATTGATCTTTTGGTGCAGGCCAATGTCATCATGAGGCAGATGTTCTTGTAATTGACGAAGCCAAACCAAGAAAGCTTGGTTAAAAAATGAAGCTGATGTAGCAGCCTTAATGGCCCAAGCAGCCGCTTCATGAGACTTACGGAAAGTCAGTTCTGCTTTACGATCCTCAGGCTTAAGACCTTCCAGCATATTGCTTGAAAGCAGAGCACAGGAGGTCAGTGCAGCAATTGGTGCATCCACAGATGGCAGCAGGAGAGATTCCTCAAGGTCTGGAGCTGAACAATAAACTTTTTTATCATGGCCACTAGGAGCCGCTAGTGAACCAGGCTGACTTCACAGCCGCTGAACCAGGGGTGAAATGTAAAATTTGTTACTACCGGTTCTGTGGGCGTGGCTTGGTGGTGGTGGGGTAATATGACTGGGTGGGCGTGGCCAACTTTTTTTTTTAAAACTTTTCAATGCAATTTTTCTAATGCTTTGAAAAGCCTCTGCCAATCAGGCAACTCAGCTGGGATCGTCAGAGAGGCTTTTTAAAAAATACCTCTCTGACGATCCCAGTTGAGTTGCCTGATCGGCAGAGAGTTATTTTTAAAAAATACCTCTCTGCCAATCAGGCAACTCAGCTGGGATCGTCAGAGACTTTTCAAAGCATTTTTTTAAACCACCTCTTCGGCCAAGAGGTTGCAGAAAAAAATGCTTTGAAAAGCCTCTGATGATCCCAGCTGAACCGCGCGATCATCAGAGGCTTTTTAAAAAACTTTTAAAAACATATTTTCGTCAGAAGAGTTTGTAGAAAAAATGCTTTTAAAAGTAAAAAAAATAAAATAAATCATCTGATGATCGTGCTGCTCAGCTGGGCATGGGGGGGGAGCAGGGATTTTTGCTACCGGTTCTTCGAACCACCCGCCACCATCACTACCGGATTGGGAGCAAACCGGGAGCATTTCACCCCTGCGCCGAACCACCTCAGAAAAGAGCTTTGGGTAAGGAATGAAATTCTGTTCCTTTTTAGGAATAAAGAACAAATCATCATTAGGCAAGGTAACCTCCAGACTTTGATCCTGAGGTTCCTCAAGTAATCCCATATTGGTAGCCACTTTAGCCTTATGGAGTAAGGACTCAAAGAGTGATGGGCGGAACAGACCAAGAAAGGCTGGCCTACCAGGTCTCAGCCCTTCATCCTCCGAAAATTCCATCACTTCTGGACACTCCTCCACTTGCGAAGAAACTTCACCACTAGAAAACTCGTGTTGTGAAGGGGAAGTTTTTCTGCCAGTCACAACAGGCTGAATCTGCTGAATAGGTCTGGTTGCCAGCAAAGGCACCTGACTGGCATGCTGAATACCCACTGCCAGCATTTTGGACAGGGTATCAGAAATCAAAGCCTGGCTATCCAAAGGCTGAACAGACAAAGACTGTTTTTCTGCATGCAACCCTGCTGCAGTCGGAGTAAATGTGGCCTCAGGAACCTGACAGCCAGGTGCCAACTGACCACTAGTCTCCACCTGCGGTGTGCTCTGGCCTGCCCCAGGAACAATTTGCACAACCTCAGGCAACAGCTGGGAAGACATTCCAAGTTCAGATGTAGCCCAACTTTGGCTTGAGAAAGGTGGGTTTCACTATTCTATATAGAAAACTTCAGATTAGGAGAACTGTAGTTTACTCCTGATAGTAATTATCTGGAATTACTAGCCAAGGATCTGTTGGTGTGTAGGTTGCCGAAAGGCCAGGGAGGCTGGAGTGGGCCTTCTGGGATGTGGGAGCCCACTGAATGGGGTACAGACAAAAGGAACCTGTGACAACATGTATTTAATTATTTATTAAATTTTTGCACTGCCCATCTCATGAGTGACTCTGAGAGGTTTACAGTAACATAATAAAACAATATATATTGTCATTACATCTTTCAAGATACACTAATCTCAATAGCAATATGTTACATTTTAAATTATTAATATTTCAGATATTTATAGCAGTGCCTTGCTAGGTCTCCAAAGGTTAATATGTAATACTGTGAATTGTATGTTACAAATGATCAGAAATGACATATTACTGTGACTGTTGATTTTTACCACCATGAGCATCAATAATCTTTTTCATTTATGAAGATCTATTGCAATAAACCATTCTACCATTTCAAAAATACGACTTGGCCCAGGTTACTGAAAATATTGTGATATTATCAGAACTCATATTTGTTAAAGTTTTTAAAAATAAAGTTTTAATAAAATGATTAATAAAAAGTTGTAATCACAGACTCATTTATTCAACCTTGTGCTGTTCCTGGAAACATTTCTTCAAAATTTAGACAAAATTGTCTAATCCTGTTACCAGAATATTTAAATTGTGAATCCAGAAACTAACTGAACTATAATCTACCAGGCAAAGGTTCTAGAAAGCCAGAACACAATTCTGAAGCACCAAAGACAAGATAATAACTGAATATTATCTTTATTTCCTTACCACTGAATGTGTTAGAAGCTTCAACATTAAACATGTATTTGAAAGCACCTTCCAAATAATTTCACCACTTACAGAAGATATCTGAAACATTAATGATCCCAGTCAATATTCTAACTGTACTACAGAATAAATACATAAAGAACAGTCACCTTCAATCCTGGTGCAGGATAAAAGCCTTCCACAATTTTACTGTTGTCAAAAAGACTATATGCTCCATCACGAATTGCCACTACTCCACGGCTCTGGCAATAAATGTCTATGCAATACATATTCCTAAAGGCCAGCCTGATGTGTGTGGGTGACTGAGGCAGAATTGAGAAGCACTGGTAAGCAGTGTTAGTACGCTGTGTCAGTCCTAGCATCGGCACAGTGGGAAGCTTATTGATAGCATTTAATGGAGCCTGAGTATCATACAAAACCTGCAAATAAAAGCAACAGTTGTTTAGTTATAAATAACTGTATGACAGGTATTGACTCTCCAGAAATAAATATGATCAGTTGCTTCTATGCTTCTATTCATAACAAACAAATGAAGAAATGGCATTACAGAAGTCACTATTTTCAATGCTGTTGTAACTTCGAACGGTCACTAAATGAACTGCTATAAGTCAAAGACTGTTCATTTAGTGATCGTTCGAAGTTACAGCGGCACTGAAAATAGTGACTTATGACCATTTTTCACACTTAGGATCGTTGTAGTATCTTCATGATCACATGGTTTACATTTGTCAGCTGACCCACATTTATGATAGTTGCAGTGTCCTGGAGTCATGTGTTCCCCTTTAGCGATCTTCCAACAAGCAAAGTCAATGGGGAAACAAGATTCACTTAGCAACCATGTTACTACTTTAAGAACTGTAGTGATTCACTTAATAAATGTGGCAAGAAAAGTCATAAAATGAGGCAAAACTCACTTAACAAATTTCTCACTTAGCAACATAAATTTTGGGCTAAACTGTGGTCGTAAGTAGAGGACTACCTATATTATAGTAGTAAGAATGCAGAACTAAACAGAAGTATAATTGCTGCTAAATTCTTCCTTCTTATTCCCATATAAAATATTATGATCTCAAATGCAAAAGCATCATCCTTTCAATGATTTCCCTATTTCAAATGCAAAACACTCTTTTGACAAAAAAAAGTTACCTGTAATAGTTGGACAACATTTGGTGATTTATTGAACATCTCTTGGAGCTGATGCAGAATAGTATTGTGACAATTACTGCAACCTGAGTTTGGTCCAACGGTTCCAAGAGATATGTGGAATTTTTGGTGCACAGAGTTCCATTGAATGCTGATCTATAAATACAAAAAGCTTCAGAAAATTATGCAATGATAGCAAGAAACTGTGTGTGTGTGTAGAGACAGAGAGAAAGAGATGATACAGAAATATATCTTATTTTCCATATTCCAAGCAAATTATTTTCTATCTAGTAAATATTTAACTGCATGTAATCAGTTAAATCACAGCTCAGTGCAGCACTATAGATTTTGTACACAGATGGTCCTGAGCTCAATCTCTGTTACAAAAAGGATCTTGCTTTATAAAGCTGCTCACTAGAGGATGCTAGAGAACTACTATCAGTCAAAATGGACAAGACTGGACTACACAAAACAGTTTGAATCAGTGAATACTGTGTGTTTCTACTCAGATGGCTGGTGATCCTAGCCTTTATGTGCTGCACACTGCAGGAAAAACAAAGTTGCAGAAAGAAAAACACATCTTCTTCCTTTCAAGCTGAAGGAATTGCAGTTGGGAAAAATTTGGACACTATAGTTCTAATGTTTTTCTCTTTACAGAGATAGGGAGGACATAAGAGATAGAAAGTATCTTATGGACACCATGTCCTTCTCGATCTTAAGTTTGAGAATAAATGAATATTTCCATGTTTATTTAAAGCTGAATATAACCAAGCCAAGGAAATATCTGTATTTCTATTTTTTGCAAGCCTACCTCTAATTTGTTATAATATTTGCTACCTGATTACTAAGAATTCACTGGGTACCCAAAATGTGTCAATGCCTGGTCCCTATATTTCAGTGAAAATCTAACTATTTTAACACAAAAATCATGCCATATTTTTGGAAAATGCCAGAAAAATACAACAACTAATGTGTTTTTTCCGGTGAGACCAGTCTGTCAGGGCAACCTGGTCTACCCAACTATGGGATGGAGCATACTGTTTCTGCTTTCACCTTTCAGCCCCAATCCAGGAGCCTTCACAGGCAGTTGTTTTCGCGACAAACTATTTTTGTTTTGAATTTATATTTTACCGACAAAGACAACCTTTATTTTTTTGTCAGTAAAATATAAATTCAATACAACTCCTAATGCATCAGAGGCTCTTAGGTAGTACAGAATTTATGAAATGTCATTATGGAACTACAGGAATGAGCTCTAAACTCCTTTCCTCCCATGCTTTGCATGGTAAGCTATATTTGGTCTGTTGCAAGGCAGTTTTCTCATTTGATTAAAATATAACCTGTGGCATAAACAAAATATAGAAGAATATGTAAAATGAGGGTAGAGACTGAAATTTATTCATAAAGACACAAACTATTATCCACTTCTGTACTTTCTTTTCTGACTAGTGATGTTCATAATGCACATCTTTTCTTTATAATCCTCTGACCTCAAGAATATTATTAAGGGAAATACAGTAGAGAAGATTCGAGATTCTAATCAAACATACATAGCTAGCTATCATCAAACGTTAATTTGGGAAAACATCTGATGATAAGCTAAAGGGGGAAAAAAGACAATTACCACTACTAAGACCACAATACTGAACACATATGTTAGCATGGATGGTAGCAGCTTAATAACTAAATTTAAAATAAAGAGACACTATACTTAAAGACAGTAACTATACAATATTAACATAGCTTTAAGAGAAAGATCAAAGATACTTACAGAACTTCCCTTGGTAGTCCCATAACAAAGAATTAGTTTCCTATAATTATAGATCCGAACTTCTGAGAAAACATTTAGATGGCTTGGTATTTCTTAACAATATAAAGGGGGGAGGGAGACAAAATATGCATTTTTTAAAAAGAGAAAAAGTATTAAACTTAGAGTTTCTATCACTCCTGGAAAGTAATGTTTCTAAGAACACTTTCTTTGGTATCCAGCAACTTTTTTCCTCACTTGACTTCAGTAGACATATACTGTCTTTCTAATCTGATAATCACTTAAAGATACTAACTTTTTTTAAAAACCAAATCAAATAAAATAAATACAGGTTAAAAGTAATAATCAAATTGGCCCCTAAACTATTTAACAATAATTAAAATCCTGATGAAAAAGATACACATATACAGATTTTCTAAAAAGTGAAAGAGTGAGAGCTAAATGCATGCCCTAAATGTGCCATAGATTGATAGCAAAGAGAAAACAATCTTCTTGAACATGCCAGAAGAAGGGCTTCTGACAGCAGGAACGTCTTTGTAAGGGTTTATTAAGAATTGACTAGTTTCATAAAGGAAGAAGATGGCCCTTAAATAGTTAGGTTCTATGCCATTTATGGCTTAAAGTCAATACCAACTTCTTAAATTGTGCTCGATAAGCAATTTTAAAATGGAGATGATCTTTCAGCTCAGTTTTGGCTGCTGCATTTTGCATCAATTACAACTCCAGACACTTCTCATGTGGAGTGCACTGTAGTGACCACAGTGTGGGTAACCAGTACCCAAATCTGTGGGTAACCACTGCCAAATCTTGATCTGATTTGATCAAGTCAGGATGTGTTGCAGCTGGGATAATTATGCAAAGGTGTTCTTTACCAGAACTGCCACATGTAATTTCACTGAGACCTGAAGGTCAAAAGTACTTCCAGGTTGTACATTTGGCTTCTGAAATGCATAATCACATCTGAAATGGTGAACTCTCAAACTCTAAGAATGTAAAACAATGACCCAGGTTTTCAACAGTAGTGATCGAAACAGTTAACAACCTATCTGAAAGCCTGAATGGAATGACTCCTGAAAAATAATAAAATGTAGATGCCCTTTAAATGATATTTAGTTTCTTTTAATTTAAAACAAAGCAATAGTTCCTAGAGGTTATAATTCCCATCCTGTTCAGTAAGATTCCCAATTACTCAAAGGCACATTGATTTAGTTTTCTTGGCAGCAGGACATTGACAGAAATTGTTTAGCTTTTCACTTTCTTAGTCTAGCCCAGGGGTATCAAACTGGCAGCCTGTGGACCAGATGTGTCATGCGCAGGCTATGCCCACCCCAGCTCCACGAAGGGGAAAAAATATCGCCAAATGTCATTTGACAGTAATGTGATTTTGACACTAATGGTCTAACCTTAAACAAATAAACAAGTCCCTCTCAAGTATTAACCAGGCTTGATCACACTTAGCTTCCAAATACAGAAAAGGAATGAACAGGAGGTAACACCTGCTACAACTAACAGCTTCTAAATATTTTTTTATTTTCAAGGACACCTCACAAGGACCTCAAAGGCATCTCAGAAAATAAAAGCAGTTAATCACCATAGTGTGGTGCTTTGTTTGGAAGTTTGTCCATATCTGCTTCTCAAAAAAACAACCAAGGTAACTTAAGGCTGTTAAAGAAATTTCACTGGGCTAAAAATGTACTAGGCTGTCTTTGAAAAATCAAGGATTGGTGACTGACCACATCTCCGATGGCGGTCATTTTGTGAATATATTAGTCGCTTCATGGTCAGTCTGTGTGACTGCCCACAGGACACTCTCATTCTAAATATGCCAATAGGTCAATAGAAAGTGGCCTGCTTCTTTTCTATATCAATACAAGAATGAAACAATTCTATAATGTATACAAGACATTATATACCTGGTAAAGATCGAGCAAACTCCAACATACATTCATATAATTGGGCAATGCTATTCCAGTCATTTAGAAACATCTCAACTACTTTTCGGCCACCAACTGGTTCAGACAACTGGTTTTCATATGTTAGATAAACATGACGAGTTGGTCCTGCAAAATGAAAGGGAGAGGCCAATTTGATACTCAAAAAGTATAAGAGGAATGGCAATATGCAGAACAATTGAGAAATTAACCTTGTTCCCTGGAAGAAGTGCTGATAAGCGGGCAGTTTGCAAACACCAGTTCAGCCACCCATGTACGGTTATTTCTACCTTGCAATCGGAAAGTACAATCAAGAAGAGAATGATCCAGAGCCTTCTGGGTCTCTTCACAAATACCCTTACATGGAGGAATTCTGTGAAAAAAGTTCAAGATGCAACAAATACACTGAGATTTATTTAATTCTTTCAAACTCTGAAAGAAAGCATGCAATTTAAAAAATGCAAGTATTCAAGTCAGTTTTTTCAATCTAAATAATGCATTTATGACTTTACTAAATAGCATTAATATATAAGGTATGGCCAGAATTGGAAGATTTAATGCAAGCTGATTGGGTTTTTTTTAATGTTTACAATATACAGTAGAAGAGATTTACACAGAATTTGCAACCTACTAAACAAAGTTAGATTCTGGGAACACTTTGAAAAACTTCAGATTAGCTTTCCTGTGTAGTGTTTATATAAGAATGAAAGTCGGTCAAAATGGCCAACTAAAATCTGAAAGTCATTAGGCTTAATAATACCTTTGAGTAATACCTACTCCTTAAGAACTATGTTTTCCATGAAGATATACACCTAAGTGCCAAGCTTGTATGCATTTTCTGTTTTCCTCAGGAATAAAGAACAATATTCTTGTTCTTAAAATAGGGGGGGGGTTGCCATACAATTATCATAAAAACAAATTCACAATATAAATATTAATGTGGAAATAATTTAAAAAAATGATTCTTTGAAATATTACATAATTTCCTTTTGATTCGTATAGAATATTCTAAGCATAAGTGGAATTTTACATTAATTTTTTTTACTTTAATAAACGAATAGCATGACTGAAACCATCTCCTTCAACTTGGACTCCTTGATGTGGGATCTCCATACTGGATAACTGAAATTTAAAAAAAAATCTTAATAAATTTAGGTTTGTATTTTCATAGCAAATTAAAATTCAAGTTGCTTAGTATCACCTGTCACATATATGAATCTTTCAGTTTGTAGTAACTACTGCAAGAAATAAAATCCAACCAGAGAAAGGATCATCTCTTTACATATAAAATGAGTAAAGCAATTGCTTCAAGTTCTGTTACAGCGCATTAATCAATCTCATACTAAAAACACATAAAACCATAAACAAGATATACGTATATGGGACAATAATGTTAAATTTTGTATTTAATTATCTATAGAATAAAATAGTTACCTAACATTTAACATCTAAAATATTTATGAGACAATATTATATCAAAGGCTAATGTACAGTAGTTAGATGGGCACCTAAACAAAGGCACATTGAAAAGGAACGGTGGTTATTGAATTGTGATGGGCATATTCAGTGTGTGGAGGGACAAACCACCAAGACAGAGTTAAAAAATAGGCTAGGTCAGGTTGGGGGCTGAGAAAAAATCCCTCCCCCTGTTCTCTCAATGGTCCCCTATGGGAGAAGTGATTGAGCAATAGCTTGGAATACTGGTGACTCCTCCATCCGAAGGCCCAAACTCTCAATCCTATGACTCAGGACAGGCTTTCCTGTATGGGCACACACACATGGATACAGCAATAGATGAGAACAAAAATGCAATATATGTAGATACAGCATGTTATTTTATTACACAGAGGAAAGCACAACTCTTTCCAATGGCAACTGCTGGTAAAGGTTGGGCACAAGTTAGATTCCTTTTTCAATCATATTGTAATCAATTACCTATTCTTTATCTCTCTCTCTCTCACACACACACACACACGCACTCACTTAGTCTGTGATTAAATACTTCAAATTCTGATCAAAAACTAAATCTTTCCTTAAAGCAACAGACAGCATATTTAAGAAGTGCAGGTCAAGGGTCCCTCTCACCTCATGTCACAACTTCTGTAACCTTATTCACATGTAATACTGAACGAAGAATTTTTTTGTTTTATCAAGCCTCCGTGGCCTGATTTACTGTCAAGTTTGGATTCCATATTATACTACATCAAAAACAGTTAAATCATATTATGGTTTAATAATAAATGACAGGCTAGTCTTATTTCTTCCTATTTTTTAAGTTGGGTACTTCATAGACAATCCCTGTTTTAACTGTTCCAATTCAGCAAATACAATTTGTTACCTACCTCCATGCGGAGTCCTATAAAGGGCATATTTGTATCACACATTGCTACAATATGAGCTAAAACTTTATTGAATGCGCACATTTCTCCAGACTGTTTTGGTTTTTTGGGTTCTGTGGGACATAGTTCATCAGACAACTACAAAAGAGCAGAAAAATATTTTAAACGATACATATTCTTTCAAATCCAAAGGTAGAATAAAATGTAAATCACAAGTAATAGACATCATAGTAGGAAATTCACTTGTTTCGTATAAACTATTCAGAATTCATGCCCACTATATTTAGACTATACTTCTATATGTGCAGCTACTTGGAAACAAATGTTAAACACTAATTTAAATGTCCATTCAATTGTGCTCATTTTGAGCTTGAGTATATTAGAAAGAACATTACAAGTAAGCTTGCAGCACTTAGAGTGTAAACTGTTCTAATCAATTATAAACTTTTGTAGATGCAAGTAGTGCTAAAAAGTAACCTGAAGGTACACTCTTATAAAGAAAATATTAATTTCTGTTTCAAAAGTGCAAAACACTAGAAATATAGCCAACTTTATTATTACATGAGGTAATATTTAAGATGCTACTTCAAACACATTTTCTCTCTATTTTGTCTCAGAACAAGCAGATTTATTCTTTGTCATCATATATAAGCTACTCATTTATCTAATTAAGCAAAATGTTGCAGTATTCAGCCTTTTATTTTCAGCTAAGAGAAATAAATTATCTCTTATCCACTGAAAGTAGTAAATGTTAGTGATCAAATCCATACCTTGCGTTTTGCGCCACTTTTTGCTTGTTTGCTACTTTTTGTGTCCAAAACCAATTCTTCAATATTTGGCTTATATTGTTGGAGTAAAACTGCAGTGGCTGGGCTATCATCTCCTTCAGTATAACTCACAGAAAGAAAGTAGTATTTGTATTGTAGTTGTGTGGGATTATTGGGAATATCAAACATTTCCACTACCTAGGATATTGAAAAGTCACACTAAGCTTGGAAATATACTCCAAATTAAAATATCATCATAATTAATACACATCTCAAAGAAATCCAGATTTTCTAAGCCAACTTCAGAGAAATTTGGATTTAACTTACTCAGAGTAGATCATACTGAAATAAGTGAGATTTAAGTTAGGTAAGACTAAATCGGGTTTCACTGATCTCAATGCATCCAAATTAAATTTAAATTTCAATATATGAATATTATTATCACAAATACAGCAAACTACATACCACATCAAATGATACGTTTACAATGTAATCAGCAATTATTTTTTGAAATCTTTTTTAAGCAACTGAAGGAAAAGCAAATTGATTATTGAAACATGAAGCAGATTATATTAAAAATGTTTGGGTTTAAGATTGTAAATTCTTCAACAGTAGTCAATATCTATTCTATTCCAATGTTTCATATTAACACACTTTTAAAACCGACATGAGCATTCTAAAATGTAAGGTTTCTTGCTAATTTAAAAAAAAATACAAATTTAAAAATCTAGAATCATACATATAAAAACCAACATCATAAAAATAACCTTCTTAAGACTTAGTCAACTTAAGATATCATTCACTGAGTGTCATATTTACTTGGCCAGTTGATATCCTTGAAGCAAGTTCAACCTCTGTAAATTCTGGTCCTTAATGATGGTTTCAAAGGTAATCAAAGTATTGTAAGAATCATGAAAACTCTTACTGAAGTAACTTTTGGCATATTTCACAACTGCATATATTTTCCTTTTTCAGTTTTGGCACAAGTGTCTTTTAAAATGATTATTATGTTTCATTTGTATACACTTGGTACTCTACTCAAAATATATATATTTAGGTTTCCATGGAATCCTCCCGTCATTCAACAAAAAACATAGACATCTGCTGGCTCCTGGTCTTACAGACTACTACAACTTTTTTTTTTATTGTAGAAATCCAGTGGCTCAAAGACACAGATAATGAAAAGCTGCAAACACCTTTATATTAAAGCAGTAAGCATGATGAAACCTGAATTTAATTGGGCAATTAAATTAGGAAATTTAATTAAGTTAGGCAATTAAGTTAGGAAATTTGGGATATAAATATCCTTCAAAATCTCATTTTCACCAAAAGAATTAAATTAAGTAGTTCTTATATTGAGATTCAATGTTATATTAACACCTTTGTTATTTGTTATGATAGCTTAGTATCTTAGATATAGAAAAGGATTATGATATACTGTCTCTCGTTTATTTACAGAAAGTAATCATTGGCAATTAAGGTTTTATTTAAAATAATGCATGAACAGAGAGCATAGGAGGTAAGTTGGGTTCTGTCAAACAGATATACCCTCAAAACATCTCATGGCTTTATTACAGAATGACTGTTTAACTCTTTAATGGTTATCGCAAAGGGTACCACATTACCTTTCTTTTGCTTTATATTTACTAGTTACATCAATGTTTCTCAAATGTTTTCCTTCGTTACCCAACTGCTTAGCAGAAAAGGTAAAATAGTTAAGTCAATTTCAATGATCCTATTATGATTGGATAGTGGCTTTATATGTCGTTACTCAAAGAAAAATCAATTTTACCCATTTTTGAATAATTTATCCAAGTTTGGGAAGCACTGGATTACATTATTTTTCTTTCCTTTTTACCATCTCCATTTGTGCAATCTCTCTTTTTTGTAACCTCTTTAAGTTCTCTTTGTTTCCTAGTTGCCTTCCTTCCAAGTAAGTGGCCAGTTAACTTTCTGTCTGCATTTTAATGGAACAACTATTTCATCAAATTAAGCATGATGATAGCCATCACACTGATCCTATCTTAATACATTCTTCACATTACAAAAAGTTACAATTTTTTATTCAGAGGACCACATTCTTATGATGAAATCTCATTTACTTACAATGTAATACTGTGGAAGTCGGGTAAGCTTGATGAAAAGTTTGTGGCTGGAAAGATTTCCCACAGGATGAGTAGCATGATTAACTAGCTGCAATGTTTCACTGCTTACTGTAGGCAAATGTTTTATTGATTGTTTGCAACGCTGCTGCCCAAGCCAAAACCTGAAGTGAACACAAACAGGATATGCAAGAATAGTGGTATTCATTAGAATAAAGCTCATTTACTCTGTAGTCTTGGCTTCAGCTATGCAGATACAGTAAGAACTTCCAGTTAAAAAGCAACATTTTCAAACGCCACTGTACAAATTCACGTATTTAGATACACATCCAAGAGAACAATGATGGTATTTTTATCTCATCTTTTTATATGTAACTCAAGGTGGCAAACATACCTGTATTCTTGCCTCTCATTTTCCCCACAACAACCCTGTGAGGTAAGTTGGACTGAGACAGAGTGACTAGACCAAGTCCCCCAGCTAGCTTTCATGTCTAAAGGAGGCCTAGAACTCACATTCTCCTGAATTCTAGGGCCTCACTCTAGCCACCATACCAAACTGGCTTACATACACACAAAATACACACACATCAAGTATACATATATTCATGTGTGTGGGTCAGTGGTGGGTTTCAAAAATTTTTGCTACTGGTTCGGTGGGCGTGGCTGTGGGGGGCATGTGACTGAGTGGGCGTGGCCAACTTGATGTCACTCACTTCCATGTCCACTCAGTCACATAACTCCCCCCCACCTAGCCATGCCCACAGGAAAAGGTAGGAAAATTTCGGGAATTTCCACCTATCTACCCCTGCCCTCCCTTCGCTAGTAGCCCCCGTTTCCCCTCCTTTAGCAGCCCCTGCCCTAGCCCCACTTCATCCCCCACCACCGCCTCTTTGTTTGGGCTGTTTACCTTCCACGGCATCTGGTCCAGAGTGTGGAAGGCAAGCTGACTGGAGTTTTCGGTGGCCCCTCAGCCAGTCGCTGCTGCTGGAAAGCAGCTGGCAAAGAAGCCTCCCAAGCTTTGCAGCTGTGACAGTGGTCCGCAGGCTGCTGAAAAGTACCAGAGGTCGTGGAAAAAGCTGCTGCTGTCGCCATGTTCTTTGCACATGCCCATCATATTGGACTTGCAAGGCAATGGGATGAGCATGCACAAAGAACATGGCAGCAACGAACATGGTGGGCGGGGCAAATGAGTGGTGACTGGGGGACTGGTTCGGGTGCGTGGCCAGCTGGCCATTGCTACAGTTCGGCAACCTTGGCCAAATTTCCACCAATGGTTCGCGCAAACCGGTGCAAACTGGCTGAATACCACCTCTGGTGTGGATATATGTACACATGTATATACAAATACATGTAAGAGTAAATTAATATGTTAATTTGTTAATGAAGTTTGGCTGCAACTTCTAAGGCATGGTGAGCTAAACACATCTCCTGGACAGTGGAGATGGCAACTTGGGCAAAGTTCCAAAGAACTGGTTCCCTGGACCTTTCTGGACAAAGAGAGGAAATGAGATCGCTCACATGTGCTCCAGATGGGAGAGCCTTGTGAGCATATTGTAGGACAACAGTCTTCTATGGATCTGAACAGTGGGAGATGAGAGAATCAGTTATCAAGCTCACAACTGCAGCAAAGCCTTTTAAAGAACACTGAGTTTACTAACCTTGCTTTCTGATCACCTTCAGAAATTACTTATCTAAGTATCTTAAAGCTACTACAGTCTTTGAAACAGCAATTCTGACCTGGTGTATCTACCTTTATTTCTGAACAAAAGAAAAATTTACTGTAGGTTTAAGAACTTAAAGAATTTGAAATAAATGGCAGAAAGCTAAATAAGACTTTGAACTAAGAAAGTTATAAAGGACCAGACAAATTTGGAATATTGAAAAAAATATTTTTGGATTTTGGAACTAACTATATAAAATACAGTAGGAACCAGAATTATTTTTTAAAGGTAGGTCATAACAAAGATTAGAAACTTTGTTATTTCATTTGGATACTAGAGGGAACAAGAGAAAGAAAAAAGAAAAAAAGTGTAAACAAGTTTTTGATTAGTATTGGAATTTACAAAATGATACAATAGGCTGTGATATTTGAAAAGATCTTCAAAAAAGATCTTCGAAAAATGAGGCCAGAAATTAGTAACCACAATATCAACAATATCAGTAATGATGATTGCTTGTATGGATAAACTCTGTCCAAAGATGTTAATGAAAAGATAACAGGTGAGAAACTATAGAATCAGAAATAATCGATTTTTAAAAGTGTGGATTGCAAGATAGAGAAGGCATTTAAAAATTAAAGATAAAATACAAGTGATACCAAGAGAATGTCTTTTTACTAAATTTACAAAAGAGAGTTGAAGAAACCCTAGCAATGGATCAAATCCTACAACATTTGAATGAATTAAAGATTTAAGATTTTCAGAAGTAAAAGGAAAGAATATAAGGATGGTTTATTTGATCAAGGTTAAAATAAAAATGTTTTTGTAAAGTTCTGACAATCATTTATGGATTTTTGGCTGACACCAGGATTGAAAAGTCTTATCAATTTGTTTATAGATAAGTGGTGGGTTATGGGAATAAGATATATTTGTCTGTAACCTTATATGGCGTGAAAACCTACCAAACTAGTTTCTGGTTGTGATGAAAATTTGAACTCTCTTCCACTGTGATATCAGTTTATTTATTCTCTGCTTTTGTTTCTTAATGAGTTTTGATCCATAAGCAGAATTATTACTACACTAGTAATTACTAGACTAGCAGCTTGAAACTGCAAATGAATATGCATTATTAAATACTCCACTTAAGAGCTTTGCATTTCAGATACATATGTATGACAATATTTTAAGTGATCACATATTAGTGTTAAGGAATCAAGAAGGCTTTAACCACAAATCATGTTGACCAATCAAGATTATATTAAACAAAAGAAAAGTGACTTTTTTAGCTCTTTGCTAATAAAAATCTATGCTATACAACATGTTAGGAGCTATAGAGCCAATCCTTTCAAATAAGGATTGTTTATATATCAACAACAGCTGGTCTCAGGATATAACTATAATAGATAAATTCTGTGACGAAAACATAGAGACATTAATTATCAATTGCAAACCATATTATTCACCTCGTGAATTTTCCTCATTTCTTCTAATTGCTGTTTATGTCCCGCCACAAGCCTGTGTAAACAAGGCATTACGAACTCTAGCTGACCAAATTATGGAGGCTGAAGCCAAATACCCCGATTCACTGGGCATTATTTTGGGAGATCTAAACAAGGCAAACTTAAGGAAAGAGCTACCAAAATACTTTCAGCATGTCAATTGTCCCACTAGAGGCAAGAATACTTTAGACCTGTGATGGTGAACCTATGGCACATGTGCCATGTCGTGTGCCACGCGCGGCGGCACCCATTCAGCGCACGCATGCACACCAGCCAGCTAGTCTTCTGGTTACTGGCTCACATGCGCGTGCAACGATCAGCAGGCCTTCACGCATGCGGCAGTGCCAGAAACCAGAAGATCAGCCGGCCAGCTGATCTTCCCGCACGCATGCTCGCCAGTAACCAGAAGACTAGGTGGCCAGTGCGCATCCGTGCACCGGAAATTGGAAGTTTATTTTCTGGCACGCGCATGCCCACTGGGCAGCTCCTCTTAGCACGCAGGTACACCAGCCATGCCATCGACAGCTGCTGCCCAGGATCCATGTTGGAGGCCGTTCGCGCCGGCAAAGCAGTGCTGCCTCTTTGCCTGCGCCGCTGCCTCTGCTCAGGGCTTGCTTATGGGGGAGGGAGGGAAGAGAAAGGTCCTGGTGTGTGGGGGGAAACCTGTTTGCAGAGGCAGCGGTAGCTCCTCCTCTTCCCCCTGCCAGCCTTATTGTAAATCTCAGGGTTTGCTTTATGGGGGGGAGAAAGGTCCTGGAGGGGGGGGAAATGTCTGTGGTGCCAGTGACTGCAGCCACGCTCCGGAGAAGCCCCGTTGTAGCGCCAATCAGCTGTATGCAAGGCAGAAGCCAGCGCAAAAGAAGTGGGATGCCAGATGCTCAGCTCTGCAGTCCACGGAGCCGTTCAGTCGATTTCCGGCATGCCGGTGGGATGTGGGGCTTTCCAACATAAGTTTGCCAGTGCTGCTGCCTCTTTGCTGGCATGAACGGCCTGCCGCTACTGCCTCTTTGCAGAGGCAGTGGCACCAGGAAAGTTATCTAGGCAAGCCCCACCGGCGCAGGCCATGCCAGAAATCGCCTAGCCGGCTCCAACCAGGTTTCTCCGGAGCATGGCTGCAGTCACTAGCATCACTGACGTCCCCCCTCCCCCCAATCAGGACCTTTCTCTCCCCCCCCGTAAGGCAAACTCCGAGATTATCAGCAAGATTGGCAGGGGGAAGAGGAGCCACCGCTGCCTCTGCAAAGAGGCAGCGGCACAGGCAAAAAGCACTCGGAAGCAACCGGTGGAGTGCAATGTTAATTAACCATCTCAGAGAGATCTCGCCTGTTGCAATTTTTCAAGCCAAAGATGCTTAGGAGGCGGATGCGCACATAGGAAGGGAAAAGGTGGCATGGAGAAAGGGACGAAGGAGCAATGGCTGTTGTCCCCTTCCCATCTTTCCAGAAAACAGCCCCTCGCTTCTTGCTCTTCTCTATACCTATGTCGCCAGGCAGACAGCTCAACTTCAGGCAGCTTGCAAATGCTCTGCGACCAAGCGCCGCCATTTTCCTGGCCCCTTTTTCGGTGATTCCCACTCGGGGGTGGGAAGAAGAGGCAAGCAGGCGTTTTAGGGAGTTATCCTAACCTGGCAGCAGCTGAGAGAGGCCGCCTGTCTGGCCACCTCTCCTCCAATGGACTGGGAGGGAGAACTCCCAATCCCTTTCACAAGTAGCTGAAGGGAGCATGTGATTCATAGTGCTTGGAATATTTTACCGTAATAGCTTGGTGATGGCTTTGGCTCCCTCTTTTTGGCCTCCCACCCCCACACACACATTAAGTGGGGCAAACTCATTTGGGGAATGAAAATCCGGAGCAGCTCACCATTTTAAGTCAAGGTTGGGTGCTGATCTTCTCCCATTAGCACAGAGCCAAAGCCATCCCCATTTTTGGTCCCAGGAGGCTTCAGGGAAGCTACTAGCACCAAAATGGGGTGTGGGGGATGCGACATGACCCCCCCAGGCCTGTTTTTGGTCCCAGGGAGGCCTGCTAGCACCAAAACGAGGGAAGGGGTCATGCGCGCATGTTCTGGGATGGAGTGGGCACATGCGCAGGGGGTGGGGCAGTGCAAAAGGGTCGCACGTGCATGCGTGAGGGGCGAGGCACACGGGAGTGCATTGCATTATGGGAGTCGGCACGCGTGCACGCAACCCCCCCACACGTTACCCCTGCTTTTGGCACGCCACACCCACAGAGCTGGTTAGGCGATTTCCGGCATGGCTTGCGCCGGCGGGGCTTGCCTACATAACTTTGCTGGCACCACAGCCTCTACAAAGAGGCAGCAGCGGCAGGCCGTTCATGCCAGCAAAGAAGCAGCAGCACCGGCAAACTTATGTAGGCCTCGCACCCCGCCAGCAATCAAGCGATAGGCTCTGGGGGCTGCAGAGCTGAGCGTCTGGCATCCTGCTTCTCTTGTGCTGGGCGCTGCCTCGCATACAGCTGATTGGTGCTTTTCCAGAGCATAGCTGCAGTCACTGGCCCCACAGACATTCCCCCACCCATAAGGCAAACCCCGAGATTTACAACGAGGCTGGCAGGGGGAAGAGGAGGAGCCACTGCTGCCTCTGCAAAGAGGATTCCCCCCCCACCAGGACCTTTCTCTCCCCCCCATAAGGCAAACCCTGAGCAGAGGCAGCGGCGCAGGCAAAGAGGCAGCGCTGCTTTGCCGGCGCAAATGGCCTCCAACAGGCAGCGGCTGTTGATGGCATAGCCGGTGTGCATGCGTGCTAAGAGGAGTTGCCCAGTGGGCATGCGCATGCCGGAAAATAAACTTCCAGTTTCCGGTGCACGCATGCGCACCAACCACCTAGTCTTCTGGTTACTGGCGAGCATGCATGCGGGATGATCAGCTGGTTGGCTGATCTTCTGGTTTCTGGCACAGCTGCATGCGTGAAGGCCTGGTGATCGTCACATGCGCATGCAAGCCAGTAACCAGAAGACTAGCTGGCTGGTGTGCATGCGTGCGCTGAAAACCCGGAAAAGGAATGGGCGCCACCGTGCATGCCAGGGCCGTGATGGTCCTATAACATCTTGAATCTCCAAAGACCTATGCAAGGGTCCTCTTTGTAGACTTTAGTTCAGCATTCAATACCATCATTCCAGACACTCTTCTAACTAAGCTAAATCAGCTAGAGGTACCTGAACACACTTGTAAGTGTATCATAAGCTTTCTAACAAAGAGGAAGCAGCAGATGAAGCTAAACAAAATCACATCAGATACCTGTATAATTAGCAGAGTGCACCCCCAGGGCTGTGTGCTCTCCCCACTTCTCTCTCTATTACCAATAACTGCATCTCTTAACAATCCATCTGTTAAACTACTGACGTTCGCAGATGACTCAACAGCGGAACGATCTGGAACTGAATACACTCAAAACCGTAGAAATGGTGGTAGACTTTAGGAGAAACCTTCCTATACTACTGCCTCTTACAATACTAGACAACACAGTATCAACAGTAGAGAACTTGAAGTTTCTAGGTTTTATCATATCGCAAGATCTAAAATGGACATCTAACATCAAAAGCCTCATCAAAAAAGCACAACAAAGAATGTTCTTTCTGTGCCAACTCAGAAAGCTCAAACTGCCCAAGGAGCTGCTGATACAGTTCTATAGAGGAATTATTAAGCCTGTCATCTGCACTTCTATAACTGTCTGGTTTGGTCTTCAACCTAACAAGACAGACACAGACTTGAGAGAATAATTAGAACTGCAGAAAAAACAATTGCTACCAACCTGCCTTCCATTGAGGACTTGTATACTGCACGAGTCAAAGAGGGCTGTGAAAATATTTACAGACCTCTCACATCCTACCTACCCTCAAAACGATGCTATAGAGCACTGCACACCAGAACTAGACCAAGAACAGTTTTTTCCCGAATGCCATCACTCTGCTAAACAAATAATTCCCTCAACACTGTCAAACTATTTACTAAGTCTGCACTACTATTAATCTTGTCATCGTTCCTATCACCCATCTCCTTCCACTAATGACTGTATGACTATAACTTTGTTGCTTATATCGTTACGATTTATACTGACTGTTTCCTAATATGATTTGATTGCTTATTTGTACCCTATGACTATCATTAAGTGTTGTACCTTATTATTCTTGATGAACGTATCTTTTCTTTTATGTACACTGAGAGCATATGCACCAAGAGAAATTCCTTATGTGTCTAATCGCATTTGGCCAATAAAGTTCTGTTCTGTTCTGTTCTATTAACATTAAACCTTCCCTGTTGCAATTACTAAAAGGCAGCCAAAGCAGAGATCATAGAAAATTATTCTAAAAGTGAAATTGTTTTTATAATGACAAAGATGTACATTTCCTGGTATTGCTTTTTACTAACTTGAGCTGCTGAAGCCAAGGAATGATACGCTTCATATCATCATTGATAGACTTTTCTACATCATCCAGAGTCTGCTGATCTACAAAGAAAAAGTTTTAGTTATTATTTACAGTATAATTATTTACATATATTTAAATAAAATACAGGATTTTAAGTCAAAATAGATTTCTCTTGGTTCTGTTATTTTAAACAACCCATAAATCAATCTCCATACAGAAGGGATTCCAGAGTATTGCATATATTATAAAAAGACAAATACTTTTTAATCAAACAGTAGTAGTATAAAAACTATTCAAAGTAATTAAATTTATTCAATTCAATCATTACAGTATATTTGTGAAATAATGGGAAATGTCATATAGACATTTGGTAAATTAATAGTGAATTTTTTCCTACTAGATTATAAATGAAGAAAGTTCTCTTATGAAGATTTAATGAATGTAGCATAATGCAAGAAGCAGCACTTCTTCAAATGCATTGAGGATGTTAAAATACAGAATTTTCAACTGGGTGGAAGTAAAGAAGAAGCCTGTACTTTAAGGTCTATAGTAGCCTTGTTTTACCTAGAAAAAATGGTCATGAATTGAAAGCCTCTGAATTAACATCCTCCTCCTGGAATTCAATCTGAAGATTACTAGAGAGAGGATCACCATGACATGGTCACTCTATCACAGGAGGCAAACGTTTGCCACAGAAATCAGTGAAGGCTATTTCTTTGTAAACTGTACTAGAATTCTATACCCTTAGGACTGCATGGACCTTCTTAAAGTCCCCCCCCCATCCCACTCAAAGACAGCTGTAAAACAAAATATGTTTCAGTTTCATTTGTGTTATATTCAGACTCCTAGAATACCACAAAATATAACACAAACACAACACAAAGATTCTGTGTGGTTCTTAACCAGGGGTGAAATCTAAAAATTTTCGCTACCGGTTCTGTGGGCATGGCTTAATTAGTGGGCGGGACTTGGTGATAAGGTGACTGGGTAGGCGTGGCTTGTTGGTCAGGTGGGCATGGCCAAGTCAATGTCACTTCTTTGCCCTTTTTTAACCTACAAAACACATCACAACTGGCTCACCCACAATGTAAAAGCAGCTGTGATAGACCCAAAATGGCCCCTGCAACAAGCAGGAACCTCACAGTCACAAAAAGCCCAAAAAACCAACTTTTACACTTTACACACACAAAATTCCACATACAGCTTTGTGAGATTTTGTGTGTTTGTGTAGTTAGAGTGAAACACTACAGAAACACACTAAATCTCAGAAAGCTGCACTTTTATTTTAATTTATTTTTATATAAAAGCAGCTAAATTTAAAACTTCCTAAACTTTAAATGGCTAGGTCTAAAAAAAGAACAACTAATTTGGATGTTTGGAAATATCTTGCAAGCTTTTTGAAGATCTCTAAGACAAACTGAATTGCAAATAACTAAAACCCTATTGAAATTGTTTACTGGAAGGTGGATTTGAAAGTCTTGAGGGAACTTAGTGGGCCAATTTGGATTTGGATTACTAATGCTACTTGATAGAACATTCTATGAGGTAAAAGAAGAAAGGTGATAGAAGGAAAAAAAGAAAGAAAGAAGAAAAGATAAATAAGTCTTTAAAATTTGGACAACTGAGAAGATGTAAACTGGAAAATTATAAAGATTGTAAATTATCAGTTTATACCTTTTAAAGAATAGAAATTTAGGGGACTTGGAGGAATAATTCTGGGATTGACTAAATTGTATTAATAATTGACTTCTTAGAGTATTTAGATATTGGGATACTGGAATATTAGAGGTATATTGAGTAATTTTTAATATATTAAACTGATACAAAATGACCTAACAGGAGACAATAAAGTCCTATGAAGAAATGTTAGTGATGCTTAAAAGTATTTATGAAAATGTGACAAAGAATCATAAGGAGATGATGGGATTGTTCAAAGATAAAGATGTGAGTGTAGAAGATCCTCAACAAATGGTGGGAAAAGATGAACATAATATTCAGAAAACAGATGAGAAATTTGAAGGAGTGGTGGAGGAAACAAATAAAAATAAGTTACAAGAAGATAAAAACACTGAAAAGACAGTAACAATAAGTACTAAGAATAAAATAGATAATTCCTTAAGAGTTTACAATAGAATAGAGAGAAAAAAGGAAGATTTTCTAAATGATGCAGCAGAAGGAGAAAAGTCGTAAGGCTGAGGGAACATTAAGTTTATGCAAAAATGTTAGAAAAAAATATAGGATCTCAAGAGAGAAATATTAAAAAAATCAATAAATGATGAAATTCTAAAAAGGCTAAGAGATAATGGATAGAGATAAAATATCTTGTAATATGGTGATTGTATTAAAAACTAATAGAAAAAAGTAGAAAGTATAAATTGGGAAAATAGTAACACACATATGGATATATAATAGAATTTGTTATAACTACAAATATACTAAGGCTAGGAGGTAGAAGACTATGATTAGGCATATTTAAATGTATTATTATTATTAACAGTGTGTAAAAAATATATTGAAATTTATAGCTTTCAAGGACTATAAATTCAGGGGATTTAGAGATATAATCCCGGGACTAATCAAATTTATCAATAATTAGTTTTATTGGTGTTTATAGAAAATTGAATTATTGGAATTATGGTGGAACATTGAGTAATATCTAAAATATTAAATATTAGTGATTCAACAGGGATCAACAAATACATTGTATAAAGAAATGTTATTGATGTTTAAATATATTTATGGAGAAAGTGATAAAGAATCATAAAGAGAGAATGATATTGTTTAAAGGCAAATATGTGAAGGTATAAGAACCCCAACAAATGGGGGAGGGGGAGCAAATTGCAAAATATTATATATATTGATACATAATCTATTATAATTACAATGAGCATATCAAGGTTAGAAGTTGGAAGACAAAGATTATGTATATTTAATTCTTTATTATTGTTAGCACTGTGTAAAAAATATATTGACCCAGTCAATACACAGTCCACAAAATATGTTGCTTGTTAAAGGAAAACTACAAATAAAATGAATACAACAAAAAAAGTTGTAGTAATTATGCTGCCTGAGGTAAGACTACATTCCACCCTTCTACTCTTCGGGAAAACATGTCTTTTAACCAAGAATATGCAGTCATTGGGGTAACAGATGACTTGTGGGCATTCCCTCCACCCTTTTAACTTGTCCTTCTAACTCTGCCTTTTAATTTTGTCTTTTGTATGAATTATATTGTTTTTAATCTATAAACCATTCAGAGTCATTTCAATAGTGAGATGGGCTATGTATAAAATAGATAGATAGAAAGATAGATACGATAGATACGGTAGATACGATAGATAGATAGATAGATAGATAGATAGATAGATAGACAGACAGACAGATCTTTCCTTTCATGCTAGTTGCTAATTTGTATTATTTTGACTTTTATAGATAAATTTGAATTGTATTCGTAAGTTTTGTGTTTTTTATTTTGAGGTATAACTTTTAAGAAAATTATTTTAAATATTAGGAGGAAAAGCCTTATATTAAGTTCAATGTATTATGCCAATTTATGATTATGTTAAACAAAATTTTCCCCATTCCTATTGGTATTAATAATCATTACTTTCTCTGGCAAATAATTTGTTCAATTTTCACTGCATTGTGCTTGCAAGTTACTACATGCTGACCAAATGACCAATAGATCTATATTTGACATCACAACACTTTTTAATACACTGGCAAATTTTATGATAAAAACCTTTACTTTTAATTTCCAGCCCAAAGAAAAACAGCTGAATTCTGCAAGTTGTAATATAATCATTATAAGTGAATCTTAAATTACTATAGAGCTCTTATTTACTTACCAATTCCATAAAGCATTAACTGAAACATCCCAGAATGAAGGTCTACAAATATGTGTAAGCATTCAGATCGCCCGCAAGGCTCCAGAATAGAAATAACAAGTGTGGGGAGAGCTGTTTCTATAAAAGCTAAAGAATTGAGAATTCATGAGATGCGATGGAATTTTAACTATGGAAATTTCAAGATTAAATGCAACTTTGGACCTCTGCAGGCTTTAATCATAAGAAAAAAATCAAAACAAATCCTTTTTCAACAGAACTATTTTAGTAAACTTACATTCAGCTTAATGAGCATCAATAAAATTGTATTTTCAAAGAATCTCATTTTGCTACCAACATTTCCTTCACTATTTCTACATATGAAAATTGAATGGAAAATAATGCCTCTATCCATAACTTTAGTCTAAATGGGGGTATTTTAATAAACAAATGGAAAAACAATCCCTAAAATGTTACCCGTATTTACTTCTCCATATAATTGCAACCATTTGCTATATACTTCTGGCAAAGATTGGTAAGCCATCATGAAAGAACTCTACATTTTCTCTATTCAATCAGGTCCTGATAATCCTCTTGATTTTGTCATCCAAGTCAAATATAGCTGCAAAGGTATACTTTCATGTCCAGACAAAGTAGTAATTGCATGATACCAAATATGAACTGCATGGAAGATGGAATGAGATGAGATTCAACTTTGAAATTGACTCTTGGGTGGCTTGATACCTGTAAGGCCTATTCTATTGCAGCATAATTTCCTTCTTTACTTCTGAAATCTGCTGAATCATTGTTTCAAAATTTTGAATATTACAATGTACCACTGAGTTGATAATGATGTGAGATTCGAAGAAATGACTATCACAATCTCCATCCCCAAAAGTACAACCATGAGTTTTCCTACCAAAGCCAGGAAACTGAATTCCCCCCGTTCCCATAGGCACCGTCTTGTAATGATATTCCAGGGGCTAACAGTTCATTTCTGCATCATAATGATGACCCCATGTTTCTCTGGCCATCCCAATGCTATGAAAAAAAAATCCTCACCTTTATTTTTGTAGTGTAACAAGCAGTGTTGGCAAATATCAACTCTTGAAATTTTAACTTTTGCCATTGACATTTATTTAATTCAATTTATTTATTTAATTCAATTTGTATGCCGCCCCCCTCCAAAGACTCAGGAAGACATGTAAGGAATCCACCTTACATAAACATTCCTATGAAATGCGAAACTTGACAGCAATTTCCCTTTAAGATCACCCAACTGTGGTTAATCACTTTCCCAATTGTTCTCACATGAAAATTGTTACTGTGCTACAGGTCATCTACTTTAGTCTTGATCACATAAGCCAGCTCTTACTGGATCAGCATCTTTACATTTTTTGGCCCAGCAATGCACAATATACATTTCAATATAAACATCACCATAAACAACATGAATGAATTCCACAGTGAATTTCAACTGCAGCAAGTCCTTTGGCAATTAGAAATTCAACCTGCTTAAAGTATTTTCATGAAACAAGTTTTCATAGCAGACTACCATTTCATAATCAGTAACACAATCTTCTTCCACAGCAAATTCCCCTCAACTGAAGTGAAATATAAGATAATAAAGAACACATCAGCTTCTAGTGCACCAATACTGCCATCTCGTTACTTATAATATTTGAGGCATTACTTTTCATTCAATCCTTCCGGAATATTTGTTGTTCATTAACTCATAGATTAAATGATTAAAACAGCTTAAATCTATATATTAAAAGACTATAAATGAATATTAGTGAACCAAACTATCTACAGAGAATTAGGTGCAGGAGGGAGCATAGAAACTCAGCTTGGTGTATGAAACAAGTAAGCACAAACCCTGATTCCAATAATAGTTTTTAATCAAAATACTTCATTTTAAAAAAATCATTGCATATTTTATAACAATAAAGTATTCTCTCTTATCCTCTATAATCCATCCCAAAACACCTCCCAAAAGGTTAGCCTATTTGCCTAAATGAAAATGACTTGGGTGTATGAGCCTGAAGGGATCTGCCAAAATCAGATTTAGGTAACTTTTGGTACAATTTCATGTATGCCCCCCTTGAATAAGCACATTAAAATAAATATAACAATTGTTAAAAATATTTTAAACCTTGAAAATGTGTGTTATAGCAATAGCACTTAGACTTATATACCGCTTTACAGCCCTTTCGAAGTGGTTTACAGAGTCAGCATATTGCCCCCAACAATTCGGGTCCTCATTTTACCCACCTCGGAAGGATGGAAGGCTGAGTCAACCTTGAACCTGGTGAGATTTGAACTGCCAAATTGCAGTCAGCAGTCAGCAGAAGTAGCCTGCAGTATTGCACTCTAACCACTGCACCATCGTGGTTCATTAACTGATAAAAATTTGGAAAGTATTCAAAACAAATTCAAAAGGATATAAGAAATAACCTCTAACATAAAAATACTGAATAATATTCATATCATTTCACTTTCCTCACCAAAAAAACCCAATTTGTTAAAATATCAAAATCCCAATTTTAAAAAATCTTTAACTACTTCTCTATGTCATATTCAAGGCAATGATTGCCCAAAAAAACCCTTTCAGTTCAGTATAATTAATTTTTTAAATTATTGTGGTTATTATTATGATTACTGTATTATCACATGAGACAGAGGCAAATTGGCAGAGTAATTTCATTTACTTCAGAATCAAGTCTTTTATCTTGAAGTAAGATAAGAAAGGATTATAGATATACTGCCACATACAATTATCGCTGGTGTTGTAGCTCTTAAGAATGGCCTTCAATTCCTGGAGTTTCTGATGTGCTCTTGCATGGACGCTGTCTATTAGAAGTTTCTCTACTGACAAATGGTCTATCTACAAAAATCAAAGTGAAATCAGTTATTAAAAAACAAAACCTTCTGAAGAATTTGCAGTTTTAAGGGGATATTGTGCAGCTGTTCAAGCATTGGTATTATGATTGTTTCATCTAAATTAAATAGCAGGTCCATTGTAAATATCTTCTAAAATCTTAGTTTAAATGAAGCAAGTTTTTTTTTCAATATAAGAATTACTGATACAATGCAGGTAATGGAACAAGAGTATCTGTTCATGTTTTATATATTTTATGTAAATTTTTATATTTCATGCTAATAATAAATTTTACAATATATACATTTTTCCAGCCCTGGTAAACCATTTTGCAAAATAATTTTACATTTCCAAGCTGCCACTATTTAAAAGCCTTTTTTTAAAAAGAAAAGGGGGGACCTATTTTGTAACATCTTTTTTGTATTTCAATATTTACTTTTTTCCTATGTTCTTTACATCCCAATATTTTAACAATAAACATACTGGTTAAAAAAGAGTCTTTTTAAATTGAGACAACTTAATTTAACTTGCTGAAGTTTACCTTCATAGCTCTCTCAATTAGTTTGGAATCACATGCTGGAAGGGGAGGTTCATGAAAAATTTGCAAAGGCTTTGATACGTCATTCTCGTCAATCTTAATGGTAACTTTATGAAGAGATGCTGTTCCAGTTTTTCTCCCAACAATTTGTTGGCTAATAAAGAAATACTATGTTAAATAAAAATCTATTTTTGTAGAACATTCAGATAAATTGGTAAAATATTATTCTATATTAAACAAGAATGTAACCATTTTCTGTATAAAGTTCAAGAAACTCTTTCAAACTTTTCTAACAGGCACACAATCACAATCTTAATAATTCTTTGTTGTTTGAAATTCTTGACAATTGTGCCTAATATATCATTTTCAGCTTTGCTGTTCACTTTCGCTCATTGCTTTCCAATAATAGACCCACTGTAAGAATATATAAGGCACATTTAATCACCTCAGGGATCAGTATTACAAAAGCATTGATTAAAAGAATGGTTTGTGTCAAATAAGCTTTAAAAGTCATTTGAAGATCTATGGCTATGTGTTTCTGTTTATTACTGTTTAGGTTTGTGGCCTAAAATTGTCATGTATTCCTACTGGCAAGTGAACAAGCAGCCTGAACTCCAAGATTAAACTCAAACCATGAGCTACATGGTTTAAAAAATTTTGTTAGCTGTCCTTTAAGCCCTAAACAAGGGACAAAGCCGATACCAACACTTTACACTCGACACAAAACACGAAGAACAGATATAATAGATGGAAAGTATTAATGTCTTCTTTACATTTCAGATATATATGCTGCCCTGGAAATACCATACCATATTCATACATTTCTAAAGAAGACAAAATGTTGCTTTCACTTCTCATTGTACAGTATATGAAATAATGCTATTAAATATTCACGTTTATATATTCAAGTAGCTGTGATTAGTAGTCCTAACTTCTTAAATAAAAACCAACCATTAAATAAATTCACAGAAACAGAAACTGCATTTCCATTACATCTTGATATGGAAAGTTGTAACTTCTCACTACGATCTACACTGAATATATGTACATTCATTCATACATACATACATACATACACAGTGATAAACCTCAATGACAAGAAATTTGACTCATAAAATTGCATAATTTTGCACCAACTACAAAGATTAAAGTTTTGTAGATTTCAAATGTGTGCCAATTTAATTATACAGTTGCAAGAAAAAGTATGTGAACCCCTTGGGATTCATGAATTGCATGAATTGGTCATAAAATGTGCTCTGAACTTCATCTAAGTCACAACAATAGAAGAACACAGTCTGCTTAAAATAATACTACACAAACATTAGATGTTGCCATGGTTTAATTGAACATAACATGTAAACATTCACAGTGCATGGAGGAAAAAGTATGTGAGCCCCTAGCCTAATGACTTCTCCAAGAGCTAATTGGAGCCAGGAGTGAGTCAACCTTGACTCCAATCAGTGTGATGATATTGGATGTGTCACTGACAGCTGTCCTGCCCTTTAAAAACACACACCTGTTTTGGGTTTACTGGTTTCAAGAAGCACTGTCTGATGTGAACCATGCCTCACAGAAAAGAGCGCTCAGAAGACCTACGATCAAGAATTGTTGACTTGCATGAAGCTGGAAAGGGTTACAAAAGTATCTCCAAAAGCCTTGATGTTCATGTGTCCATGGTAAGACAGACTATCTACAAATGGAGAAAGTTTAGCACTGTTGCTACTCTCCCTAGGCATGGTCGTCCTGTAAAAATGACTGCAAGAGCACAGCGCAGAATGCTTCATGAGATAAAGAAGAATCCTAGAGTGTCAGTTAAAGACCTACAGAAATCTCTGGTATGCTACATGCTAACATTTTTGTTGACACATCTACAATAAGGAAAACATTAAACAAGAATGGAGTACATGGGAGGACACCACGGAGGAATCCATTGCTGTCCAAAAAAAATATTGCAGCACGTTTGAAGTTTGCAAAAGAGCACCTGGATGTTCCATAGCACTACTGGCAAAATATACTGTGGACAGATGAAACCAAAATTGAGTTGTTTGGGAAGAACACACACTATGTGTGGAGAAAAAAAGGCACAGCACACCAACATCAAAACCTCATCCCCAAGGTAAAACATGGTGAAGGGAGCATCATGGTTTGGGGCTGCTTTGCTGCCTCAGGGCCTGGACGGATTGTTGTCATTGATGGGAAAATGAATTCCAGAGTTTATCAAGACATTTTGCAGGAAAACGTATGACCATCTGTCCGCAAACTGAAGCTCTGCAGAGGATGGGTGATGCAACAGGACAATGACCCAAAGCATACAAGTAATTCAACAAAAAAAATGGCTTCAACAGCACAGAATACGCCTTCTGGAGTGGCCCAGTCAGAGTCCTGACCTCAACCCGATTGAAATGCTGTGGCATGACCTTAAGAGAGCGATTCATACCAGACATCCCAAGAATATTGCTACACTGAAACAATTTTGTGAAGAGGAGTGGTCCAAAATTACTCAAGATCGTTGTGCAGGTCTGATCTGCAACTACAGGAAACGTTTGGTTGAGGTTATTGCTGCCAAAGGAGGGTCAACCAGTTATTAAGTCCAAAGGTTCACATACTTTTTCCTCCCTGCACTGTGAATGTTTACATGTTACGTTCAATTAAACCATGGCAACATCTAATGTTTGTGTAGTATTATTTTAAGCAGACTGTGTTCTTCTATTGTTGACTTAGATGAAGTTCAGAGCACATTTTATGACCAATTCATGCAAAACTCCACGTAATCCCAAGGGGTTCACATACTTTTTCTTGCAACTGTATAAGGTGTGGATCTAGCTTTTCTAGGACATGCATTTCCAAAAGCAGTACTACTAAATTGTGAAATCTTTGTCTATGAAACAGAACTTGATGACTGTAATTACCCTTCCAGCTGTTCTGGAAGTTGTGACTCTAAAATACCCCCATTAATATAACTTAATATATTATTTTCAGGTCAGGATATTTGCTCTCATTTTGTTAACTATTTGTCCTCATTCCAGAATTCAATTGTATATAACTTATTTAAGAAATCCATACATAGTATATATCTCATTATCCTAATTCAAGAGTGCCTGAGTTTTCATTATATCAATTTCCAACAATATAATATTGTTACATGGAAAGATATAAATTGCTTAACAAATAATAAGTAGAATTGTGTTTGTATTGATTGTAAGAATATCTACAGACAATAGTGATTTTATTTACTTCCAAACAGAGAGGGACAGGCATTTGCCAGCATGGTAGCGTTCCACTTGTACAAGATCACCCCAGCGTTCTCGGATCAGCATTAGAGTCTGTGAATGTAAAACTTCCAACTGCAGGGATAGGCAGAAGGAATCTAAAATGGTCTGGTTAAGTAAATATTTTGAGCTTCTTTAGAAAGAATAACATCAAAGTTAAAATGCACAAATAAAATGCATTGCTACAAATCTGGTCCCCTTCATGGATTACTGCCTTGTTGTGGCGAAGGGGCTTGCGTAGCTCAATGAAGCTATGAGCTATGCCCTGCCGGGACACCCAAGATGGACAGGTCATAGCAGAGAGTTCTGACAAAACGTGATCCACTGGAAAAGGAAATGGCAACCCACTCTAGTATCTTTGCCATGAAAAGATACTGTCCCATGGACAGTACCAAAAGGAAAAAAGATGTGACGCCGGAAGATGAGCCCCTCCGGTCGGAAGGTGTCCAATATGCTACTGGGGAAGAGCAGAGGGCTAGTACTAGTAGCGCCAGAAAGAGTGAAGCGACTGGGCCAAAGCCGAAATGACGCTTAGCTGTGGATGCATCTGGTGGTGAAAGGAAAGTCCGATGCTGTAAATATTTTTTTCTCCATAAGAACCTGGAATATAAGATCCATGAATCAAGGCAAGCTGGGCGTGGTCAAACAAGAGATGACAAGACTGAACATCGACATCTTAGGAATCAGCAAACTAAAATGGACAGGAATGGGTGAATTTAATTCAGATGACCATTCTCTGGGCAAGAATCCCTCAGAAGAAATGGAGTAGCCTTCATAATCAATAAAAGAGTAGGAAAAGCAATACTGGGATACAATCCCCAAAATGACAGAATGATCTCAGTTTGAATCCAAGGCAAAGCATTCAATATCACAGTAATCCAAGTCTATGCCTTAACCACTGGTGCTGAAGAGGATGAAATTGACCAATTCTATGAAGCCCTACAGCAGCTTATAGAATTAACACCAAAAAATGATCTCATCATCATCATGGGAGATTGGAATGCTAAAGTAGGAAGCCAAAAAATAACCAGAATAACAGGCAAGTTTGGCCTTGGAGTACAAAATGAAGCAGGGCACAGACTGATAGAATTCTGTCAAGAGAATATGATGGTCATAGCAAACACTCTTTTCCAGCAACCCAAGAGATGACTCTACACATGGACATCACCAGACAGTCAACACAGAAATCAGATTGACTATGTGCTCTGCAGCCAAAGATGGAGAAGCTCTATACAGTCAGTAAAAACAAGACCAGGAGCTGACTGTGGCTCAGATCATGAGCTTCTCGTTGCAAAATTTAGACTTAAATTGAAGAAAGTAGGGAAAAGCACTAGGCCACTCAGGTATGAACTAAATCATATCCCTGATGAATATACAGTAGATGTGACAAATAGATTTAAAGAATTAGATCTGATAGAGAGTGCCTGAAGAACTATGGACGGAGGTTCGCAACATTGTACAAGAGATAGCAACTAAAACCATCCCAAAGAAAAAGGAAGGCTGAGTTGTCTGAGGAAGCTTTGCAAATAGCTGAGGAAAGAAGGGAAGCGAAAGGCAAGGGAGAAAGAGAAAGATACACCCAGTTGAATGCAGAATTCCAGAGAATAGCTAGAAGAGATAAGAATGCCTTCTTAAATGAACAGGGTAAAGAAATGGAAAAAAACAATAGCATAGGGAGGACCAGAGTTCTCTTCAAGAAAATTGGAGATATGAAGAAAATGTTTCATACAAAGATAGGCATGATAAAGGACCAAAATGGCAGGAACCTAACAGAGGCAGAACAGATTAAGAAGAGGTGGCAAAATTACACAGAACAACTATACAAGAACGAGTTTAACATCCCTGATAACCACGATGGGGTGGTCACTGACCTCGAGCCAGACATCCTAGAATGTGAAGTCGAATGGGCCTCAGGAAATCTGAGCAACAACAAAGCTAGTGGAGGTGACAGTATTCTAGCTGAGCTATTCAAAATCTTAAAAGACAAAGCAGTAAAAGTGCTACACTCAATTTGCCAGCAAATTTGGAAAACTCAACAGTGACCACAGGATTGGAAAAGGTCAGTTTACATTCCAATTCCAAAGAAGGGCAATGCCAAAGAATCCTCAAACTCTCACACCATTGCACTCATTTCACATGCTAGTAAAGTTATGTTTAAAATCCTACAAGCTTGGCTCCAGCAGTATGTGGATCGAGAACTACCAGAAGTAGAGGTAGGATTTTGAAGAGGCAGAGGAACTAGAGATCACATTGCCAACATACGCTGGATCATGGAGAAAGTTAGGGAGTTCCAGAAAAACATCTACTTCTGCTTCACTGACTACGCTAACGCCTTTGATTGTGTGGATCACAACAAATTGTGGCAATTTCTTAAAGAAATGGGAGTACCAGACGATCGTATTTGTCTCTTGAGAAACCTATATGCAGGTCAAGAAGCAAGAGTAAGAATTGGACACGGAACCACTGATTGGTTCAAAATTGGGAAAGGAATCCGGCAAGGCTGTATACTGTCACCCTGCCTATTTAACTTATATGCAGAGCACATCATGAGAAAGGCGGGGTTAGATGAATCAAAAGTTGGAATTAAGATTGCCGGGAGAAATATAAAAAACCTCAGATATGCAGATGATACCATTCTAATGGTAGAAAGCAAAAAGGAGCTAAATAGCCTCTTGATGCAGGTGAAGAAGGAGAGTGCAAAAGTTGGCTTGAAACTCAATATTAAGAATACTAAGATCATGGCATGATCTCAATTCCTGGCAAATAGATGGGGAAGAAATTGAGGTAGTGACAGATGTTATTTACCTGGGCTCCAAGATCAAAGCAGATGGGATGCTTGCTCTTGGGGAGGAAAGCTATGGCAAATCTAGACAGCATACTAAAAAGCAGAGATATCACCCTGCCAACAAAAGTGCATATAGTCAAGGCAATGGTTTTCCCAGTTGCAATGTATGGCTGTGAAAGTTGGACTATAAGAAAGGCTGAGTGCCAAAGAATTGAGGCCTTTGAACTATGGTGCTGGAGAAGGCTCCTGCGAGTCCCTTGGACTGCAAGGCGATCAAACCAGTCAGTCCTAGAGGAGATCAACCCTAACTGCTCTTTAGAAGGCCAGATCCTGAAGATGAAACTCAAGTATTTTGGCCACCTAATGAGAAGGAATGACTCACTGGAGAAGAGCTTAATGCTGGGAAAGATTGAGGGCAAAAGAAGAATGGGATGACAGAGAATGAGGTGGCTGGATAGAGTCACTGAAGCAATAGGCATGAGTTTAAAGGGACTCCAGAGGATGGTAGAGGACAGGAAGGCTTGGATGAATGTTGTCCATGGGGTCGCAATGTGTCGGACACGACTTCACAACTAACAACAACAACAAATTTGGTAAGAAATTCAGTCTTACATTATAGCTAAAATGGACGTTGTCTTACCTGAACGTCCCTTTTCTGGACACTGCGACTACAATCCATGGATGGGTTCTTTCCTCATGTGTTGACAAACTGAGTGTAAATTTTTTTCTTCTTTCTTCCTTGACCATGCCTCCTTTGCTCCCGACCCTTCAGTCTTTTGCCACGAAGGCACAGTCAATCAATAGTCTATCAGTAGTCAAAAAAGGTTGAAAAAAACAGAAACCAAGGCCACCCCGGAAACCCAGAGCAGGAAGCTGAAAGGGAAGGTATGGATTGTAGGCGCAGCGCCCAGAAAAGGGGCGTTCAGGTAAGACAACGTCCGTTTTCCAGTGCACTGCTCCTACAATCCATGGATGGGATATACGCAAGCTCAAGA
>WNWU01000016.1:39151889-39163279 GCA_012654045.1 Ptyas mucosa | reverse complement strand
CCGTCCACCTAATGTACCGGTGGAGGGCCTGCCGCACATCTAAGGTGTGCCAACGTTCCTCCAGCTGATGTTGCGGTGCTGGGCAGAAGTCAGATAAGATGAGCTCCTGGGCCCAGTGAAACCAGGAGTTCACCTTGGGCAAGAATGAAGGATCCAACCTTAGAATCACTCTGTTGGAATGAAATATACAGAGGTCCTTCCAGATGGACAAGGCCGTCAACTCCAAAATCCTCCTGGCAGATGTAATTGCCAGGAGAAAGGCAACCCTGAAGGGCAGAAATTTGAGGCTAATGGAGCCCAATGGCTCAAACAGGGCAGACGTTAGAGCTTGGAGAACCAAGGGTAGGTCCCACGAAGGGTAGCAATGCACTACCGGCGGGCAGAGATTTGTGGCCCCATGCAGAAACCCCCAAATCCTCGGATGGTGAGAGTGTGACTGGTATGGTACACAGGTGAGAACCGTGGACAAAGTCACTACCTGCTGACGCAAGATAATTGGAGCAAGGCCTTTATCCAGGCCAGCCTGCAGGAAGTCAAGAATCTCCGGGATTGAGGCAGATGTCGGGTCGACCTGCTGTTTCGAACACCAGATACAGAAGGCCTTCAACGAAGCCTCATAGATACGGGCCGTCGATGGCTGCCTGGAAGCCTGGATGGTCTGGATCACCTTTTCCGAAAGACGGTCCTTCCTCAGCAGAAAGAAGTGCCAGACGGTCAACTGGAGCCACTGAGGCTCTGGGTGGAGGATGACCCCTTGGCAGAGAGACACCTGTCGGTGATGAATTATCCAGGGCTGAGACACAGAGAAGGCCACCAGGTCGGCGAACCATGGCCAGCTTGGCCAATGAGGAGCCACCAGAAGCAGTTCCACCCGCTCGGCCTGCAGCTTCCAAATGACTCCCGGGATGAGAGGGATGGGAGGGAATGCATAAAGTGGGCCGGGTGGCCAACGGCAGCGAAAAGCGTTGCAACCCTCTGCCGCCGGGCTCGGAAACCGTGAATAAAACCTCGGGAGCTGAGCTTTTTGCGGACTGGCAAACAGGTCCACCACGGGGCGGCCGAACCTCTGCGACAGTTCCAGAAAGAGGCGGGGATAAAGCTGCCATTCCACCAGATCGATCCTCTCCCTTCTCAGCCAATCCGCCCGGATGTTGGAGATGCCGGATATGTGGTCCGCCTTGATCAACAGTGTGTGACGTTCTGCCCAGCTCATCAGTCTCTCCACTTTGAGCATCAGGGGCTTAGATCGAGTGTCCGCCTCCCAGTTGACATGCCCTTTCGTGGATATATTGTCCGTGAAAATCAGCACAATGCCCCTCCAGTATGGCCCAAAAATGGCGAAGGGCCAGACAAACAGCTTGCAACTCTAGCCAATTTATGCTGTTCGCCCGCTCCGCTGGGGATCATTGTCCCTGAGTCACCTGATCAAGAAGGTGAGTGCCCCAGCCATAGAGGCTTGCATCTGAGATCAGCACTAGGTGGTCTGGTTCTAGAAAGATGCAGCCCTTCAGGAGAGCCGCCGATGTCCACCACCTGAGGGACAGAAACACTTGAGGAGGCAAGATGACCTTGCATGTGGAATTGCTGCATCCCATCCTCTGGAACGGCAGCAGGAACCACTGGAAAGGGTGAGTGTGTCTGCAAGCCCAGAGACCGATGGCGATACATGAGACCATCTTTCCGAGCAGCTGGGACAGAAGCAATACGGGAACCGACCTCTGGGACACACCTGCCTCACCAAGTCTGTGATGCTGAGAGTTCGGACGGGCGATAAGAACACCTGACATTTGCCAGAATCGATCACCGCCCGCGAAGGAGGCGGGTGGTGGGAATCAGTTGACTTTTCTCCATATTGCTGGAAAAGCCATGCTGTTGAAACGTCCGAATCACCAAGTCCATGTCACGGACTGTCTGGGTCGGGAAGGACGATAGAACGAGGATGTCATCGAGATAGCAGAGAATGTGTACCGGGACTACTCTGAGTGTCACTGCCACTGCCGCCACCAACTTGGTAAAGGTCCTGGGGGCCGATGAAAGGCCAAATACCATGGCGCAGTACTGGAAGTGACTGCCGGCATACTTGAATCGAAGATATTTTCGATGAGCAGGATGAATTGGCACGTGCAAGTATGCCTCCCTTACACCACCAAGGATCGAATGGAGGGACTGCATCTTGAACCTGCGGTAGAAGATAAGTAGGTTCAGCTACTTGAGGTTTAATATCCCCGTCCAGCCCCCTGAGCTCTTGGGCATCAAAAACAAGGTGGAGTAAAAACCGATTCCCTCCTGTTCGCTGGGCACCGGTTCGATGGCTCTGATGTCCAATAGGTGACGAATTTCATGGTCCATGAGATGTTTCTTTGTAAGAAGGCAAGGAATAGGACACCGGATGAAATGGTTGGGAGGGCTGGAGTGGAATTCGATGGTGAGCCCGTGAGTCACCATGCGACGCAACTACTCATCTGATGTCGACACCTCCCACTGCCGGTAGAAGAGTTGGAGATGACCGCCAATGGGACCTGACGACCGGGAGTCACTTGCCCCTCCGGAAAGGTTTGTATCCAGATCCTCAAAATGGCTGCTTAGCCGTGAATTGGGGCCTGCTGCGGTCACAAAAGGCTTGTCTGTCAGAAGGACGGTCAGCTCCGTGAGAGAAGGAGCGTTGAGAGTAGGACCCCCCCCCCCGGGTCCATAGAATGACCGAAAGGGTTGCCGTTGGGAATATGGCGTGTATCTACGATCCAGTCTGCAATACAAGGAGGGGAGAACCTTGCGCTTGTCCTTATCCTCCACCAAGACCGGATCAAGGGCGGTTCCAAATAAGTGGGGGGCCTTATAAGGTGCCGACGCCAGCTTCCACTTGGCTTTCATATCCGCCTTCCAATTGCGAAGCCAGAAAAGTCTTCATGAAGTGACCGTGGAAGCCAGGGCATGTGAGGCAAATTCTGCTGCATTCAAAGATGCATCAGCTGAATATTCTGTAGTGGCTACCAGTTTGTTAATGTCCCGGAATAGTCTAGTGTCCTCAGGGGGGAGCCACTCTTGTAATTGGCATAACCAAATTAGAGACGCCCTGTTGAAAAAGGAAGTAGAAGTGGCAGCCTTGATGGCCCACGCTGCGCCTTGGTGCGTCTTTCTGAAGGCAAGTTCAGCCTTCCTATCCTTGGATTTAAGGCCATCCACGAAGTCAGTAGAAATGTCCGATGAAGAGGAGAGACTCGTGACAGGGACATCAACAGAAGGTAAGCTTAACAGTTCGTCAAGCTCAGGAGCCGAACAATACCGCTTCCTGTCTTGGCTACTTGGGGCGGTCAAGGAACCCGGCTGACCCCAAGGCATTTGAACCACCTTGGAAAACAGCTGAGGGCAAGGGATGAAGTCCTTGTCAAGTTTGGACACTTGAAAAAGTGAATCATGTGGGCCGGCAGTCGACTGAGACCCGCCAGTTGAAACTTCAGTAACTGCAAAGTTAGTAGTCATTTTTGCTTTGTGTAATAACGATTTAAATAGTGAAGGATGAAACAGGCCGGTAAATGCTGGAGAATCTGGCAGCAGACCTTCATCCTCCGAAAACTCAATGTCCTCTGGGTAGTCATCTCCCTGTGCTGATTCCACCGAAGAGGTAGAATCCCACTGAGACAGAGAGCGAGCTCTGCCGGACAACTGCCCTTGAACCTGGGGCTGTGAAGGCAAGGCTTGAGATGGTAACAGGGTTGCCTGCTGAATGCCAGCTGCCAGGATCTTAGACAGAGCAGTGGAGAGCATAGTCTGAAGATCCAGCTGGCTACCTGGCAAGTGTTCTCCCTCTGTGCAGAGGCCCGCAGCAGTCAGAGTAAAAGTGGCCTCTGGTTGTCGCCTTTGGGGTCCTGGAGGCATGACTGACCCCCACAGCGGAAACATCAGGCAGAGAAAGGGAAACCCCTTTAGACAGTCCTGAATGAGGATGACAGTCACGAATTCCAACACAGGAAAAGGAAGGAACGCCACTGTGCAGGTGATGTGATACTGCAGATTCGCCCAACTGCCCCGAGGGATCCGGCTCTGAGGATGGGCCACCCTGGGCCTGAGACTGTTGTTTGGCCTTGTTGAACTGGCGTTCCAATGCCTTGTGGCGCCTTTGGGCATCCTTGTCCTGACCAGAAACAGCCTTTGACATTGCCAGGCGAGGCTTGCGCCGAGTTGTGACACCGGATCATTTAGTAGTAGCATGGCGAGGCTTAGGAGCCCTAGGCAGGCTAGCCTCTTGCTCTAAGTCTGAGGATAAAGACGAGTCAGACATGGTTCTTCCCAGAAGAATACACCAGGCAATACGATAACAAATGTACGTGCTGGGTGACAAAGCCCAGGCAACAATCCAGAGGGACCGTGCAGAACGTAGAAGTGGGACTAAGGAACCCCCAAAGTTCAACCACTTCGAGTTCAAGACTCCCTTGGCCCCAAGTCAGCCCTGAAAAGGTACTGAATATACAAGGCCCTATAGCACGAGAGCAGCCTGCTCTCCCAGTGCGTGAGTCCTAGCCACAAGGCTACCAAGGCGCAGACCCAAAGTTGAGTCCAAACACGCTGCTCCGCGAAGGTGGAGTAGGCGGGAACTCCCGAAGCCCAAGCAATCCCCTGTGGCATCGCTGCTGCTGTCAAAATGGCAGCCGCTAACTCTGTCAGCAAAACAAAACGGCGGCCGTGAGCTCCTTCGGCAAAAACAAAATGGCAGCCACGAGCACCCTCGGAGAAAAACAAAACGGCGGCCACGGCAGGAATTGCCCAACGACTCCACAGTTCTCCGGCCTTCACAGAGCAGAGAATTGGTGCAAGGTAGAAATACCTTATCAGCGCTGCGAAGCAAGTCAAGACATCGGAGTTTGCCACGGAGAGCTCAAGTGGTGGTGGTGGTTGTGCCGGCGGACCGGGAAACCAACGCACACACCGGCGGCTAGAGTGCTAATCTTGGATCCGCCCCACAGGGACAGAATCCGGAACGCTGCTCCACTGGATCGTTGGGGAAGCGCGGGATGGCCCGGAGCCCCAGGCACGTCACACACATCTCAGCATCTAGCAAATGTACCAGATAGCTCTCTCCGAAAAAAAAGAAGTAATAAAAAATAAATTAAAACCTAAACAAGCTAGAAAAAAATCAGCTTTAAGCAGATGCAAATATGCCTGCGGTGGCAGTTTGTAGCCAACAAATTCAGGCACAGGCAGAAGCCTGGAGGCCCATTAGGAAGCTGCTCTAACTGCGGTAATTTCAGCGGCAAACAAAATTGCGGCCGCTAAGTTGTCACGACAGAAGCACGAAGCTCCTCTGAATAGCCACCAACTGCCAAGAAGAGGTAGGCTGGAGTGCGAAGCTTCCTAGCCCGTTAACACCGTTAACGCCCAGAGGAGAAGAAAGCAAACAGCATTGCAACAAGTCCAATTCGCAGTCTGGTATAGTGCGAAGCTCTTCTGTCCGATAATAAGTCGGGCAGCGGCTGTCAGATCACACAAAATGGCCACCCAACTAGCCTCTCCGGGAGCAGAAATCTTCACACGAACTCAACCGGAGTGCTGGGAGAGCGAAAAGCTCCACAGAAGGCAAACGTCGCCTCTTTTAGGGAGCATGAAGCTCCACAATGCCTCTAAAAGGTGTCAATCAATGGGGCTTATTCACTAGATATAGTCCAAATAGATTGGCAAAACGATCCCTCAGCGGACCAGCTAAAGCCAGCCACTGAGGAAAACACCGCAATCCACAAGAAGTGGAAATTCGAGTAACTCACAAGCCAGAGTCCAAAACCAGTCCAAAGTCAAAACCAATATCTAGCAGTAGAGGTTGAAGGGGGAAAATAGGAAAGTGATGAAGGAGAAAGGCAAAAAATATGCCAGAGACACAATCCCACATGACTGTCCAGTCTGACGGACTGAGTCAAAAGCTGGAAGTCCCTAGCAACAAGGGCGGGACTTAACAACTTTGACAGACTCAGTCGATCAATCTGAACAGACGAGTACAACCCATGCCTGGCTGCTGTCTCCACCCACAATGGAGAAAAAATCAGCTTTAAGCCACAGAGCGAAGGACACCGACTGAATGAAAAAGACTGGAGGGTTGGGAGCAAAGGAGGCGTGATCAAGCGAAGAAAGAAGAAAAAAATTTACACTTAGTCTGTCAACACATGAGGAAAGAACCCATCCATGGATTGTAGGAGCAGCGCACTGGAAAACTTGCCATCTCTTCTAAATCATAATACTATTCTTGATCAACAGAATAGAAAGTTGTTATTAAGAAGAATGTTATGGCATATTAAAAATCTATATAAAGATATTATGCTTTATAATAACTGGTTTTAAATATTTCACAAATCCCAAATACAACTAAAATTCTGTGAAATAAACATCCTTTTCAGATTATCTTGATTTTTGCATGTCTTTGCACATGTGGACTCCTCAATATGTATGGAGTCTAAGCAAATGAATAACTACAAAGTTATACTTCTTTCATTAATTTCACAGAAATATATTTTCTTTTTACTGAACCATAATTCTGTGGTAAGCATGTCTTTAACTTTCATATAAAGACATTGTACATTGATTAAAATATCTGAATTGCTCTTCTTTTCATTTAATTTTACTACCTGTTCTTAATCAACAGTTTTTCACTACAATATAACAGACAAATTGTTCCATTTTACAAGATCTTGATGTAGTGGATTCAGATGCAATTGGTAAAATCTGCCTCTATATTAAGCACTCCTTGTCATTCAGTTTATACATATATAAAATTGCATTTCCATTTTATGAATGATAAAATAAAAATATTTAAAATCCTTTTTGGGTTGAATGGACATTTTGTTTTAATAGACACATTTTTTCTTTGTTATAACATTAAATTTAGTGTTTAAAATATGTTTTTCCACTAAAAGTATTCTAGGATCCATATCAATTGGGAGCAAGTCTCTTGAAAGGATACGTAGGCAGTTGTACATGTCCTGCAGAGGTTTTTCATCAGCAAACAGCCGGGACTGGACCAATTGATGGATGAAATTGATCTGCATACTATGAACCAAGGCACGGCCATCTATCATTAAAATAAAATAAAAAGGCTAAATATTCTTAAAAGATGACTTTATACTACTTAAAATGTTGGTTTAAGTGTTATATTTTACAGGAACATAAAACAATTTCATTAGTGTTTGAAAAGTGGCTACCAATACAGCATACACTTCAAGAAAACCAAGAGTGAACTTTCAGAGACAGAAGCATTTGAGATGATTGTGGAATCATTAAAATTTATTTTGATTGAAGGACTAACGAAGTGTACCTCTTGTGGACAAATATTCAGAAGTAAGCTTTCAATCAGATAATGTCTTTTGGCATTACCTCCAGTTTCTTTATCCTCAACCAGAATTTCCAGTTTGAGAAGGCGCCATGGGACATCAGGATCATCTCCCATCACAGTTAAAGTAGCCTCAAATTCACCCTCCACACGAAACTTTACACGACCATTAGCTAAAAACAGAATTCAATAAAATAAATAACAAGATACAAAGCAAAAAAAGAAAAACAGATTAAAAAGACCCAGAATAGTTTTCTATAAATTGAGAAGGGTCAACAGAAGAGGCTGCTAAAAAGGAAGATTGGGGAAGAGGTATAGATGATTGCTGACATCATACTACAGACAATGTAATTCTTTCATAATGCCTAAATAAATCTTCTTTTCTAGTCTTCTTTCTTTACCTAAATTCTATCTCATTTTATTCCCTTTTAATTTCCTTACCACTGTAGATATTACTTTCCTTTAACCCAATTCCAACTTGTTTTGAAATTAAAAGGAAAGCTAGCCAAAACAGAGGTCCTAATAATTAGAGTGGAATAATGTTGTTCTCCACTTCACTACTAAAGACACATATTCACATCCACTACTTGGTCAAGTTAGACCAAGTTTGGATCCAAAAGCCTGCAGAGCCAGTACACAGATTCTGCTAGATGCATATATTGCATCTATATGCATCTGCTAGATGCATATATTGCTTTTCCAAGGACACAAAGGCCATTCATCCTCAACCATTATTTATTATTTTTATTTTCATAAAGCTCATCAGTTGGCATATCAATCAATTTAGGAACTTAACTCAGAAAGAAACAAATTATTTTTTGACATAAAATTTTGTAAACAGATATCAAAAAAGGTTCCCATATCCTTTAGTCATGCTTCATTCTCCTGAATGTTTGGATTTTTCAGGGATTAAATCCTGTATAGTCCTAAATAAGTAATTTCAGTTCTTACCTACTGTAAGATTAGCCAGCTGTGGTGGAAGATCTGTGGTTACCAGTCGGTGGCGGAGAATCTGATTTAACTGATGCAACGTTGTTTGTTTCTCAATTTTTGTTATTGGATCAGGAGGGATTATTTTGTCCTGTTGCGGATAAGTGAATTTTAAAATCATAAAAACCCTAACTTACTCTGCATTTCAGTAGGAAACACATATGATAAAATTTCAAGGACCAACCTTGGCATTCGTACTATAGGCTAATATTAATCATGAGTCTAATACTAGGCTTAGCTAAACTATTTACAATAATTTCATGCAATTTTGAAATGAACAAGAGCAATCCAGTGAACTGTTATTAGAACCAGTACATACAGAAATTAGGATATACTGAGCCTGAGAGATTACAGAACTGTAAACCCAACTAAACTGGTACAAAGTATATCATATCATAAAACTGAATAATTTAATTAGAAATTAATTAATCACAATCAACATAATTAACAATTAAATAATAATAGAATGATTATTTAATAAAATACTAATACGCTCAAAGCAATAATCTTATTCAAATGCTTTCATAATTAAACTATTCATCCACAATAACCACAGCATATTGTTAAATCTAGCCTAATGCAAAGTTCTGGAGAAATTTACAAACTACTATTTTATTTATATGTTAAACAATTTATATGGATGCCCAACTTATATACAGTAAGTCTGGGAAGCTTACAACATTAAAATAGTTTTAAAAAATTTAAAACTATCTTATTTTTAAGTTGGCCTAATAACAATATTAATGTATTTGATAGTGGGCAATTATCATGTATTCCAGCAAGGTGTCTTAAGATCAATGAGAAATATTTGGCATATATTTTTCAATTAGTGTACATTCTAATAACTAAAACTATTTCAAAAAGGCTATATTCAAAAATGACACAAAGCTATGAAGAAAACTACACTTGCAATAATGTGGGAAGGGCATTTAAAGCCATTTAAAATTGCAGAGTAATTTACCCGTATACATGTTGGCAATCGTGGATAGGACCCAGTTGTCAGCACATCGATAGCATATGGGATAGCAAAGTTTGGCAGACGGGCATGAACCAAAGCATCTCGAGCTAGTGAGGCTAACCGATCAGCAGTGTCCACAAACAGAATAGCTTGTTGATCTAAAAAGCTTGATATCATCTGTTAATATATATATATATATATTAATTAGAGGGGAGGAAATCTTTCTCTAATTATTTATACTTTAAATAAAGTTCTTACGAAGTACAACTACTCTCTAAAGTTCTTACGAAGTACAACTACTTATAAGTCACCTTTTCCAAAAGCCAAGATTTATGGTAAAATAAATATTGGAGTCATTATAAGAAAATACATTATAATTAATGTTAATTTTATACATTATATTTCTTAAGTAAATACACAAATTATATTAAGAAAGTGCAGTTGTTGGATGCACAAGATTATGCATTTGTGAGACAATTTGGAAATTAATTATTGAAGAACCATGGAAAAAGAAGGAGAAATAACAACCTATTAAAGAAATATCTGTATAGTTATCTGGCAGTATAGCTTGTCCAAGCAGCACTACTACTACTATTCATGTATGGGTTGACGTGTCTAAGAAATCAAGGAAGCAGTGGCACAGAATAGTGACAGGTGACAAGCTCACTGCTTAAACTGAGAAGGGTAGGGAACCCCATACTGAGAAAACCCTGGCTTCTACCAAAACAGACAGCCAAACCAGGGAATATATGAGAGTTTGCCCAAGCATGGAAAAGAAAAAGCATATCTAATGTGTGAAAGCTGAAGTCGAAATCAAAAACAAAAGGCTAGGTAAACCAATGCTACTGTAATATCTTTATTAGAGTACAGGTAGTCCTTGACTTACGACCACAATTGAGCCCAAAATTTCTTCTGCTGTACACTTGTAAATGGCTCATAAGCTTCATAACAGACAGGAAGCAGCAGATGAAGCTAGGCAAAATCACATCAGATACCTGTACAATTAGCACAGATCCCCCTCCCCCCACAGGACTGTGTGCTCTCTCCACTTCTCTTCTCTCTATATACCAATGACTGAATCTCAAAAGAGCCTTCTGTTAAAGTACTGAAGTTTGCAGATGATACAACAGTGATTGGTCTCATTCAAGACAACGATGAATCTGCATACAGATGGGAGGTTGAACAACTAGCCTTGTGGTGCAACCGGAACAATCTTGAACTAAACACACTCAAAACCGTAGAAATGGTGGTAGATTTTAGGAGAAATCCTCCTATACTACTACCTCTTACAATACTAGACAACACAGTATCAACAGTAGAGAACTTGAAGTTTCTAGGTTCTATCATATCGCAAGATCTAAAATGGACACCCAACATTAAAAGTATCACCAAAAAATCACAACAAAGAATGTCCTTTCTGCGCCAACACAAAAAGCTCAAACTGCCCAAGGAACTGCTGATTCAGTTCTACAAAGGAATTATTGAGTCTGTCATCTGCACTTCTATAACTGTCTGGTTTGGCTCTGCAGCCAAACAAGACAGACACAGACTTCAATGGATAATTAGAACTGCAGAAAAAACAATTGCTACCAACCTGCCTTCCATTGAGGAGCTGTATACTGCACGAGTCAAAAAAAGGGCTGTGAAAATATCTACAGACCCCTCACATCGTGGACATAAACTGTTTCAACGTCTACCTTCAAAATGACACTATAGGGCACTGCACACCAGAACAACTAGACACAAGAAATTTTTTCCCAAATGCCATCACTCTGCTAAACAACTAATTCCCACAACACTGTCAGACTATTTACTAAGACTGTATTACTATTATTCTTCTCATCCTTCCTATTACCTATCTCTTCCCAATTATGACTATAACCTTGTTGCTTGTATCTCTACGATTTATATTGTTTTGTTTCCTAGTATGATTTGATTGATTGCTTATTTAGTAACCCATGACTGTCCCTAAGTGTTGCCTCTTATGATTCTTGATGAATGTATTTTTTTTCTTTTTATGTACACCGAGAGCATATGCACCAAAGACAAATTCCTTGTGTGTCCAATCACACTTGGCCAATAAAGAATTCTATTCTATTCTATTCTATTCTATTCTATTCTATTCTATTCTAT
>WNWU01000016.1:39042384-39151879 GCA_012654045.1 Ptyas mucosa | reverse complement strand
ATTCTATTCTATTCTATTCTATTCTATTCTATTCTATTCTATTCTATGAAACATTTGTTAAATGAGTTTTGCCCAATTTTACGACCTTTCTTGCCACAATTGTTAAATGAATTTTAAGTTAGTAACACATTTGTTAGGTGAATCTGGCTTCCCCACTGACTTTGCTTGTCAGAAGGTTATAAAATCTGATCACATGACCCTGGGACATTGCAATCATCATAAATATGACTCAGTTGCCAAGCATCTGAATTCTAATCATGTGACTGTGAGGATGGTGCAACGGTTGTAAGTGTGAAAAACAGTTATAAATCACTTTTTCAGTGCTGGTATTGAATGGTCACTAAATGAACTGTTGTAAATCCAGGACTACTTGTATGTACTATTTTGCAGTTTTAATTATTGCACATTACTCTAAAATTTGTTTAAAGTGCAATTATAAACAAACATGTATACAATTTAAGAGCAGATATAAACCCAGAATGTGTCTGCAGAATCTGATTATCAGTATAAAACAAACATTACTAAAGTTTCAGCCCTTACGTGCATGCATGAAAGCCTGTGACAAACACACCCAAGATGAGGAGTGTGCATCATGGTATTACAGTGGTCACTTCATCACTTTTGCCAACACCTATATTATTAAGTCTAAAACTAGGGGGTGGGGGGAAATCCTGAGAAAAAGGTCATAGAGGCACGGATCACTTGGGAACAATGAATGAATACTTTTTTTTATACAGTCAAAGACCAGTAACTTAAAATAACCTTTAAAACACCCAGACAAGATAATAATATATATAGTAGAACAAAGTTATAAAAAAGCAATGGGGGATTAATTGCTACAAATGCTAAGGCAGATGAATAACCAATTTTGGCAACTGTTGGCACACACTATGCTATACAAAATTTTGTAAGGTTTTGTAAGGTTTAGGGGTGGGGAATTTTGGTGAGTGGAGGCATGTCTGGGGATTGTCATGTGTATTGGGCTTGGTCTCTGGGTGTTATGTGAATTTTGTTGTATGGGTATACTATGTATATATATGTATCGTCTGGTGCACTCACACAGAGCGGGCCTCCTCAGGGTGCCATCAGCCAGACAATGCCGGCTGGCGGCCCCCAGGGGGAGAGCATTCTCTGTGGGAGCGCCTCTGGAATGGGCTGCCCACCGGCCTCAGGACAGTCCCCGACCTCCTCTCCTTCCGCTGCAAATTGAAGACATGGCTTTTTCACCAAATGGGCTGAATCCGTAGGGGTGACTTTAAATAATTTGAATTTGAATTTATTTTAATCTATTTTAAACTGATTTTGATTTTAATGTTTATGTAATTTTTTATCTTTCTTGTGTAAGCCGCGCTGAGTCCTTTGGGAGGAGGGCGGCATAATAATAATAATAATAATAATAATAATAATAATAATAATAATAATAATTTAATTTGTATCCCGCCCTTCCCCCAGAAGGGACTCAGGGCGGTGGACAGCCAGAATTAAAATACATACAATACAAAAATTAAGATAAATTAAAAGATATTAAATCGATCGGCCTCCCAATTTAAAACCCCAAGTCTATAAAATTCAAAATCCCAATTTAAAACCATTTAAGCTAGGCCGGCTTGCTGGAATAAGTAAGTCTTCAAGGCTTTGCAGAAGGTACGAAGGTCCGGGATCAGTCTTATTCCAGGAGGTAGCTCATTCCATAGGGCGGGTGCCCCCATAGAGAAGGCTCTCCCCCTGGGGGCCGCCAGCCAACATTGCTTGACTGACGGCACCCTGAGGAGGCCCTCTCTGTGAGAGCGTATTGGCCGGTGGGAGGTTATCGGTAGCAGCAGGTGGTCTCGTAAGTACCCTGGCCCTAAGCCATGGAGCGCTTTAAAGGTGAGAACCAATACCTTAAAGCGCACCCGGAAGACCAACGGGAGCCAATGCAGCTCGCGCAGGAGAGGCGTTACATGGGAGCGCCCCGTCGCTCCCATAATCACCCGCGCGGCCGCACTCTGAACCAGCTGGAGCCTCCAGGTGCTCCTCAAGGGGAGCCCCATGTAGAGAGCGTTGCAGTAGTCCAGGCGAGATGTAACGAGGGCATGAGTGACCGTGCATAAGGAGTTCCGATCCAGAAAGGGGCGCAACTGGCGTATCAGGCGAACCTGATAAAAAGCCCTCCTGGCCACGGCCGTCATGTGCTCTTCTAAAGACAGCCGTGTGTCCAGGAGGACGCTCAAGTTACGAGCTCCCTCTGTAGGGGCCAATAACTCGCCCCCAATAGCCAGCGATGGCACCAGCTGGCTATATCGGGACGCCGGTATCCACAGCCACTCGGTCTTGGAAGGGTTGAGTCGAAGCCTGTTCCTCCCCATCCAGAATTACATTACATAAAATAAATACATAAAATAAATAAATAAAATAAATATACATACAATGACAATAAACTTTTGTGTGTGTGTGTGTATGTATGTATGTGTGTGTGTATGTATATGGACTGTGCTACAGAGCTAGCTGGAGTGTTCACGGATATTTTCAATCTATCCCTGTCGCAGTGCTCTATCCCTACCTGCCTGAAGACATCCATTATAGTGCCAGTCCCTAAGCAGACAGTAGTGGTATCCCTTAATGATTATAGACCAATAGCTTTAACATCTGTTGTCATGAAAGGTTTTGAGAGGCTGGTGTTGAATTATATTCAGGCTAGTCTTCCATCTACTTTGGACCCATACCAATTTGCGTATAGGGGTAATAGATCAATTGACGATGCTATGTCTCTTGTTGTCCATACTGTATTGAATCACTTAGAACAACAGGGGACATATACGAGGCTGTTATTTGTGGATTATAACTCTGGCTTTAACACCGGTTTAGCCAACAGGTTGTTTCTTAAAATGTCCAATTTGGGTATAAATCAGAGGATTTGTTTGTGGATAAAGGATTTTCTGACAGGTAGGCCAGTCAGTAAGGATGGGATCTCACCATTCCTCTACTCTGATACTAAGCACAGGAGCCCTCCAGGGTTGTATGCTAAGCCCTTTCCTTTATTCCTTGTACACATATGACTGCACCCCATTGTATAACACCAACACAATTATTAAATTTGAGGATGACACAACAGTGGTGGGGCTCCTTAAGAACAACAATGAATCTACTTACAGAAAGGAACTACAAGGGTTGACATTGTGATGTAAAGAAAATAATCTTACACTTAACACCAAAAAAACTAGAGAATTTATAATTGACTTCAGGAGGAAGAGAGATGTACATTTACCATTGTACATAAATGGTGAGGAGATGGAGAGGGTTGGTAATTTTAAATTTCTGGGCATTTATATCTCGAAGGACCTCTCATGGACTATGAATGTTAACATGCTTGTGAAGAAGGCACAGAAGAGGCTGTACTTCCTGAGAATGCGAGAATGAGATAGATAAATCTATCTCAGCATCTACTTCTGTCCTACTATCGCAGCACCATTGAGAGTGTCCTGACATACGGCATTCTTGCATGGTATGGGAGCAGCTCTGTAGCGGACAAAAAAGCACTACAGAGAATCATTAAAACTGCCCAGAATATCATCGGACTCTAGCTACCAGCCCTAGACAACATCTATGAATCTCACTGTTTGAGGAAGTTGCATAACATTCTCAGAGACTCTTCCCATCCTCCTTACAATCTTTTTGGACTGTTGCCTTCTGGCAGAAGATACAGAACAATTAAAACTCAAACCACACATTTTCTGAATAGTTTTTATCCCAGAGCTATAATTGCACTCAATAATAAACTAAAGGGCCACCATCAGTAAGCTTTTGGACAGCATTATTTGGTCTGTTGTGTGGATGTTTGGGTGGTTTAGGGATGGGCAACTGCGGTGGGTAGGAGTGTGTTTGGGGATTGTTATGTGTGTTGGACCTGGTCTTTGGGTGTTAAGTGAATTTCGTTGTATGGGTATATTGTGTATACACGTACAATGACAATAAAGTTGTTATTATTATTATTATTATTATTATTATTATATATGTGTGTGTGTGTGCGCGCGCGTATACACACACACATACATACATACATACATACATGTGTGTGTGTGTTTGTGTGTGTGTATCGGGTGAAATTTAAAAATTTTCGCTACCGGTTCTGTGGGCGTGACTTAATTAGTGGGCAGGGCTTGGTGGTAAGGTGACTGGGTGGGCGTGGCTTGTTGGTCAGGTGGGCATGGCCAAGTCAATGTCACTTCTTTGCCCTTTTTTAACCTACAAAACACAACACAACACAACTGGCTCACCCACAATGTAAAAGCAGCTGTGATAGACACAAAATGGCCCCTGCAACAAGCAGGAACCTCACACAGCCACAAAACCCCCCAAAAAACCAACTTTCACACTCTACACACACAAAATTCCACATACAGCTTTGTGAGATTTTGTGTTTGTGTAGTTAGAGTGAAACACTACAGAAACATACTAAATCTCAGAAAGCTGCACAAATACTATTTTATTTTAATTTATTTTTATATAAAAGCAGCTAAATTTAAAACTTCCTAAACTTTAAATGGCTAGGTCTAAAAAAAGAACAACTAAGAAAAACCCCAATTAACTATTTTTTTTAAAGCTCCCAAAGGGGAAAAAAACTTACCCAATAGAACAGGGGTCTCCAACCTTGGCAACTTTAACACTTGTGGACTTCAACTCCCAGAATTCCTCAGCCAGCCAGCTTTCCTTGCCAAGGTTGGAGACCTCTGCAGGCAGGAAGGCAGGCAGATAGAGCTGCTCACCGATGAGCTTGATTGCAGACAGGGAGATTCAGTTGCTTGCTGATGCAATAGATTGCAGGGTTTATAGCAAGCGAAGCAAGGCAGGCGTTGCGACCAGAGCTAAGGTAAGCAAGCTGGGGGGGGGGGGGATTTTTGCTACCTGTTAGCAGGCAACTCAGCTGGGATCGTCAGAGCTTGGATTGTCAGAGCCATTTAAAAGAAAAAAAAGGCTCTGATGATCACGTGGCTCAGCTGGGCATGGGGGGTGGGGATTTTTGCTACAGGTTCTCCGAACTGCCCGCCGCCATCGCTACCTACTCGCCTAAGCCGGTCCGAGATAGATACACACACACACACACACACACACTCGTCATCTTCAGGCTGGTGTCCTTGGCTTCGTGCTTGTGCGAGGAAAGCATGATCGGAGCTGCCGTTTCTCTGTAAATACTGGTGGGGAGGTGTGGGGTGCTGGCTTTGTTTTGTGAGCGGGTTGGTTGCCTGTGTTGCTATATCCAGATTAGTTGATGGAGTTGATGTTTGCAGATTAGTCAGCTGTTTCATAACATCCTGTGTGGGTGAGGTCCTTGATGTGTGCCCATTAGTCTTTTGTGTTTTAACGACCTGGGTAATGGGCTGTGTGTTAACATCCTAAGTTCTAGTATTATGATATCCTGAGTTTTTTTATGTAATGTCCTGAGCAGATGGCTGTGATGCCACATCCCGGGCTTTGGCTTGGCTCAGAGTTTGAGATGTTGCCATGTGTTCATGGCATGTGTTAGTTTGCTTGGTGTGGGGATCGGAGGGGGGTGCAGCAGCTGGTGATGCCGCCATGGTCTGGCTTCTGGATGGTGGTTGTATTTTGTCTATGGGATGGGTTTGGGTTTGGGTTTGAATCTGGTGAGAATGATTGGTGGTGGTGTCATGTGTTATCTTGGGTCCGGTGTTAATCTTTATGGCTGGGACTCTTCTGTTGACTAGGGCTAGTTTCCAGATGTCTGGTAGGCACCCCACACCTCCCCACCAGTATTTATAGAGAAACGACAGCTCCGATCACGCTTTCCTCGCACAAGCACGAAGCCGAGGACACCAGCCTGAAGATGACAAGTGAGACCTCGTTGAAATGTCGCCAAGATACTCTCAATCTTACACGGGAAAAGACCCGAATACACCAAAACTTGCATACCTCTACCTGTGAAAATCTACGAAAACATGTATATATATTTCTTTTTCTTTCTTTTTCGTAGGTTTTATGTGCATTTCTCTCTAGCCTGGTTCTACCTACCTAAACCAAGATGTTATGCAGCCCTGGTTCTGTGAAATCTCATTCACAAGTTTCTGGGCTTTTTTTCTGCATTACTAAATCTGCCTTCTAGCAGAAAAGATTGGAGGATACTAGCAAGAAATGCTACTGCAATGTTCCAAACAATACAGTACTAGGATGGCAACATTTGGCTAGTCACAGATTCAGACAGGAACCAGATTCAACTCATTCCCTATGCAAGAGGTATAATTTTCTGTTTAAGAAGCATTCTAATTTAGTCATAACCTACAGAAAGCAAACAGTCCAAAGCAAAACCAGAGATCTGCAATTAATCCAAATAGTCTAGTTACAGGCTGAATGAAATTTGTCCAAGATTGTTAGAGAAGCCAAACTTACATGGGGATCCAATTGCAAGAAGGTGTTTGATAACTCTTAGGAATCTGAAGCATTGCCCTGGGAAATTTGGATTTGACATTTCCAGGAAGGTTTATTTAAATAAGTTATTTCTAACTTTAAAAATAATCAAGTCAGCCTAAGCATTTCAAGGGTTGGAAATAAGTAGGGATGTGTCAGTATTAGTAGGTAGACTAGACACGAAACACCACCAAATGAACTAAGTTTACATGAATAAAATCTTGCAATTCTGAAAGTATTTATCTTCTCTCCCCTCCTTTACAGGCCAAAAAAATTGGGAAGGTTCTTTTCTTAGTCTCTTGCCCCACCCACATTCCTGCTGTGGACTAAACTGCCTTTTATCTGATCATTCCCTTGGCTACATCTTGTTGCCCTGTCTCCCAAGGTCAATTTCACATACAGTTACAGGATGTGCAACATTTGGACATCTGAAAAAGTGTTTTGGAATGACAGCATACACCTTTCAAGATCTCCTCAAACACTAGCTGAAATCCAAAACATCTGAAGGAAGTAGTATTTTCCTATCTATCTGTGACACCAGCTAGCATTGGGCATTAGTCATGGATACTCAAACTTACCGCACATTTTTCAACTTTCCCGGCATTATTTGCCCATTTTACCAAGGCTAATAATCGAACAAACAGTTGCCGTGTACGACTTGCAAACTGCACTATTTCTATTTTCCTGTAAAAAAAAAAAACCACAAAAATTTATTTAGAAACTATGTAGTTAGTTTGAAAAACAATAAAGATCAAATAAGTTACAACAGCTGTAGAAGGGTATATTATAAAATAATGATGACCAGATAAAATTAATGCTCATCACTGGACTGGGAATGTAGTTGCAGTAAAATACAATAAGCATTTTAAGTAAATGCATTGCTGGATTAATTCAGTTCGAAGACTGAATTACAATATTAAGAAACTTTCCCAAAAGATTTTTCTATTATATATAGTTAAAAAGATTTCTTTTTGATTTTATCTTCCATCTATCTATTTATCTACAACTTTATTACAAAGTTGGGTTTAGCAAACTGCTTTCAAAAGTAATATCAGTTTGTCAGGTATTCTATAATAAATCAAACCAAAAATTATTTGCCACTAACATCAAAATGTTAGCTGCATCGTATATTTATGTTTACATTTTAACCTAAACATTTCTCCTATATAAAAGCACAAGTATCAAGAAAATAAAAAAATCAAATCTATTACCACTACTGCATTAGCTATGCCTGTTTCTCTGAACAGTTTTTGTGTACAACTGGAATTGATGTTTCTCTTGTTTCTCTGAAGTAAAATCTTCAGGACATAAGACAAAGCTTTTCCATAGTGACACCACATCTCTTAAACTAGTTCCCCAGGAGAATTGCTGAACATTTCATTATTAGTACTAGTAGAAAACAAATATATTTTCTTTTTTCTTTTTGCAAGATATAAACAGTTTAAACTTTAAGCTGCATTTTTCCATTTTCTTGATAATACTATTGTAAAGTTTAAATCCTCCTGGTCTTGGTTTTAAAAAGAAATAATAAATGTATAATATTGTATAATAATATTTTTATTTTAGAGAGTTTGTGGCATAAGTGTCTAATCAATGCTCCTACAGCTTTGGAGACACCAATGACATTTACTATTTAATTAAAACATGCACTAAAGTACTAAACTGAAATGTAGGGACCAAGCTCAAAACAGAATTACATCAACAAGTATTCACAGTGACATGTTATTAACAACTTTATTTTAACATAGACTGATATGGACAACCCTAGTGCAATTTCAGGACAATATAGACACTTAACACAGAAACTGCTGCTACTGATATAAAAAAGCATATTTTAATTATACCCATAAAGGTATTAACTAAGAACCTGTACACTGAAAAAATAAAAAATGCCACTAACATGCAATATAGATTCAAAATATATGGGCTGCTTAAACAAGGATTTTATATTAAATTATGAAAATGTACTGTGGAATCAGACATATCCAATCAGGACATGGAATATGAGAAGCATAAATAAAAGAGAACTTGAAATTGTCAAAGCAGAAATATAGCTTATCTGTTTGTTTCAGGAATGAGTAATGTCAAATCGATTGGAATGAGCTGCAATACTTTATCCCAAATGATTAAATAAAACACTGTTCAAGGCATGTAACCATTTAGGTAGACCTTGACTTATAATGGAGCCCCAAATTTCCATTGTAAGTCATGATGGTTGTAAGTTGAGGTACCTGTGTGACTGAACCTGGTTTAATGACTTTTTGTGCAGCAGACATTAAACAAACACAAAGGACATTAAGTGATTGTTAAGCAAATCAATGTCTTCCTGTGAATGTTTTTTTTTTCTGGAAAGCAGCGAAAAGGCCAGAAACCAGCAAAAATTGTTGTAAATTTCACCTCATTACCACAAATTGCTGCAACCAGCCATAAAGATGAGTTGGTTGCCAAGTGGCTGAAATGAGGTCATGTGACTGCTATATTCTATAATGTAGATAAATACAATTTATTGGAGAATTAAATGGAAACTGAGTATTCTGTTAAGGAAGCTAAATGGACATTGACAGTAATGAAAATGTCCATATAAGCTATAATAAGCCATCCCATGTAAAAAGCTATCTGAACCATTAATGAAGAGCAGATTTTAAGTACATTAGCAACACTAATATGGTTTGGTTAAAGAGAACATCCAGTTGTTGATGTAGTTAGAGATCCAGCTTGCTTAGTTTTTATAAACTACCAACATCTATTAATAATCTGTCAGCTATGTGAAATGAAGGGGACAAGGCCTTGCTGAGAATATTTTCCAATGGTTGAAATGTGTTTGAATATTAGTAGTTCGGGTTGATAGTTAGGCTGTTGGTTTGAGCTCCGAGCTTGGCAATTTGGTTACAAACCTTTAGTCACCATTTGAGGAGACATTGTCAGTGCGCTTTGAATTGTGCTCATCTGTCAGAACACTGGCCTTTAAATACCTTTTTATGTGATACAAATTAATCTGAATGTTGTTTATTTGGATATGACTCAGAAATATCTGAACAAACAACATTCAGACTAATTTGCATCACATAAAAAGGTATTTAACGGCCACTGTTCTGCCAGACGAGCACAATTCAAAGCACACTGATGATGTCTCCTCAAATGGTGATGAAACATTTGCAACCAAATTGCCAAGCCCATAGCTCAAACCAACAGCCTAACATATTTTCCAGTTGCATCCCTCTTCTAATGGAATGGCCTCTCTCTGGAAGGATTTGTGCAACAAAGATATCTATAATATAGCACTGACAATATGGAATGTCAAAACTATTGTCAAAGTAGAAATGTCAAGAGTGAAACATTAATTTTTTGAAAATTAGCAAACTAGACTGGAATGGTTTATTTCCCATTAAGGGAATATGACATCTACTGAAGAAGAAAATAATAGAAGAAATTGAGTACCCAGTATTATCAACAAAAAGGTGTCAAAGTGTATACTAGGATACAATCTCTACAATAACAGAATTATCTGAATTCAAGGCTAACCAATCAATAGTAAATACTAAATCTAACTCCAACCAGATAGATAACCTTTATTGCCATTTTTACTGTGGGCACACTGGCACACATTAAAAATGTGCTTTGCTTGCTCTCATAAGTGTACACATACATAACATACATATACACATGCTATATACATACATATTTATATACTTACACCCATATACATACATACATGCAGTATTTTTCGGAGTATAAGATGCTCCAGACTATAAGACGCACCTACCTTTTTTGGGGAGGAAAACAAGAAAAAAAGTCTGCCTCTCCCTCCCAGCAATTTGCCTTCTTGCAGCAAACAGCAAACAGCAAAGGCTGAAAATGGGGCGCGCGGAGGTGGCAATGGCAATGGCAATCCCTGCAGCCTGAAATAGCTGATGGTCAGGAGGCCAAGCCAACCGACAATCAGCTGCTTTTGCTAATCAGGCTGTGCTGAAGCTGAAACCAGATGTTTACTGTTTGCTGCAAGAAGGCAAATTGCTGGGAGGCAGAGGCCAAAGGGTGGGGGCCAGTGGGTGGGCAGAGCTACATTCAGTGTATAAGATGCACCTAAATTTTCACCCTCTTTTAGGGGGGGGAAAGTGTGTCTTATACTCCAAAAAATACGGTACATACATACATACAGATACTAAGGAAATGTAAGTTTAACTATTCTATGATGATTTGTAAAACCATGTAAACATAACACTAAAACTATTATTTCGTTTGATAGCATCAACTGGGATGCTAATGTTTTAAGTAGAATAACATCTAAAATAGGGGAAATGGTCTTATAGGAAATGAAACAGAAAACAGTATTCTGTCAAGAAATCCAACACTTACAAAAAGCAACTTATTGGACTGACAACACCCAATTGATTACATAGCAAAGATGGAAAATCTGTGTTTAATCAGAAAAAATAACACAAAATACTGATTATATTTCAGATCACCGACACCTTGTTGAAAGTTAACTAAATAAAATAAAATTATCAGCCCCAAAAGACAGGACTTCAGCGATATTCTATATAATTAATAAATAGATTAGATAAACAAGATGCTTGAAAAACTCTGGATTAAAACTGTGGCATCATTAAAGAATAAGCAAAAAATCCAAATGCAAAGAACTAAAGAAAAAATGACAACAGGTTGAATATAGTAAAGAAAAGCAGAGTACAAAAGGCAACAAAGGAAAATTTGCCCAACTAAATACTATGTTCCAAACATGAGCAAGATAAGAAATTTCATCTAAATAAGTAACAATTAGTTGGGATAACAATTGAATGAAAAAGCGAAGAGAAATTCAGACCAAGGGATCCTTTTATGCAAAATAGGCATGATAAAAGATAAAGCAAAGGATCTACAGTACTAAAGAAATAAATGTGAAGAAAAAATTGTACAAATATAGTGGAATTTCCAATCACAGCATGATTTGAATTGGGTAAACTGCACATAGTTGACTTATGACTGGTGGCTTAGTGACCATTTGAAGTTCTGATGAACCCTGAAAAAGGGACTTACAAACCAGATTCTAAGTTCCACTGTTCACCCCTGCACGGTCATGTGACCACACTTTGGGCACTTGGTAACTGGCCTTCATTTACAGCTGTTTGTAGCATCACATGGTCACATGACTGTTTTACAACATTTTTTTGAAAACCGTCCTTTATTTCTGCCTCATAGTGAACAACGGGTCCTTCTAAGAACCACGGCATTCACTTTACTGCATTCAATTAATAACCACTGCAAAAACTATTGTAAATCGGGTTCACATGACCCACTTTATAAATATCACAACTTACAACAAAATTGTGGGTTTAATAACTGTCATAAGTCAAGGATTACTTATAATGTAAAACATAGATTAAGAGAGTTTGACCAACTGCTGCTTCAATATTAAGATATTTTTCTACATGGACATCAAAATCAAATAGAGTACATTGTAGAAAACACAAGATGGAGAAGTGAACTCCAAATCAACCAGGATATTTCCAGATGCAAATGGTGGTAAAGGCCAGTAATTATTGGTACAAATAATCAGTTAATTATCAATTAAACTCAGAAAATTAAAGGAAATAGATGTGTTGAGAAGTCTTATCCAATCTGAAAAGCATAGAGACAAAATCTACTACCAATATAATGAACGAATGTGGTGCACTTATTCTGAAAAAGAGAACTTGAGCCACTAAGGGCAGAATTAGGAAATATTATGAAAGAAAGAGAAAAATATTCTCAAAATTGCAAAAGAAAAATATCCACATGGGCTTTCAGAAGTACCTATAGGACACAGGAAGCAGACTTCTCTGTAATGGCACCTACCCTCTAGAATAGCATCCCCATAAAATTTGTATGACGACCCCCCCCATCTTACCAGCCTTTAAAAGAGCACTATAAATATAACTTTTTTCTCAAGGAAAACTTGGATTAGCATATCTGTTATTGTTTTGTCTGCTGATGGAGGAGAAAATTTGGCTGATGTTCCCTATAGATTATGCTCTTTGCATTTTATTTTGATTGTATGGCTTGCATATGTTAAACTCAACATATGAGTTGCTCAACATCAACAGCCTAGAAATAAACCACTGTCTATAATCCCGCTTAAAATGATAGTTTGAAATTGTGACTGCTTCTTAGTTAGGAATTTCTATTTTCTTAGCTATAATTCACATCGGACTATAGAATCTAAAATAATATTTTTTATCATGTGCTATCTTAAGTTGATGTAGTAGTCTGTGAAATTTCTGTTAGGAAGAAAAAAAATCCATGGTTATGTGTGTGACAGCATGTTATAGCCATAGTTGCTGCCATCTTTTCACATAGTCATCCAAACATACACACCGCTTTTTTAAATTGAGAGCAGCAGAGTAGCAATTAAAGATAAAACAGAAGATAAAATGACAGGAGGAATTGCTGCTGTCCTGACAAAGGGGAGGGAGGAATTGGTAAAACTTGAAATAGTTAAATGGACATCTGGAAAGGAGAAAAGATAGCTGGCAACCTTGATGTGATATGTGCATTTTATACTGCTGAAGATTAGCCTGTTGCAGGTTGTTTTGAAAAAAACTGAAACAAGACGGATGGACCAAAAACCCTGATAAACCGAAGCCAAGATATATTCCTAATATAGACAGCTTCATGGGAAATGAAAGAGACAGAGGAAGAGCACATCATACTACCTCAAGAGATTGCCAATCTGTAGAATTAATCCCTTTATTTAACTGTAAGTACAAATGGAATCTAGAAACAGCACTACATGCACTTAGTTAACATGGGAGACTGAACAAATATCTAGTACAGGTAGTCCTCGACTTACGACAGTTCGTTTAGTCACCGTTCAAAGTTATAACAGCAGTGAAAAAAATGACTTATGATCATTTTGCACATTTACAACTATTGCAGCACCCATATGATCACGATAGAATTTAGGATGCTTGGCAACTAGTTCATATTTCTGATGGTTGCAGTGTCCCAGGATCATGTGATCACATTTTGTGACCTTCTGACAAGCAAAGTCAACAAGGAAGCCAGATTCACTTATCAACGATGTTACTACCTTAAAAACTGCAGAGATTCACCTAACAGCAATGACAAGAAAGGTCATAAAATGGGACAATACTCACTTAACAATTGCCTTGCTTACAACAGAAATTTTTGACTCAATTGTGGTCTTAAATCAAAGACTACCTATGTAAGGAAATCATTAACTTTCAAATGTTTGGCTAGCCACATAAATAATTGTTTATGTTGTTTCTATATTGCTTATGAGAAAAGTTGTAGAGAAGCAAAAGAGTGGGGGAAAGTCTTACTTAGCTACTGTAATGAAATGCTTCTTAAACTGCCTGAAAATAAAACTAGCAACTTATTTTGCTATCAAAAAGAAGATATTTTGTGCCACCCATCAGATAAATTCTTGTAAACCAGCAAAGTCTTCATCAAATGTGATTCTTTTAAAATAGTAATCTATCAGTACATTTTTTCCTTGATAGCTGCAGAAACTTTTTAAACATAGTAATCTTTAAATAGAGTATAAGCACAAATCAACATTATGATCTACAGGCAATACGAAACTGTAGTTTGGATTTGCACTGTAAGCAAACAGATTATTTCCACAGAATCCAGCTGTCATATGTGTAAAGCAGTCAAATGTATTTTGATTTTCAAACTTTGCATTAAAATATTGCTCTATAGCAATATTTCTATAGCTTAACAAAGTTCAACTATCTCTCACTGAGTTGTACAACCATCATAACAACCATTACTCACCTTTCCATATCAGTTTTTCTTGGTAATCTGATTTAAAAAGAAAAAAAAAGAATAAACACTATGACATAAAAGATTGCAAGAATATTAAATTTTAGACTATAAAAAGTACCTCTTGGTATATTGCCCTACATTCCAAAATATATGCAAATGCCAATGTATTATGAGCCTACATTTTGAAGATTGATATTTAAATTGTTTATAAAAGAAATCTCAATTATACAAATAATAAACACATATACAATACTTTCAGATAAGCATAGTTGTTAAAGATTCAACAATAAATGAGTCATTTTCTTATGACAAACTCTAAACAGAATATATAAAACTGAAATAAAAGGTACACTGCACATCTTCAGTTGAATACCTATAGTATCCATCACGCATTCAATCACATTAGAAAACACATTTATACATATTTATTTTATCTAAAATGTTTATACTATGCAAAAGGACATTGTTGCCAAGTTTATACAAACTTAAATTGATGAAATATAATCCCAGTATGGCATCTGCAATTTAAATGCTTTTAATTCCTATTCCTAGTCTCCCAATAATTGCTTCACATAATATAAACCACATAATATAAAATTTTACTGTCACGCTAAAATTTACATTATAGCATAACGGACTGGGTGTCTTAGGCAGCGAAACTCATTTTATTTCTTTTTATTGTGAAAATCAGTTTCGTTACCAGAGTCGGAAGCTTACGCACCACTACATTCTGCTCTTTTTCTCCATAACTTTAACTTAACATAGATCACCGCCCTCCTCCAAAAAGAACCAGAAGTGTCTAAGCAGCAAGGATTTTCCCAAGCAAAGCCGGAGAATAAATTATTGCTGGGATACAGGACTCACAGGTCGGCCAGCACAGTGAGCTCGGCATACGTCCGATGCAACAGAAAATCGATGAGAGTGCTGAGTCGGTATCCAGGACTAGCTGCCGCGGTCGCAGTCCCTGGGGGCGGTGGGGCCGGAGCCGAAGCGGGCCCACCGCCCACCGGGACCAGCTGATGGCTCTCCAATTGCACCGGCGCCATCGCGGCAAAACGAGAAGAAACCAGCCAAACCCCTTCGCGCTGCCAGAGCCTTTTCGCACCCCAGAGACAGGCACCCGCTGGCAAAGCTTCAAGTGTAGAAAAGTGCTCACAACGCACTTCGTTGCCCAGCCAGCGCCATGGTTGGCGACAGTGACACCGCCATTGCTAAAAGGGGCGGGGTTGAACACTGCCCCGGAAGTGATCCGGAGAAAGTGACGGACAGGAAATAATCCCGTCTGGGATCCCATATGTATCATAGATCATTTCTCATTTTCTTTCTTTTGTTTTATTTCAACAATAGTTCCAAGCTTCCTGGTTCAAACTCTTTGGTTTTGATATTCAGGGCCAAGAAGTGGCAGCAAGAACAAGAACAAATCCATTTTAAGGTAGCAAAGAAACCGTAATGTTGTGTTATCATAAAACCGAGGTAGATGTCATAATTCAATTTTAACTTATTGCATTATATAAGCCGTAAAGCCTCGAGTCGAATTCGATTACAGACTTCATGAAGACACCCGTCCGTACCACTAGCAGACATGACTTGCAAAACTCCAAACGTTCACTAGAGGGCAGCAAAGAACTAGAGTACTGTATCTTTACGGTCAACTGGTGGTCGTTTGGAATTTTGCGAACCAATAGGTGTTTTCTGGTGTTATTACAGTAAATTATTAAACATTACGAGGAGCAATGTATTTTGTCAGTATCAAATTAATTTACTGTAAGAAATAGAGTGTATTAGGGCTTACTTGTTTTAAAAATGTAGTTTCAACTTAAATAAAGTTAAGGTAAAATATTTCAGAAAGTAATCTGGTGCTAAATCTGGTCTACCAATAAATAATAGCAGAAATACAGAAAATTCTAAACCTGCTTTACATATTGGTCAACTCAGTGTCTGCTAGCCAGATGTAGCAGCCTTAAACAAAAGTAATTTCTGGATGGCAGAAATGTCTCTTTTGTTCCATTTACAACAAACTCAGTCTAATTAAGCATATTTGTTTTTAGACTTGTTTATGTTTTTAACTGAATTAATTTACTAGTTTAATCTTTCATCTAGAACTGAAGATGGTATTCATAATGTTCCTATAACTATTCTCCAAAGCAATTAAACTATAAGTAGTAACAACCTATAAGTTATTAACTTAGTTTACGTATCACCCTACATTATGGTTTGTAAAACAAGCTATCATGGTGGCCTACTTTATAAAGCATACTAAGTGAAGGAAGTAAGAAGTAGATTGACTTTCTTGGCTTGATCATAGCTAATACTAGTACACTATTGAAAGACTTGGGGCTCTTCCACACTGGCAATTTTCACTCACTTACTTTGATTGATTGATTCAAGGCTGCATGACTCCAAAAAAACTGAGCATATAACACTTTTAAAAGAATATATATAAAAAGAAACGCATGAATCAGAGGTGGGATTCACTTACCTTCCCTACCAATTCGAAAATGTGAGTGCACGTGCCACCTCTGCGCAGGCGCACGGTCTTCTGCGCATGCATAGTAGTCGCACATTACGTCCAGGTGGGTGGGCAGAGCCTCTTGCAGTCACCGCTACTGTTTCACATGATCTGGAGAGAACTGGCTGAATCTCATCACTGGCATGAATGCTCATACACTCTTTGCTGTACTCGGCCATAAAAATCAGACTCAGAATAGCCTAGTCAAGTGGTTCCACATAGAAATCTTAAAAACTCAAGTTTGAGCCAGCAAACATTTCTCATAAATAACATGAAGAAATGCAAAAAATAAAAGATATTACTGCCAGATAGCATCATGCTGCCTCCCTGTCTTTACTTTTCCACTTTGATGTTTGCTGCTGAAAGAACAACCAAACAACTGACAATTGCTTGCTAAGGTGCTTGAAGCCTGATGGAAAGACACCTATCACTACAGTAGCTTAGCTGATGACAGCAGAGGAGAGAGACTATGATGGTCATCCCAGGAGCAAAAGGAGGACATTGGTGAGACATACCATGTTTCCCTGAAAATAAGACCCTGTCTTATATTTTTTTGAACCCTGAAATAAGTGCTTGGCCTTATTGCCCTGCGCTCAAAAGCCCAATTGGGCTTATTATCAGGGGATGTCTTATTTTGGGGGAAACAGGGTAACAGTAATAGGCAAAATTGCCTATTCCTGAAGCCTGCAGAGGCCTTACAAAATTTATAATACAACTTTTGCAACTTGGGAATTTGGGTCAGGAATTATTCGGGCAGAAGAATCTAAGAATGCATGAAAGGCAATACATAATAACTGGTGGGAAAGGTCATGCCAATCACAATCTAAGTGTCTAATAAGAGCAAGGCTGATTCCAGCCCCTGGCTATTTCATCAGCAGTGATGCATTTCAGATCATTTATATGGCACAACCTCTATAACGGGTGTCAAACTCATGGCCTGCAGGCTGGATGCATCATGGCCATGCCCATGCCTGGTTTAGTAAAGGGGGGAAAAGTTGCGATACATCACATGACGATGCCATGACGATGCAAGTTTGACACCCCTGCTCTATATGAATACCAAAACCTTTAATTAAAACTCAAATAGCTGTCTATGATTTTGAGTTGCCTCCACCATGCTGGGGATGCATTGAAGCCAAAATCAACTTTAAATGTCCTCTAAAAATTGTTAGAAGAGCAGATTGCACCATGATTAGCAGGATATGCAGATGAACCTCATTGAACTTTATCTTAAAGTCTCAAATTGATCACAGCCATGACAATGTTAGAAAGTACCACAGAACACAGTGGACTTACATTAATAGGAAGTCTAAAAAGATGCATGGTGGTATAACGAAGTGGAAAACAAGCTCCTAAAGCTGCTCACAATGAAGAAAGCTAGATTCTCAGTGTTTCAATTAGATTTATTAAAAAGAAAAGATTGCAGAATCTTGAAAACTGATTATGGGTATTTTAGCACCCATTTATTAAATAAACTGCAAAGGTGGGGCCTCTTTGGTCCCTCTGACCCAGTTTGTACCTGTGTCTTGACACAGAGAAGATTCTGTTACCCATTTGTCTGATAAGTAACTTAACAAATGCTCTAGCCCTGAATACAGTATTTTGCAAACTGTCATTCCCATTTCCAGGCATAGAATATTCCATTGCACTGTAAATAGTGCAAGAAATGCTTCTGATGACATTGTGGGGTCAATAATGTACATATAATTTATATGTATATGATGCTATCTTATTGGTTATTGCTAGACGAAGATATCTGCAAATGTCAGAGTGTAAGGGTTAGATCAGTCTGTTAGAAGCAAAGACTCTGAGACCAGACCAATTATTTTTATTCATAATACACTGATATAAATTATTGCATCAACCTAAATGTCATATATGCTCAGCCCATTATGCTTGAGAATGAAATATAAATTTTGAAGTTAGATTCTGGGGGAGAGATTAGATTGTGTCTTGCAGTCTGTAATTGTCAGATTTCTTCATTTACTGTTTTCCACTCTTTGCTATAAACCTAACTTATCCAAAAGCTATGCCCTTGAATTACTGCCTGTAAGGCTTTTAGTTCTAGAATCAATCACAGAAAACATTTACAGATAAATTGTATGATATAGCAAGGAATATGGATGTGAAAATGAAAATAGCAAAGTAGTGTTTTGCAGGGAACAGTTATTCCCACTGATACTACTATAATAAATCCTGCAGGCAACAATTTAGGGATACAACTCTCTATATATTGATTTTATTGCACGCTCTAGAAAAAAGCCAATTAAATTCCAATAGTTCTGTAGTGTTCCCTCTGGATCCACAGCACAGGTGAATTCCCACCAAATCCACCTCCCTCTCCCTAAGTCAGCAGTAGTTTCTGTCTTTATGGTTCTTCTTTTCCAAAGTCAAGCAGCAGTTCTTATCTTTATGTTTGTTTTGAGGAGCCGCTTTGCTGGTCCTTCACACAGTGGTTGATTTTTGTTTTCTTTTTCTTGTTGCAGAAAGAAAATGCGAGGGAAGAATGAGGCCATGTGAATAGTATGTCTGCTGGCTGCCATTTTTGCCCTGCCTGCTAGCCAGTTGGAATAAGGGGAGTAGGGAGCATAGTCCGGTAGGCAAGGCTTTGGTCAATTTTGCACATATAAGTAGAATTACATCTGGTTATTACTTGGTTGGGTGACCATTAGGAAATTCTACATGTGTAATCTAGATTGAGAAGTCAACAAATATTGCAGAAAAAACAATGGCAAACTAGATCTTCATTATTGCCAAAAGCCCTACATGAACATAGCCATAAAATCACTAGAACCCGAGTTCTTCTCCATGTCGGTGGGAATGGCAGTCAGGCACGGGCTAACTCATCTGTACAGCTATAGGACCAAGTCTGCTGATTTGTTTAGCTCCGCCCTCTCCTGGTAGCCTCCAGTGTTTCAACTTGGTCTATGCTGGACAGACGTGTCTTCCCAGCCTAGCCATTTCTTCACCTTTTGGATCATTTTTTCCTTCAAATTTCCTTCAAATTCCCTTCAATTTCCAATTCCCTTCTTCAGTTCTAATTGGACACAACGCTTTCCGGCATGAAGGGCTTTTTGCCCGATACCGCTGAAGTCTGCGGAGCGGCATTGGACTGCCAGCTGGCAGCTCCATCTGGGCACCAGCTTGATTTCATTCTCACGCTGTCCCAGGGCTCCCCAGACCATCGGGTGAGAAATTTGGCTGCATTTTAATGGCATTTGCCTAGCAGCAAGGGCACGAGTGGAAGCATCGGTGCTAATCTTGATCGCATTTGAAGCTGGACAGCTAGCAATCTGCGGGGCAGCCACACTCCATTACTCCTCAGAATCTCTTCACCAGCAGAGCGGGGGCGTTATCCCTCAAAGTTAAATAGTGAGTGACTCTGGGCTATTTGCCTTTTTCCGATTACTTACCTTTGATCGCAACTTCCCTGGCAACATTTTAAAATGGAGGACGCCATGTGGTCCCACTCTCCTAAGGGAGCGGCCTCTTGGGGGGGTGGAGATATGACAGTGACCCGGGTGAGGGTCCATCGGGGCTTCCACCATGCCCCAAAAGGCCCCGGCTCCAGAAGGTTTCCCCCCCCCCCCGCCATCAGACAAGCCTGCCAAACCTTTTAAAGAAGAACAGAGGAGGCACATGGCGATAGAAAAGGCCCGTCACTGCGTTTTTTGTATTTGCCAGCTATGCTTGAACTCTAAGACTTACGGTAGACTGATCAGAACCTTATCTCTAAGCCACTGCGCATGTCCACATTCTTTCACTTCCTTCTAACTTTCTTTGTTCGTCTGCCAAGAGGTACGGTCTGTCTCTAATTAGGTGCAATTACCCAAAGAGGAACGGGATTAATTGCCACCTTGACGTGGTAGCAGAGGTCGGTTCGGCTTGATTTATGGCTTTTTCCTTGCTTGTCACTTTTCTGATAAGCGTCTACGCTAATTAGACAGATGATTAATTTAGCGACTGCGGAACGCTGATTAATTGACTGCTAAGATGCCAAAAAGGAAGAAAAAAGGGAAAATGAAACTCAGAGCATTCTCTACAAGTGATTTGAATCTCTCCGATGAAGAGGAGATAGAAAGGAGGCTTTCAAGTTTTTGGCCACTCACCTCAGCCACTCGACTAGGAGAAACAGCCGTGGGAGGAATAGAAGAAACCGATGAAATGCTCTCACAGAGGCTTCAGGAGGAAGAGGACAGAAAAGCTGCTCTTGAAGGCAATGTGCTGCAAATGAGGTCAGTGACGTCCCCTTCTGACTATGCATGCTCACAAACAGTCCTCTGAGAACCTTTTGAATTTGAAATGCTTGGTGCAAGGCCAAAGTTTTCACAAACAGCTGAGCATTTTTCCTCCCACACAGAGAGAGAAGTAATTTATTATTCTCCTCAAAGCTCTAAGCTCTCCCGGCATGAGCAAGCTATGAAAAGCTATCATGATCAAATAGAATTTTTTGAACGTGAGCTGTCCCAAGCAAAAATGGCTTTATCTATGCTCGAGCCAGATAAGAGAGAGTTTTTTAAATTCCTGAAACCGCCATCTTGGCTCCTTCTTCGAAACCAAAACCACACCCCCAAGGGGGTATTGTGTCAGGCAAATCAGAACAGAGAGCTGTGTACACGTCACAATTGTCACATGACGTTCTTTTTTCTCAAATTACACATCATGCCACAAAGGCAGGAAAGTTAACTGAGCAGCCTAAAATTAAAGTTGCAGCACCATCTGCTGGCGAAAGTAATTTACTAGAGAAAGTCGAGATGCATTGCACATTGCAAGAACAATTACAAGTATTGCATCGGACTTTATTAAACATGTCCTTAACTCACTCAGATATTCAGACTGAATGCAACAAGTATCTCCACAGGCTCAATCTTCAGCACCCCCTGGTGGTGCTGGTGTCTTTTTAGATGGAGCACAACAATACTTAATGCAGCAAAGGCAAATGACTGCGCCTCCAGCAGACCATATTAATATTGCACCTCAAGCACCAGCCGCAGCTGGAGCACAGCAAATCCCAATACAGCAGCCACATTTTCAAGTGCATGCACCAGTGCCTCCAGCCATAGAACCAGGACCAGCTCCTAGTCCACCTCCAGTGGCACAACCAGGGCCATTCTTTGGTCCACAACAAGCGCAACAAGTATTTTTACCGGCAGAGACAGCATACCAAATGCATATTCCTCAACTAGCATCTTCTGTTACTCCACTGGCTGGTGAGTCAAAATTAAAGATGTCAGGACAGAATTATAAGGCCTGGATCAGTGAGATTGGCCTATTGCTCCGCAGAGAAGGTACTCACTGTATGGTTTTTAATCCTCCTGCCCAGCTATGGACTCCTGCAATAAGAGACTTAGAGACTAAAGCTTGCACAACATTATTGATGTCCATGGATACTGAACTGCAGGTTACCTTTCCGCCTGATGCAACAGCCCAACCAATTTGGGTCCAATTGGAAAATTGCTACAGGCCTGTTTCAATTGAATCTTCATATTTGCTCATGTCTGAGTTCCATGGTTCAAGATTGAAACCTGGTGAACAAATTGGAAGACATTTAACCAAACTGAAAGGAATGAGAAGAGAATTGAGAGAAAGAAGCTATCTTATTGATGATATTCAAATGACCAGCATTATCATTAACTCATTGAATTATGAATGGAAAGATGCTATTACAAAGATTAACCAAGTGCCTATTGCTCAACGCACAGTGGACCATGTATGCAGACTTTTAACTGAAGAAGAAGCATTCATGCTAGCCACGCCACATTTGAGAGTACCACCCACATCAAGAGCTCCAGCGAGGCGTCCCTTCCGAGGAAAGGCCTACGTTCCAAGGATGCCAACATGCTACATCTGTAATCGTGTGGAACATGCCACCTGGGATTGTCCCCAATTAGTTCCAGCTCCCGTCACGTACCAGCCCAGAGGAATAGATTCCAGAGGAGGCAGAGGCAGAGGCAGAAGACAAGGTCGTTGTGGTCCCAGGCGTGATCCGCAAGCTCCACTCGCCACATTGGCTTTAACCAACGATCCACCACCTCATCCAGAGTACTGTTGTTCCGAGATGTTCCAAGAGGGCCACAAAGGGGATCCCTCCACAGCGATATTCGTGGCAACTGACAAAAGCACCCTTGCCTTTGATTTGCAATGTTACACTTCCACCTGATACGTTCACACAAATCAAGCATCTTCCTGATTCAGAGCAAGAGAAGTTGTATGAGCAATGCAGGCTGAAATGGACAGTCTAAAGCAACTTAAGGTGTCTACGCCTGCAAAACCTCCAGCAAACAAAAGGGTCACTGGCACTCGATGGGTCTACAGAATCAAAAAGAAGCCAAATGGTGAGTCATTGTATAAGGCCAGACTTGTAGCTCAGGGTTTCGCTCAATGTTATCCTGAGGACTACACAAATACCTACTCACCGACAGTCCGTACTGAAAGTGTAAAAATTGCTTTAGCTACTGCTACTATCCTTGGTTTAGAAGTTTTCCAGTTCGATGTTGACACGGCTTATCTACATGCTGACCTAGATGAAGAGATCTACATAAAAGGTCCTCCAGGGTTCCGACAGCAAGAAGGGGAGACCTGGTTTCTACAAAAAAGTCTTTATGGTCTGAAACAGTCTGGTTTAATGTGGTACTTATGTCTTACTGACAAACTAAATTCAATGGGCTTTATTAAGTCCGAAACTGATGAATGCGTGTTTACAAACAGATCTAACAATGCATATGAGATAGTTCTTGTTTATGTTGATGATATTGTTTATATTGGTCCAAATAAGCAGATGAGTGAAAGTTTTGCCAAAGCTTTGCAGACATTTCACATTGAAATCTTTAGGTCATGTTAGCACTTATTTAGGTGTTCAGATTGACAAAACACAGAAGGGGTTTAGTCTTTAACAAGAAGATAAAATTGAACAAATTTTGCATCATTGCAACATGAAGGATGCTAACACACCAAAGACACCCATGCAAACAGATTTTCACAACTTGACACATGAACCAAGTCCTGAGTTCGAGGATCAAACACTTTATCGTTCAGTCATTGGGTCACTGTTGTATATTAGTAGTTGGACCAGACCCGACATTGCACTTAGTGTTAATCTCTTGTCTCGACACGTAGGTAAGGCAAAACAGTTTCATTGGACATGCATTAAGAAATTATTGAAATACCTAAAGCACACTAAACATATGAAGTTATTGTTAGAACTAACACATACTGATTATGCAGAATTATGTTGTTATGCAGATTCTGATTGGGCGAGTGATAAGGAATCACGTAAAAGTACTTCAGGTTATATGATGTTCTTAAATGGATGTCCTGTTTACTGGCAAGTGCGTAAACAGAATTTTGTTTCTTGTTCATTTACTGAAGCTATATATGCTTGTGTTTCAGATGCATGTAATTCTCTAACATGGTTTGATGCTTTGGTCACAGATATCTGGCCACGCCCAATCCGACCAATCACCGTGATGGAAGACAATGAATCGGTGGTTTATATTTCTGAATCACATTTCACAGGTTCTAGGTCCAGACACATTGACACCCGTTATCAAAACATAAAACAATTAGTGAAACAAGGTTTTGTTAAATTGCAGTATGTATCTACACATGATCAAATTGCTGATATGCTCAACAAACCGCTTCCAGCAGCTCAACATGAGTATCTGCGTAAGAAAATGTGCCTTATTTGATGATGTACTGATGTCCGCTCAACTGGCAAAGAAGGGGATTGTCACTGTGTTTTTTGTATTTGCCAGCTATGCTTGAACTCTAAGACTTACGGTAGACTGATCAGAACCTTATCTCTAAGCTACTGTGCATGTCCACATTCTTTCTCTTTCTTCTAACTTTCTTTGTTCGCCTGTCAAGAGATACAGCAGGAACGCTGCCAAGATGTAATTAATTAGCTAGTAAGATCGTTTTTACTTCTTTATAATAAAATCTGTTTTATTAGAATGTATCTCGGGTTTATTATGTTTCTTAAAAAGTATACTTCAAGGAAAAGTCACGGTCTGTCTTTAATTAGGTGCAATTACCCAAAAGGGAACGGGATTAATTGCCACCCTGACAAGGTCATCTTAAAGGCACAAAAGCAAGCAACCAAGACGGTCGCCACGTCAGGATTGAGGCCTACCTTAACTGAATCCCCACAGCACAGACCTGGATCTCCCCTTCCTCAAGGGTCAGGACAATCTAGACGGGATTTATCCCCAGACCAACCAGCACCCTGCGGCCCTTTTCCCCCACCGGGGAGTGAGCCTGTATTCCAAACCCTGTCCACTTCCATACCTCACCAGTCTTCAGGGGAGGAGGGTTCTGCGCCTGAATGGTCTTCCCCAGCATCATGCCCACCTCCCCAACCACAAGGCTCAGTTTTGCCAGCTTCTTTGGAAACCAACCTGGCCAGGGCTATCCAACAGGGTGTGGCTCAGTGCCTCCAACAGGGCTGTCTTCCATCTATCCCTGATTTCACAGCACATCAAAGTCTCCAACATGCACCTCAGCATCTCGAGGATTCCATGTCAGATCAGGAACAGGCCGAATCTCCAGTTCATTCTGATCAGATCTATTTCAGAGCAGAAAGGGACCAGAGATCTACCCTATCAGACGATGAAGGCCTGGCTCCCAGCCAGCCCTCCTTCATCGGCCTTTTCCGACCCCAGGTTTTCAGGTCCCTTCTGTTCAAAGCACTCTCTACCATGCGCCTTGGCGGTGTACCATTGACCAGCGACTCCACCTCGACTGCAAGTGACCCAGCCTCCTCGCTATTCGCTGAGCCTGCTATAGAACCGGAGACCATTCCTGCTCCCAAACTTCTTACAGATGTTATTCAGAGGCAATGTTCTCTCCCAGGTTCGGCACCCAGTCCTAATGGATTGGACAAATGGCTCTATCATTCTGCTTCCAATCTTTCAACTCTCTTGCAAATACCTACAGTGGATGCTCCTATTGTAGCTCTTTCAACTTCCTCCTGCCTCACAGGGCCTCCAGAGGATTCTCTTCACCTAGAAGATAAGCGGGCGGAAAAGGTTTTAGTCAAGGACCACCAAGCAGTAGCTTGGGACATCAAGGCTGCGGCATCAGCGTCCTTCTTCAATAGGGCCTCTCTTCTATGGCTTAAACAGCTACAGGATAGACTCCCTCTGTCGGACTAGAGATCTCATCAGGACCTCAGTAAGATTGAGGCTGGCTTGGAATTTTCGGCTGACGCTACTCTAAATGCCATCAGATTCGCAGCAAAATCCATTGGGTCCACTATCACATCTCGATTCTTGTGGCTCAGGAATTGGCAGGCAGACGCCAGGAGTAAATGGCAGCTGGCTTCTGCACCCTATGCTGCTAATGGTCTATTCGGTCCATCACTGGATCCCATCCCGATCGAGACAAGAGACAGACGCAAGGTTATGCCTTCACTTTCCCGGAGTGGTGACTCTCACTACACATCTTATTCTTGTTCACAGTCCTTTCGGAGTTCTGACAGCGGCTTCTACCAGTCCCGCTATCAACGATCATTTCAGCCCAGATCTCACCAATTGGATAACCAGGTCAAACAGGGGGGGCAAGTTCCAATCCAAGTGCTCCTTTCAGGGAGGGAGGGGGTTGACCCTTCTGCAGGGCCAAGTAGCTCCCTCCCAGAATCTCCCATTGGGGGTCATCTGGCCTTGTTTGCCAGCCAATGGGAGTCTTCAACAACGGATGCATGGGAGGAGGGCGGAGCTGATGTCGCAATGAGACAACGGAAGATCTCAGTGCTCCGAGATCACCGTCGTTATCTCTGCCGCTGGACGGTCCAGTTTGGACCTCACTGTCCCATAGAGACAGTGATAGAGGAGGGCACATCCTGCTGATCCTAGGGACACCACAAAGTCCCTGGTTGATCCAGGAGAAGCCCTTTTTTCCGACGGTGAAGAGGCAGCCATTAAGCTGCTGAAGTTGGGACAGCTCCGGAACGGAAGAGAATGAGTGAAAGTGTGTCAGCTTGGTGACAGATTTTTAAAATAGACTAATTAAGAACACCCTGGGGTGAAAAGATAATTAAAATTGAAGATAGAAGAAGTTAAGCAGCGGAATTGAGCCTGAGTCTAAGTTAGTTTTTCCTACATTGCAACTTATTTTTATTTGTGGATGCCTATGGAGGATTTTATTTTTAAAATTTGACTGGACTGGATTGGATTGGAGATTTCCTTTTTATCTGTTTAATTGTTAAATTTCTAGTGCCATTTTAGTTTTATATTATTTTGGTTTAGTGTTGTTATTTTTCTTTTCTCAACATTTTTATTTTTTTTATTTTGTTTTATCATCTATTGGACATAGAAGGAAAGTGGAAGGAACAAGAAACACTGCCATCTAGTGGATTGAAACATTGTATCTTTTTTATTGGCAAAAGAAAGTAGCAACTGTGTTACATTTCAAGGACTCTGAGCCTGCTCATAGATAAGATAGTTAGAAGAGCATCAAAGACTATCTGCAGGATTGTTTATTCAGGTGCTCTTCTGGGAAACTATTACTGACAGAAGTAATAGTTCTGAAGAAGATTGCAGTGACTCTGGAAAGAGAGCTGTAAAAACTTGCTGAGACTTACAAAAGAACTTTTGGATACTACACAGTTGTGGATTCTTCTTTTAGATAAAAAGTCTTTTTTATTTTCCTTTTTTTGGATATTATTTTTCTATTGCTTCACTTCTCCCTCTTTTAATAATTTTTAATTGGATTGTGTTTGCTTTTGGAAGACTTTTAATATTTTTAAATTTTTGATATATATTTTTCTTCTTTCTTTCTTTTTCTCTCTTTTTTTCCTTTCTCCCCCTTTTTGATGGGAGATTATTAATGCGTTCAGTATCCCTTTGTTTAATTGGAATAAGGCATACAAGAGCCTGAAGAATTTTTCTTTACTTTTCTTTGATTGGAGATTGTTAATTTGGTTTTTATTCTTTTATTCAATTGGATTAGGGCATACAAGAGCCTGAAGATTTTGCTTTCTTTGGATCTTCCTTTTTCTTATTGTTATTTGGGATATCTGTCCTCTATAAAAACAGATTAAGGTATAGAAGAACCTGAAGATTTTTTGACTGTTTGAATATTTTGTAACCATTTTATAGACATGAGTAAAAAGGCAGCAGCTATTAGTTCTTCTATACCGACTCCCTCTTCTTCACCATCAGGAGGACAATGATCAATGCACACGATGTTGCAACAGGAAAAGGAGAGGGAACACAAGAAGGAAAAGGATGCGACAATCCAGATGATTTTGCAAGGAATACAAAACATACAATCAAAAATAGTGATCATTGAATAGAGAGCAGAAAAGATTGAACAAAGAACAGAAAAAATTGAACAAAGAACAGGAAAAACAGATGAAAAAGTGGAGAACATACAACAAATAATGAAGAAATATGAGGACAGGCTTCAAAAAATTGAAGAAAAGGAAGAACAAAGAGACAAAAAAATTAGAGAGATGGATAGCAGATTAAATGAGGTTGAACGTGATAAAAGTGGAATAGGATGGGAGATGGACAAATCAGAATTCTACTTAAGATTTCAAAATATAGAAGAAAACGGAGAAAATGTGCCAGAAAAAATGATAGAAATTTTAGCAGAAGCATTAGAAATTACTAAAGAAAAGATGACGGATGGCATGGATGAGGTATTTTGAGTATATATAAGATATGCAATGAGAAATAAACTACCAAGAGAAGTTCATATAAGATTCACCAAGAAATCAATTAAAACGCAAATATTGCAGATTACAAAAGAGAAAACACTGAAATACAAGGGCAAGGAAATTGTGGTTCTGAAGCAAATACCGAGAAGAGTGAGGGAGATGAGAATAGAATATCAATTCCTGATGAAAATATTGCTCCAGAAAGGTGTAAACTATAGATGGCTGATACCAGAAGGCCTGGTGTTTACATGGCAATTGCAAAGATTTAAAATAGACTCAATTGATAAAGTCAAAGCATTTTGTGCTGAATATCTTAGAGAGAAGGAAGTAGAGTTAAGAAGGGAAGAGCCACTGGTCAAACTACAAAAGGAATGTCTAGCAACGATTGAAAAGGAAGAAGGTGCAGTAGGGGGCATCGTAGAATATAAAGAACAACGTAAACCGAGATCTACTAGCAACAAACCCTTCATATAAAGTATGAATATGGAAGAGAAAAAAATTGATTACAATAAAGATAAATGGACTCAATATAGCAACTAAAAGAAGAAAAGTATTTCACAAATTAGAAAAATTAAAGTTGGATGTAATTTGTTTACAAGAAGTGCATGTTAAAAAATAACATGAACAAATGTTGGTACAGCCAAAATTAGGGAAATTATTTGCTTCATTGCCGCAATGTAAGAAAAGAGGAGTGGTTTTATATATTAGAGACACAATAGCAGAAAAAAATTATGCAGATGAAGAGTTGAAGAATTTTGATGTTGGAAATAATAGATAATATCAGGAAAATACTTTTAATAGCAATATATGCTCCAAATGACAATCAAGAAGATTTTTATACAAAATTACATATGAAACTAATTGAGCTGGACTATGAAAATATATGCATAATGGGTGATTTAAATGGCATAGTAGATGGGAAAATGGACTATAACACACAGAAGGCAACAAAGCAAAGTAGAAAAATTCTGCCGAAATCTTTCTTTATGATGATAAAGGAAACAAACTTAAAAGATGTATGGAGAGAAAGAAATGCAAAAAATAGACAATATACTTTTTATTCTAACAGACATTTATCATGGTCTAGAATAGATATGATATGGATGACAATGGGATTGACTTCTTTTTTTTAATGAAAAGTTTTTTATTTTGACTACATTAAAAACAAACACAAAACAAACAACACATATATACAAATCATTTTTCCAGTGTTAACAGCTCGTTTAAGGTTATCCTTTCTTATTATTTACATATATTCTAACTTTATCTTAATCTACTTAAATAATCTAATTTCCTTTGTGTCGACTTCTCTTTACTTTGATTTTCAGCACATACAATCCATATTATCACAAAAATAAACAAGAGTATTATTTCTGTTCCCCTTTATTCCCCCTTTATTCCTTTTTTTCATTTTTCCTTTTCTCGCACCAATCATACCATCTAAACCATACTCTATAGTAATCTGAGTCCTCTCTTTTCTTAAGTTCCTTTGTAAGCTTGTCCATCTCTGCACATTTTTTTTTATTAAATCCTCTTCTGTTGGTGGATATTCCTTCTTCCAGTTTTGTGCGTATATTATGCGGGCTGCAGTTAATATATATAATATTAAATATTGAATTTCTTTTGTATAGTTCTCTGTTGGAATCCCTAATAAGAATTGTTCTGGCTCTCCCTTTACAGGTTTCCGTATTATATCCTCAAATAGTTTTTTAACGTTACTCCAAAATTGTTTTGCCACCGGACACATCCGGACACGACTTCTAATATAGAAGAAATTGATATAGAAGCTAATACCTGGGCAGACCATAATCCAATGATAGTGAGATGGAAAGGACAAAGGAGAAGGCCCAGATGAACTTTAAATACTACAGTACTAAAAGAAAAGGATTTTGTACAGAAAATGGAGAAAGAATTGGCTTTCTTTTTTAAAGAAAACAGAAAAGAGGATACATCAATGAAAAATCTGTGGGATACTATGAAAGCTTATGCCAGAGGCCTGATAATTGACTATATAAGAAAAAGAAATATTAAGAAAAGGCAAGTTTATAAAACATTAGAGGATGATTACAAGGGATTTAAAAAAGAACTACAGAAATTCGCATAAAAAAGGATATTAAAATGGAAATGGATACAACTAAACATAAAATGGGATTAATAGAAAAAGAAGATTTAGCACAAAAAATTAGAAACAGAACTATTTTGAAGACGCCAATAAACCAGGTAGGTGGCTAGCATATAAATTGAAGAAAGAGAGCGAATCAAGGAAAATAACACAATTAGTAGATGACCAAGGACAAATTAGATTTGGGAATGAGGAGAAGAAAAATATTATACAAGATTATTATAAAAAAATTATATGAAAAAGAAAATATAATGGAAGAAAGTATTAAACAATATTTACACAAGGCGAACCTACCCCAGATTTCTAAAGATACTGAGATGATGTTAGAAGGAAACATAACGATGATGGAATTGACTGAAGCACTTAAAAAACAAAAGAATGGGAAGGCACCAAGCCCGGGCGGACTGCCAGCGGAATACTATAAGACTTTACAGGAATCATTGAGTCTTCCATTGTTAGAAGTTATGAATGAAGTAATGTTAAAGATGGAAATACCCAAATCATGGTCAGAAGCATATATTACACTTGTCCCAAAGGAGGATACTGACCCACAACAAGTCAAGAATTATAGGCCTATATCCCTGCTAAATTCAGATTATAAAATCTTCACTACAATATTGGCAGAAAGACTTAAAAGATATTTAAATAATTTTATACATTCTGATCAAAATGGATTTCTGCCAAAAAGGCAGATTAGAGACAATTTGAGGATAATTCTGGACACTTTGGAATACTATGAGGCACATCCTGGCTTTGATATTTTTAGATGCACAGAAAGCCTTTGACAATGTGAATTGGTGATTTATGCTATTACAGCTGAAACAGATGGGCTTTGGGAGGAAATTTATTCAAGCCATAGAAGCCATATATCACAAACAAACAGCAAAAGTAATGATAAATGGAGAATTGACAGGATCTATTGAAATACAAAAAGGAAGGAGACAAGGTTGTCCACTGTCACCACTGTTGTTCGTGTTAACATTAGAAGTATTAAACAGAAATATTAGAGATGAAAATGAAATAAAAGGAATGAAAATTCAAAACGAAGAATATAAATTGCAAGCATTCACTGATAACCTGGTGTTTATTCTTGAAGATCCATTTGAATCAATAATAAACTGATAGACAAAATAGGAGAATTTGGAAAGGTAGCAGGTTTGAAAATAAATAAAGATAAAATGAGGATTTTGACCAAAAAAATATTAAAAAAACATAAAGAAGAATTGGCGGATGTATCAAAGATGCAGGTCACGAACAAGGTTCAGTACTTGGCGATATATTTGACAGCAAGATGCAGTACACTCAAGGAGAATAATTACAATAAACTTAAACAACAGATAGTGACAGATTTAGCTAAATGGGAGAATTTGCAATTATCATTGATAGGGAGGATATCAACAATTAAGATAAATATATTGCCTAGAATTTTACATTTGTTCCAGACAATTCCAATCAGGTTGGGAAAAGACTATTTTGAAAAATTGAATAAAATAGTGTTAAAATATATTTGGCAGGGTAAAAAGGCGAGGATAAAATTAAAATTGCTGCAAGATGCTAGAATAAGAGGTGGTTTTGGTTTGCCAGATTGGGAACTATATTATCAAGCAACTAATTTGATGTGGATCAAAGAATGGATTATGTTAAGGAATACTAGGTTGTTGACCTTAGAAGGACATGACTTGTTGGGCTGGCATGCTTTCTTATGGTACAAGGACACAAAAACAGAAGACATGTTATTTGAGAGTCTTTGCTATTAAATTGGGATTAAAAAATAAAAGACAACATTATTTAAAAATTCCAGTCTGGTTATCTACTATTGAAGCATACTCATATTCAATAACATTTAGAAAGGAACAAATTGTTTGATATAGTGAAATACTGAATGAAAAGGGTGAACTTAAATCGAAGCAAGAACTAGAAGAACAGGATATAAAAATGGACTGGTTTTTGTTTATGCAAATACATTCTAGATATGATAATGATTCTAAGACAGAAGGTTTTTATAGTAATCTGATTTAGATAAAATTTTAATAGGTTCTGATGACTATGTAATTAAAAAATTGTATGGTTACTTAGTAGAGGTAAAATTGGAAGAACAAGAAGTTAAAGAAACAATGATTGCATGGGGGAAAAATTTTGGTTATGGAGTTGATCTAGAGAAATGGCAAAAATTGTGGATGCAAAATTATAAAATGACAATGTCAACAGCATATAAGGAGAATTTGTATAAGATAGGTGGCATCTACACCCGACAAGAATAGCGAGAATGTTCAAGAACAAATCTGAGAAGTGTTGGAAATGTCTTCAGATACAGGGCTCATATTACCATATGTGGTGGACATGTGTAGAAGCGAAAAGATACTGGACTAAAATCCACACATGGTTGGAAAAAATGACAAAAAAACTTATAGACTTTAAGCCAGAGATTTTTTTATTAGGGATTGTGCCAGAAATATACAATAGAGAATTGAGATATTTGATTGTGAATGTTTTAACAGCTGCTAGAATTGTGTTTGCTAAAAACTGGAAAAATGAGAAAATACCAACGCAAGATGAAATTATTAAGAAAATAATGGAATGTGCTGAAATGAGTAAATTGACATTTGAAATTAGAGAACAAGAAGATAAACAATACTACAAGATATGGGATTTATTTTATCAATGGCTAGATAATAAAACATGGAAATGAAATATGAAATATGAAATGAATGTTATAAACATAATACTTGAAAATAATTTTTTTTAAGCGACAAAGCCATAGTTAAATAAATGATAAATGAGGATGTAGATTTGTTTGACAATATGAGAAATTAGATAATTAGTAAATTTTGAATATGGGGATGAAGCACAAAAGATTTGTAACCGATGACACACTGTTTGTATTTGTAATGGATGATGGATTTGTTTTATGTTTTGTTTAAAAAAATTAAAAATTAAAAACAAAAAACAAAAAAACAACGGATGCATGGGTCCGGGAGACGGTCCGTTGGGGCCTCTCCCTAGAGTTCCTCTCCCCTCCCCCGACTGTTTTCCTCACTTGCCCAGTATCCAAAGACAAAACCAAGCGTGTGCTAGTTACCTCTGCCATTGATCACCTCTTAAATATCAGAGCTATCCAGTGAGTCCCTCAGGACCAATATGGGCAGGGGTTTTATTCTCGCTTCTTTATCCTGAGGAAATCCTCGGGGTGTGTGGGGTGAAGGGCAGTCCTGGACCTTAAAGCTTTGAACCGGTACATTATCTACTGTCGGTTCAAAATGCAATCCCTCCACACGATCCTGGAGTGCATCCGCAGGGGCGATCTCCTTTCATCGGTGGACTTAATGCAGGCATACCTCCACATCCCCATCCTCCCTGCCCACCGCAAATATCTCTGCTTCCATTATCTCGGGGGGCATTATCAATATATGGCTTTGCCATTCGGCCTATCCTTGGCCCCCCGAGTATTTACAAAAATCATGGTTGCCTTAATTGGTCACATTTGCACCTTGCCCATTAGGCTCCAATTTTATTTATTTATTTATCTTATTTTCTTTTGGGCTCTGAAATAAGCACTAGGGCTTATTTTCAGGGGATGTCTTGTTTTTTTCCCCGTGTATGGGAGGCCCACTTCTTCTGCCTGCTTGTGGTGGGGCTGGAGGCTATGTGGTGTGCCAGTGCCGCCACCGCAAGGCAGGGGGATTGAGTTGCCCTATGTGCCCCACACTGGTTTACCTAAGGGCTCCTGCAGCCAGGCCACCCATGCCCTGATACCTGCCTCACCTCATGGCAGCAGCTCCAACAGCCCCATCCAGCAGGACCCTGCATGGCTGTTGGCCCACTTCTGCTGCTTGTTCATAGCCACAATGAAATAGGAGGCCGAGCAACGCACTGGTGCCATGGCCACAAGGCAGTTGTGGGGGCGTGGATGGACTGATTGCGGGAGCCCTGAGGTAAGCCGGTGCAGGGCGCATGGGGCAGCTCCACCCCCCTCTTGCCTCACCTTGTTCTGGCAGTACCACAAGCAACAAGACGGAATGGGTGGGTGGGCAGTTGTGCAGGTGCTTAAGTAGAGCTTATTTTGGGGGGTAGGGCTTTTCAGGGAAATGGGTCTCTTCTTAAAATAGTTGGAAGTAATCTCTTGCATGACACAACAATATTCAAATTTTCTTATCCTGGGGAATTTAACATGCATGCTGAGGTTGCCTAATCAGGAATGTGTTATACTTTGTATGGCGGAGATATCACCAAGGCAGTTCCACCATGTACACATTCTTTTTTAACAATAAAGGTTTTAAAAATAATTTAATTTTTTTTAAAAAAAGGAATCGCTGAAAATTTCATATTTGCTATGACAACCTGCACCAAATATTATCTACCCTCATTCATGTAGTAGGCCAAGTATTGGACATGGTATTTTCTTTGGTTGGAGCTCAGGATCAGAAAATGAAGGAATTGTTTGTAACTGTTTTCATGGAGATATCACTCACTAGAAGATTTTAAACTAGTGTACACAGACAGAGGATCAGCTAAAATGGTCTGACCTAGACTCCCAATAGATTCAGATATTTTTCTGAATATGCTTGGAGGAATTCCTGCCTTTTATTGAGTAGAATTAGTTTCTGTCCTCCACAACAGTCCCAGTTTCTCATGTGGCCCCTTGGGAAAATTAATTGCCCACTTCTAGTTAAAGAGACCAGGCTAGTGATATTGTAATCTCTAGCATTGCTTTCATTGAGCTTTTAAAGCATTAATTTTAATATTTGTAATTTATTTAACTTTTAGTCATATTGTTTGGTCTACATTTTGTATTATTGCTACTGTAAGCTGCTTGTACTACTACACACATAGAAAGGTGAAGTATAGCCCATAAATAAATAAATTCCAATTTTAATTCTTCTGAGTACTTTTGCAAATTATCAATGTTAGAAGTATGAAAAAAATCAAATGGATAAATATTATGAGACTGTTTCCTGCTGTGCAGTAAGGTTGTAGGAAAAACATAACTATTTCAAAACAAGTTGTAGTAAACATATGAGACACTTTCCTTTGGAAAAAGGGTGGAAAGGGTTGCGATAAGAATTAAGAACTTTTCTTAATAAAAGTTAAGAAGAGTTAGTAAATAGGCAGTTATGGGGAAAAATAAAGGAAAACATTATTTCCTCTGTCATAATTCCAGATTGTAGATCCAATTAAATGATCAGAGGTATACAAAACACTTTTTCATATATTGAATACAGTATTTAAAACAGGGCATTCATTTTATGCAACGTTATGCTGGACAATGACTGAAATAAAGATTTGGGACATTCATTTTTACATTTTGACTGGCCTTAATCATTGTTTATTTAATGTAATTAGAATCAGTGTTCTTCTCCATACCAGTTAATGGGGGGGGGGGGGGGGGGGGAGCAAAAAATGGTTTTTTTTTTTTTTTTTTTTTTTTTTTGGAAAAAAAAGTTTTTTTTTGGGTGGGGGGGGGGGGGGGGGGGGGGGGGGGGGGAATGCAGCAATAAATGGGTTCTTATTATCTCTGGTTAGATATCTGGAAAATACAGTATGTCTTTGGATTATGTAGGACTTAAGTCTGATCCAGCAGAATTCTTATACTCGATGGATAGAAATAAGAAGTTAAATGTAAAAAAATGCAAACACTGAATGTTTGAAGGCATTTGCATAAGAACTTGAACTGCAATACTTCCCACTCTTAAGTAATTTGCTATATACCAGCATCCTTCATTTTGAAATGTTTCCAATTCTTGTAAAACATTTAAATCAAATAAATACATTCTGAAGAAATTATATGGAATGTTCATGCACACAAAGTACTTTTTACATATATAGTACTTTAGATACAGACTCTATATTTCATTTGAAAAATATTAGCATTAGTTTGACTTTGCATCTTTCTAGATTTATAGAAATTTTTTAGTTTGCAGGAATGCAAACTAGATTTTCTGGCATCCACACATTTCATATTGTTTAATGTTGCATATAACTGTCTATATTTTTCCACTCAATTCAGACAAAGTAAGACTTTATTCTGCTTTTAAATAGATAGCAGAAATCTTAAAATTCCTTCCTTGTGTGCCCAATCACACTTGGCTAATAAAGAATTCTATTCTATACTATTCTATTCTAAAAAGAAAGGTTGTCTGATTACTTTAAATATTTTGAAGAAAGCAAACATATGCTTTTTATCTAAAATGAACAGAATTTCAGGATACGGATAAGGAAAGAAGCATTTGATAACACTGGACAACAAAGACTTTGCTTTCTGAACACTTTTGGGTGTATTTTATAGATTTATGGCTGCTAATCACAAAAACTTGTAATTTATCCTTTCATGTACCATTTTATAGAAATCATTTGTTTTTACATAATGGCAATGTATACTTTTCAATACCTGTTGGCTATGCTGCACACATTAAAGAAACATGGAACTGTTATTGAAGCCCATCCACTACATCAAATACAACTGGAATATATTTAAAAGTAGTGGGTCTTCTTCTTAGAATGCAGCTTGGATATACCAAATATTGTTCTTACACATACATGAAAGGGATAGTCATGTGAGATAGTCACATTACACTTAAAAACAAATGACTACCATGAAAGAATTTTATTTTAGGACAGACAAACATGCACACGAACAATTTGTTAATCCAGCAAAGGTATTTTTGCCTCCGCTTCACATAAAACTTGGACTGGTGAAAATTTTTGTAAAAATGATGAATGAAGAAGGTTGAGATAGCTATTTCCAAGAAAAACTGATGCCAAGATTAAGGAAGGCATTTTTGTTGATCTGTAGATCAGATATGTCAATGACAAATAGTTGAAAGATCGGTTACTGGGGCCAGAGAAAATCATCTGGAAATTATTCAAGGATATTGTTGAGAATTTTCTTGGCAACTACAGATCATCAAACTAAGTTTAGTTATTTGACAAACTTCTTACAGCATACAAGACCATGAAGTGCAATATGTTACAGAAGATTCATTTTCTGCATTCACAGTTGGACTTTTTTCATGAAAATCTAGGTGCAGTCACTGACAAACATGGTGAAAAGTTTCATCAGGACATTGTCACAATGGAAAAATGGTATCAGGGCAACTGGAATCCGTCAATGCTGGCTGACTATTGTTGGACACTGCAGTGAGATGCATGAAATACGGACTACAAATGAAAATCAGCAACATCAGTTTACTCCTATTGAACGGATGCAGTGTGTTGAAAACATGTGATGTAGTCATTCAAAGTAAATATAATTCTAAGCAAAAACCAAAAGAAAAAAAAAGTTCCAATCTTTCTTGATATACATTTCTTTAAAAGGTTCCATTCTCAGTCTTAACTCCTAGATGGTTCATGGATATACCAATGCAGTTTTCTTTATAGCGGCATTAATATGATTTGCTTTTGCCTTCTGGCGAGATGTTTTTGCAACTTCCTAAGTTAGCCAACAGGTTTAGTCCAGGCCAAACCTGATGCTTAGTTTTTGATGTAATATTATCACCTGGAGAACCATGAGTACTTTCAATGATAATCATAGAATATTGGAACAATGCATGCTTATGTTTCTTAATTATGATTTGTATTTTTTTCATAGTTTTGAATTGAAACGGATAAAATTACTGACTATAAACCCTAGGCTTCGTGCATGTCTGCTACGTTACCACCCTTCTTTCAGTTTATGGTGTTTTATTTCAGAAAGCCAACAAATGAAATGATAAGTCATATGAAACGATTAGAAAAACGATGGAATAGATATAAGCTGAAACCTGTCATTCTAACGCTAATAGCAATAGCACTTACTTATATACCGCTTCGCAGTGCTTTACAGCCTTCTCTAAGCAGTTTACACAATCAGCATATTGCCCCCAACAATCTGGATCCTCATTTTACCTACTGGAAGGATGAGTCAACCTTGACCTTTAGTACTGAAGAGAATCAATATGGCTAGCTGTTCATGCATCCTTTTGAATCATACGTCAATAATTGTGTTCTTGGAATTTACCAAATCAAAACACCACTGTATAAAGTAGCATGATAGTCTGGTTTTGTCTTGGCCATAATGGTTTGCAAATCATAGTTGGTAGCTGTAATGTTTTGCCTGATTACAGCCGGTGTATAGCAGATTTTATCTTGAAATTTTAGAAACTATGCAATAAATCATGCTTGACTCTGAGTGATTGACTCCTAAAGACCACATACATATTTAGTGGACAGATAAACAGTAACAGAGTTGTAATATTTTTGCATTATGCCAGTTGACCCAAATGGTTAATTTTTTCAACACCGTAGCAATGTGTTTTCTCAATTTTCCAAAGTATTTGATTAAGACACCGACTCTTCTCATTTCTATAGCATTTGTTTAGTCGTCTTCAATACCTTTCCCCAGATTTTATTCCAGATCAAAGATGAGTACAAGACTAAGTTCGTTTCTTGATAGTAACAATGCACAATGCGTGCTTCTCAAACTGACACAAAGCCAAAGTTTCATGGGGAAATAGGCTAAGGCCTTCCTACGAAGCCCTGGAAGCCAATGCTATCTGCCTTGTTCTTCAGCAGCTTGGCTGCCAAGCCTCGTCCCCGCCCCTAGCCGCGCGTCAGCCTTTGGCTGGCTCCTGGGACGGAGGGGAAAGGAAAGGGAGGACCAATTCCGCCCCTCTCCTCTTCTCCCTTCCCAAAGACGAAAGGTGACGTCATTATCCGGGCTCTTCACACTGCGGGTCACAATGGAGTCGAAACGGAGCTCAACCGAAACGAAACGGCCGGGCAGCCACCCGCCTCAGTGATCGCGGCCTGGCCTCGTTAACTCGGGCCCCGCTCGGCCGCCGTCGACGTCCAGCCCAGCCACCAAAGCCGTCAGGCCTTGGCCCCTCCCCCACCGGCTACACACGGCACACCAAGCAGACCCTGCCACTGTGCGGCGGCGACCCTAGCCTCACATAAAGCAAGGCGTGAGCGGGTGCTGATGGTCCTTGCTCTGCTTTGGGCACGGAACGGGGCTGTGGGAGTGATTGACTGACTGACAATCAGGAAAAGGAGGGAGTCACGCTGGCCGCCGCGAACGCTGTTTGGGTGGCGGGGCCGGCGCCGCTGCGTTGAGTCGGAGTCTGCGCTGCATATGCTGTGAGCCGAGCCCTCCTAGAGCCGCCATATTGCCCGGGACTCAGACGCTCAGTCTTTGCTGGTGCTGCCGTCTCCGTCGCGACTTTGCTCCTAGACGCAGTACAGATTTCTTTTTCCTCTTCTAAAGGCAGTCTCGTAGGTTTCTCGCTGCTGGCCTTGCCAGTCCAGCCCCCCACTTCCTTTCTCTTATTCTATTCCCTTCTCCAGGGATTGAAGGTATCCGATTTCCGCGGATGAGGTAGAAGAGCCCGGAGGCCTAGCTCAGCCTAACGGAGCTACAGGACGAGAAAGACGCAACGCAACACCGGCACCGTGGCGGTCCCGAAAAGCTAGTGACGCAAAACTAAAAGAATACTAGAAAAGGTCGCACGCAGTCAGGAAAGCGACACGGGACAGCTTCGTGCAAAAGCCGGCTTCTCTAGCAGCCACCGCCACTCTGATTTTCCTAGGGATGAGACGCAGCCCCGTTGGTTGCTGCGGCGGCGGCTTGTGCCGCCTGGGATGAGAAACTCTTCGGCCACACCCGCTGCAGCCTCCTCCTCCCTGCATCGCCATCGGCAGCGGCGCCCGGGAGCAGAGCGGGCCTCGGCATTAGAACCAAGAGTAGCAGCAGGAAAAGGCGACGCTGTGTGGGGGTAAGCGAGTGGGAAAAGGGGCTGGTCCTTCGGGGAAAGGAAGGGTCATTCGGTGGGTAAGCAAGGGGGTAAATTCCATGAGGGGAGACTTTCGCTGTGGATCTTATCTCTTCGTTCGTGAGTTAGCGTATCTTGGAGTGAGTAATGTCTGTTCGTGCGTGCGTGTGTCAGTGTCGTGGAGTATGGAGGGAAAATGGCTGACGACTCAGTCCTCATTCTTTCTGCCCGGCCTGAACTGGGCCTTGCAGGAGAATGGGGCGCGCACACACTATATCCGCAGTCCCAGGAAGAAAGAGAGAGAACCTGCAGAGCTGGCCGGCTGTTGGCCTGGCCCTTCCTTAAATAGCGAAGAAAACTGGCGAAGAGAGTAGAAGGAATACCCGGTAGACCTTCCCGGCGTTTAGTTCCTTTTGATTCTCGTTCCACTTCATAGCAAACGCCATTATTGAGGTGGAGTGATTGGAATCGTGTGGGCCTAGTCCACCCCAGGAAATAAGGCTCTGCACAAGCTCTTTTCTTTCTTTCTAAATCCGGTCTCGAATGTTGCGGCCCAGCGGTTTCGCCTTCGTTGTAAACATTATTGTCATGGGTGCAGGTGGGCTGTGTCATGGCTGCACACACTGTTTCCAGTAAAGCTGCGATATTATGGGATTTACCAGTATCTGTTCTCCGTTAAGTTTACATTGAGCGTAGATTGCTTCTTTGAATATGTGAGTTTTATAATTTTTATTGGACAGAATCTACATTGTAACTATTGTCTGGAATTTTTTTACACATGAAACTGATGAATCTACAAGATAGGGTAAGAGACTAAACTGAGAAATTCAGAATCTCATAGGTATCTTTACAGCAAATTGGCTTTAAAATTGATTTTCCTGAGCACCCAAGACTTCTTTTGTAAGATACTTGAAATTTGTAAGTGGAATTTTATCTTTTAAAGAATTGGTGGAAGAACTCCCATTGATTTTAACACAGTCTGCTTGTGGCTATAACAAACTAATATTAACAAACTAATAAGTTTGGTATACAGTCCAGAATAGGTATTAAGTATGAATAGAAAAAACAGCTGTAATTCTGCGAGGACTGCTAAATCAAGCCTAACTCAGTGAACCGCTATTAAATATGTATGTGGTAGATTATAGTAATGGTAGATTATTCTCATATTAAGCTTTGTAAGGTACTTCAAAAATTTTTCAGTGCTGGGCTGTTCTGTCAGTCTCCTAATTTTGCACAACATATTTTAAACTATGCTTCTGGTACAGATTGATTGGATGGACTTATGTGTTGATAGAAATGTGAAATCAGGGGGTGTGGTTTCTATTTAGTGCATAATCAGACATGGCCTAGTTACATTTTATGTCTGTTCATTTTTTTATGTAGCTATAACTAGTCTTAGTGCAATGTATGCTAGCATATATGTATTAATTGGTTTTTTGTTTTCCTATATTACATTTGAGTTGTGTGCTACAATAAATCTTTTGTCAGAATTGAATTCATCAGTACTATAAAAGTTGTAGGGATATTAAAACGTGTTCCATTTCAGAAAATGAACAATTTTGATATGGGTTGTGACAGTTTTAATACTTACTTATATTGTCGAGGTATATATTGTGTTTTTATTTTTTTAATAATTGAAAGGAAAATTGGACAAATGCAAACACCCTTATACCAAAATATTTCTGCCATATCCGGACCTAAGAATGCCATATAATTGAAATTTATGAATTGCTTTTAATGCAATTATATAATAAAATCTGGAATAAATTGCCATCCTATTTTTTCATATATTTATAAAACAAATTACTAGCAAGTTTTGTATTTAAACATGGAAACCACATTGATCTAAAACAGTTCAAGTACTATATTTGCTTAGAAGTATATCATTGAAATCAATGGCAATTGCTTATAATATTGCATAGGATGTACTGTAAAAGCAAAATTATAGTATCTTTTGGTTTACTTGATTTCCTTCTCCATGCCTTTCGTAAATATAAGTGATAAAGGAAACCCAGAAAACTTCAAGTGGCTCTGTCAATAGTTCACTTTTAGCTTGCTCACATTCAGTATATTTGAATATTTCTTAATGAAGAATCTATAATTTATTTTTTGAAACAAATAAAAATTAAAGTTTTAAAACAAGGTTCTTGAAATACTTTTACAAAAGCAATTATTTTATAGTAATGCTCGGTATGAAAAGGAAGGATGAGATAGGGGGAAAAGGTATAGAAGATTTTCACTTTATTTAACTGAAAGACCAAACTAATTTACCTTTAAAACAGGATTCACCCAAGAATAAATGTGGTGGGAGATTCTAATACTTGAGGATGAGAGATATTAGGGTCATGTTACTTTTAGGTAAATGTGTTAATTACCTTAAATATTCATTTGAAAACACCAAAGATATAGCAAGGCTATTATACCAAACATAATTGGGGAAATAAATTGTGCCAGGTGATTATCATGGTATTTATAGTCAAGAGTATATATAACAATTGTTCTTTTGTGTGAGAGCTGGGAGTTGGGCAGTTAAAAGTTTAAAAAATGTAGCAGATTTTGTTTCAAAAAAGTAACACTAAATTAAAATTATTTGAAGAATTAAAAGCACTTCACTGGTAATAAATACATTGGATAGTGATATTTTAAAGTCTGTTCTTGAAAGAATGTACTGTTTTTGAAGTGCCTTCATAAAAAAATTATATATGATTTTCAAGCATAACAATAGGAATGAATATTTTGTTTTCTTTTGCATTTTTGTCTTTGAAGTGCTTCTCAAATTCGTATGATTAGTTCATATGATATAGGTTTAGATGTAAAACTTTGGAGTCCATGCAGTCTTAGTGTTTTCTAAAAAAACCCTCTTTATAAAAATAGCATGTCTCCGTTATTTATACCCTGTATCAGTTTGATTTTTCATACTGTATTTGTTTTGTCCTATTATTGAAATTGTGTATATGTATTCAGTTTTTGCAATTACCATTTCTCTAGTTGAGACCAGTGGGACTTGGGCTAATTGTGACGTGGATCCAAAACACCACTAGCTGAAAGTAAGTTTTTTAATGATATATATTAAGTTTGGATTGTGGCAATATACACTGTTTAAATTAAACCATTCTTTTGGTAATGGAACAACATCAAACCCATTAATATTTTTCCTTTTTCCACTCTCTGCACTTGAATAAATTTTATTGCTTTGGGCAAAGAATTCTTTATAATTTCAGATCTGCATGAAATAATAGTAAACAGTTACCTAGTACAAGTAGTCCTCAACCTAGTCCCAGACTTACGACCACAATTGGGCCCAAAATTTCTTTTGCTAAGTGAGACATTTGTTAAGTGAGCTTTGTCCCATTTTACAACCTACTTGCCACAGTTATTAAGTGAATCACTGCAGATGTAATACAATTTTAAGTAAATCTGGCTTTCTCATTGACTTTGTTAGAAGGTTACAAAAGGTGAGCACATGACTGCAGGGCACTGCAACCATCATAAATACGAATTAGCGGCCAAGCATTTGAATTCTGATCACATGACCGCGGGGATTATCATGGCATTTATACAATGGTTGTAAGTGTGAAAAAATGATAAGTCACTTTTTTTCAATGCTGTTGTAACTTTGAACTGTCACTAAACAAATTGTTGTAAGTTGAGGACTACTTGTATTTCTAAAATTATGAAGTACCTATTACTGCATGCAGATATGAATTTATGAAGAATTGAAGTTATATATGTTAGTAATTGCTTATTTTTAACAATAATCATATTCTTACATGTGTTACACAGTTTGTTTTATAACATTTCAAGTCATACTGATTATGCTGTTTTTATATTTCTTTTATGGTAAATGGCAGCAGGTAAAAATTGCTGAACTATACTTTATGATCTGGTGTTCTGTCTGTACATTTCTTTTGCAATTATCTACATTGTGATCCATAATTATATAAATGTAAATAACTTCATATTGTCTGTCTTCTACAGGAGCTTGCACCTAGATTTTGAAATAAATGTCCATATTTTGGTTGCATTGTTTTATCATTGTAGGGGTAACAGTGGTGCTATTGATGTACATAGGATAGTGTAAAATATTCTCTCCTCTTCTGCCATGGCCTTTCTTTCCCAGCTTTTGACTTCTGCACCACTTTTTATAAGTGATACAGAATTTTTTGGCATAATAAATTATTTTTAATCCAATATTTTATTTGCTGTACACCAGACTTGTGTTTTTACCATTTCTACCCATTATCTACTGGGAGTGGCCTTTGTTTAAAAAGTTAAAATAAGTATCTCCAAATAAATAGCTCCTGTGATGGTGGGAAAATTGAAAGATCTTTTTTTGTTTTCATTCTGTGATTACTTGAGAAGTTATATTATTAGATTTATATCCCATCTTGGCAAAGATTTGTCTGCTTGAATAATGTTCACTTAACCTTTTCTATTAGCAACTCTTTTTTTTAGAGGTTCACACATTGTACTAAGTTATTATTTACCTTAAAAATTGTTTCTAGGACACGTGTATATTTTTGTACATACTTGTATTACTAAAATACAGACTATAATCATAGGGTTCCTAGAATATGTTAAGCCAGGTGTCGTCAACCTGTGGCTCCAGATCTGCATGTGGCTCTTTGACCCCTCTCCTGCAGCTCCCTGCTGACCCAGTTGAATGACCTGGTCTCCGCCCCAAGAAGGCGCGAGCCTCTGCAGAGCTGCGCAACTGAAGCACCCCTAGCGTTTTCTCCACACTGCCCGCAGCCAGCTGTTTTTTGAGATTCTGTGTCCTTCGTAGGCAGCTTAGCGTTATCCGTAGTCCCCTTTGTGTTGGCTCAGGAAGGAGGGGAACGGGGAGGAGCAGCTGCCGCCACCGGATGTAGGGAAACAAGAGCTCCGGCTCTCCTGCACAGCTGGCTATATGCCTGAGCGCGCAGTGGCAGCAGTGGGAGGAGTCGCCACCGTGATCCCAGCCCAAGAGGGTATCCAGCTTGTATGTGCGAAAGAGAGAGAGAGATGAGAGAAAAGGGGAGAAAGAGAGAGAGAAATGAGAAAATAATGGCGGGAGAGAATGAGAGGAGAGAGAGAAATGAAAGAGGGAGAGATGAGAGAAGAGAGAAAGAAAGAAATGAGAGAAAAGGGGAGGAAAAGAGAAATGAAAAAATGGAGGGAGAATGAGAGGAAAAAGAAATGAGAAAAGGGGGAGAGGGAAAGAAATGAGAGAGAGCTGGAGGGAGAGAATGAGAGAGAGGGAAAAGAGGGAAACAAGTGAGAGAAGAGAGAAAGGAAGAAGAGAGGGAGACGAAAGAGAGAAAAACAGAAATGGGGGGGAGAGAGAGACCCATTTCCCACAGAAAACATCAGGAGCTACAAAACCTTTGTAGGTGTGGCTGGGGGTCATGTGACTGGTAGTGATGTTGAGTTGGCCACACTAACCCAGATTTTGTGGCTTCCGATGTTTCCTGTGGGAAACTGGTCCAAATGGCTCTTGGAGCGTTTAAGGTTGCAGACCCTTGTGTTAAGCCAAAATAGAACAAAGTGCCATTGCTCTATTGTTTCAATGTTACAGGTAGTAGGGGTAGTCCTTGATTACAACCATTTAGTTACTGTTACAAGTTACAGTGGCACTGAAAAAAGTGACTTATGACCATTCCTCACATTTATGACCACTCTAGCATCCCTGTGGTCAGGTGATTAAAATTAACAACGCTTGGCAACTGACATATATTTTTGACAGTTTCAGTGTCATGGGATCATATGATCACCTTTTGCGACCTGACAAGAAAAGGTAATGGGGAATCCAGATTCACTTAACAACCATGTTACTAACTTAAAAACCGCAATGATTCACTTTTGTGGCAACAAAGGTTATAAAATGGGGCAAAATTCACTCAACTCTCTTGCATATCAACAGAAATTTTGGGCTCAATTGTGTTCATAAGTCAAGGACTACTTGTACAGATAATTGGTTAAAAAGTCTGATAATAACATTGATGTTATATTTATCTTTCAAATCTATTGAAAGGGTTTTTTCCCTGTGTTTCCAAGTCTTCTTTCAGTCTACTCAAGATGTTTTGGTCAAATTTCATACAATATTTAATTATTAATTTTATCTGCCTTTAATAATGCAGGTATTGATTTGTGTTTAGATTTTTTTCAGATATTTACATGCCTTGTTAACTTTATTGTTAGCTGTCTGTATGTTAACTGTCTATGATATATGCGTTGCCTCAGTTAAACAGATTAGTGATCTAAATCGGATCCCCAACCTCCAGGCCACAGGCCACTACCAGGCGGTGGCCTATTCGGAACTGGGCCCTGCGAGTGGTGGGCTGGTGTGTACACTTGCATGCACAGATTGGCTTTTGCAAGTAGTGGGCCAGCGTGCACACAACTCAACTTGCAAAAGTTGAGTTGCATGCGGACTGGTCCGCTGCTCATGCAAGCCAAGCTGCACATGAGTGTCGGCCCACCACTGGTCTAAGTTGTAACTTTTGCACTACTGATTTAGATGGTGTTAGATTTTGTTCTTATGCTGGAAGAGATGTGAAATGGTTAAAAAAAAAACCTTGGATATACAGTATATCAAAGAAGTGAGTATACCCCCTCACCTTTTGTAAATATTTAAGTATATCTTTTCATGTGACAACACTGAAGAAATGACACTTGGCTACAAGTGTGAGTATACAGCTTGTATAACAGTATAAATGTCCCCTCAAAATAATGCAACACACACCCATTAATGTCTAAACTGCTGGCAAAAGTGAGTACACCCAAGTGAGTACACCCCTAAGTGATAATGTTCAAAGTAAGGGCCCAAGCAGCCATTTTCCCTTCCTGGTGTCATGTGACTCGTTAGTGGTACAAGGTCGCAGGTGTGTTAAATTTGGTGTTATCACTCTCACTTTCTCATACTGATCACTGGAAGTTCAACATGGCACCTCATGGCAATGAACTCCCTGAGAATCTGAAAAAATAAATTGTTGCTCTACATAAAGATGGCCTAGGCTATAAGAAGATTGCCAAGACCCTGAAACTGGGCTGCAGCATGATGGCCAAGACCATACAGTGGTTTAACAGGACAGGTTCCACTCAGAACAGGCCTTGCCGTGGTCAACCAAAGAAGTTGAGTGCTCATGCTCGGCGTCATATCCAGAGGTTGGCTTTGGGAAATAGAAGCATGAGTGCTGCCTGCATTGCTGCAGAGGTTGAGGGGGTGGGGGGTTGGCCTGTCAGTGCTCAGACCATACGCCATACGCTGAATCAAATTGATCTGCAGGGCTATTGTCCCAGAAGGAAGCCTCTTCTAAAGATGATCCACAAGAAAGCCCGCAAACGGTTTGCTGCAGACAAGCAGACTAAGGACATGGATTTCTGGAACCATGTCCTGTGGTCCGATGAGACCAAGATAAACTTATTTAGTTCAGATGGTGTCAAGCGTGTGTGGCGGCAACCAGGTGAATACAAAGACGAGTGTGTCTTGCCTACAGTCAATTGTGGGAATGTCATGGTCTGGGGCTGCATGAGGGCTGCCGGCACTGGGGAGCTACAGTTCATTGAGGGAACCAAGAATGCCAACATGTACTGTGACATACTGAAGCAGAGCATGAGCCCCTCCCTTCGGAGACTGGGCCTCAGGGCAGTATTCCAACATGATAACGACCCCAAACACACCTCCAAAACAACCACTGCCTTGCTAAAGAAGCTGAGAGTAAAGGTGATTGACTGGCCAAGCATGTCTCCAGACCTACACCCTATTGAGCATCTGTGGGGCATCCTGAAACAGAAGGTGGAGAGGTGCGCAAGGTCTCTAACATCCACCAGCTCTGTGACGTCATGGAGGAGTGGAAGAGGACTCCACTGGCAACGTATGAAGCTCTAGTGAACTCTATGACCAAAAGGGTTAAGGCAGTGCTAGAAAATAATGGTGGCCACACAAAATATTGACACTTTGGGCCCCATTTGGACATTATTACTTAGGGATGTACTCATTTTTGTTGTCAGCAGTTTAGATATCAATGGCTGTGTGTTGCATTATTTTGAGGGGACAGCACATTTACTGTTATACAAGCTGTATACTCACTACTTTACATTGTAGCCAAGTGTCATTTCTTCAGTATTGTCACATGAAAAGATATACTTAAATATTTACAAAATGTGAGGGGGTATACCCACTTCTGTGATATACTGTAATTTTGGGTCAAGTACTCCTGCTCTGCAGCTGACTTGCCCTGAAAATAGGATTGCACTAGTCAAATATAAAGAATTATGAGTAGTTTTGATTCATATGCACATATTTTTGTTTCATTTTGTAGTAACATGTTCTAGACAACAGTAAATGCTATACTAGTGCTCTATATTTCAATCCTGATAGAAGTTTTTAAAATATTTTTAAACTTTAAAAAGTTGTTTTCAGATTTTAGACAAAACACACAGGCAGAAAACTGTTACTAGGGACTAAATTGCCATTCAGTTTTAAAACTCATTTCTTCCAGGAGCTCTAATAGCTCTCATTCTACAAAATTTTCCCCATAACAACTCTGTAAAGTGAATGTTTGGCCCATTGTTGTATAGTAAGCTTTCATAGCAGAGGATAAACTTGAACTTGGGTATTCTGATTATACTCCCATACTTTAAACACTACTCCGTTTAATTTATTAATTGTTGTTCTTACTCTCCAGTTTATAATTTTAATATGATGGTTCATTTGCTGTCTCCCTTTCTGATACTTGTCCTTTGGAATGTTACTACATTGGAATTGATTGTGTCATTTACTTCAGAGAATTATTCAGACTGAAAGATCCTTCATAATTTTGTACTAGCACAATCCTACATTATCTTCCAAACTGGTCTGTTGGTTGGTTTGTTTAGAGTATGGCATAACCAAACTGGTAATCAGGCCCAATTCCAGAACTGTTATTTTCTCAGTAATCTTATGTACCTGTTATGAGAAAATTAATTTCTTTTTAGTTAGAGGTCAGCCTTGACAACAAATGGAATGTTTTCCATTATGTTCTTGTAATATTTTGACTCTTGGAAATATTTTTAGCTTTTGTCTAGTATATGAAAAATGGAGATGTGTTTATTGTTTGGCATCCTAGTGAGCTGACAGATAATTTTTAAATAAACAGATCAGGACTATCTTTTCTTCCACATGGGAGAAAGAGTAGTAGTGATGGCTGAGAATTTGCTAATTTGAATTTGAATCTTATGGAGGCTGCCTATAATTCATGTAAAATAGTGCCATTTGTTATGCAAAATTTTCTACTTTTTATGCATAATAATGTGGAAAACTTTGAATGTTAAAAAATTCGATGTTTAAAATAAGTAAAAATATTGAAAGATTTAATAAGTAGCATAGGGAATCATGCATCCACTCTGAATGACTGTATGTTTTCTTAAGGTGCCAGCATAAATTAATGTAAGGCTTATTTGAATGTTTAATATTTTTGTCACTTTAGACAGGGAGTGCCCATTATCTATTGATCTGTTTCTGTAACATTCTCAGGAAAAAACAAAAATATACTGGCATTTCCTAAAGTTTTCTGAAAGCCCAATGTAAAGTATACTGAATTGTGAGTTGATCCTAGATATTATAAGTCAAATGTTTCATACTTTGTTTCTTATTTCTTATTTAGAAATGAACTGTTGTCTCTTACATTATTTTAATATTTTTTAACATTTTGTTACTTAATAATGTTTTATATGACATTTTTATTTTATCAAAACTGGATAATTTTTAATAAAACAACATTGTTATTTCAATCAATGTTCAAAAACATGAAGTATAGATTGCAGTGTCAAGGTGATACATATTTGCTAATTTACTATTGACAGTGACATTTAATCATGCTTCCAAAATACCATTTCATTACTATTTAATACAGTATTTGTAACAACAATTGCACAGATAACAAATCAGAAAACAAGATCCAAATATGGGAACCTCAGTAGGTTTTCTTTGATCAGTTTTAATAATTGTATTCCTGCAAGAAAAGCAAATTTTATGCTTATAATTTTAGAAGTGTATTTTCTTATAGCTGGCACTATAAATGCATTTAATAAATAAGACAAAACTCATATTTTGGCAATTGAAAATAGATGTAAAATGCATTTATTTCATCTTGTTGCAAATTTAATCAGTTTGGCCACCATGCACTCTACCACTTCTTTTGCAGCTGACCTTTGCTATCTTCTTCTTTCTGCTGCTGACAAGGTATGCCTGATCTGGCCCTTCACAAACCAGTTGCTGGCTGCACCAGGCTATTTTACTGATGCTGCATGCAACCTTGTTCAAATGGTGTGTGCCATTTTCACAAGGCTTTGGAAGGTTTCAGAACCTTGTGAGAAAGCTGCACATGGCTGCACTTTGCCCAAATCACATGCAGCTTCAGGAAGAAGGCTTGATGTGGCCAGCAGCTCCCTAGCAAAGGGTTAGGCCGGACATGCCTTGTTAGCAGCAAGAGAAAGAACATGACAAAGGCTAGCTATGGGTGGCAGACATAGTGGAGTGTGGGACAGTCAAAAGGGCAAAAATGGGGAGCAGATAAAGGGGTGAGAAGAATTAAAGTCTCCCTATGGTCATGAGTGGAGGCAATCTTGCAAGTATTTGAATTTTGAACATGTTGCTGCACGGATGCTGTAGCAGCTATAACAGTGATGGCTAACCTTTTTGCCATCGCATGCCAGGAGGGGGTGGGGGGGTCGCGCATGCGCGTGCCCACACCCATAAATCTATGCACCCCATCCCCACCCGATGGCCCAGTAGGCCTGTTTTTTTTCCTCTCACCTGGCTCCAGAGCCTTTCTAGGAGTCTGGGGAGGGCGAAAACTGCCTTCCCCTCCCCTACCCCCCGGAGGCCCACCGGAAGTTGGCAAACAGGCCATTTCTGGCCTCCGGGGTGCGGTGGGGAAGGCCATTTTCGTCCTCCCCAGATTCCTAGAGAGCCTCTGGAGGCTGGAGACAGCAAAAAATGGGCCTTCCAGTCCCACCGGAAGTTGGCAAACAGGCCATTTTCTGCTTCCGGATGGCCTCGGGGGGGGGGGCTGTTTTCACCCTCCCCAGATTCCTAGAGAGGCTCTGGAGGCTGGGGACAGCAAAAAACGGGCCTTCCCCACCACCCCGAGACCATCCAGAAGCAGGAAACAGCCTGTTTCCCTACTTCTTGTGGGCCCAGAAGGCCCGAAAATCAGCTGGTGGAGCTGAGCTTGCATACCCACTGATATGGCTACGCGTGCCACCGGTTCGCCATCACAGGACTATAACTTTATGAACCAGATGTAACTATCATTTATTTAAGCACCACCATAACTGAATGAGTGATCATTAGATCTGTAATTGCTTTTTAACGAGATCTTTTTTGTGCGACTTTTTTTGTTAGGTATAGATTATATATAAGAATCCTGCTCTTAAGTTTGTGCAACTATTGATATATGCTCTATGTCTTAATATATTAATAATTGCTTGCAAAAGGACAAAGTACCAGTTCTTTTCTATGATAGAATGCCATAATTGTAGCAGAGATCTGGGTCAGTTGGCTGCTGTTTAAACATGAGAGATTAATAAAAAGAATGTAAGAATCTTGGTGAATTGGACCAGGTCTAGACAGTCTAGCATTGTTTTCATATTGGCCATCTGATGCCAGCAGGATACTCATAGAGTGACTAAATGTCTGAAGTTCAGTTTTTCCAGTTTTGAACTTTTTATGGCCATAACTTATTCTATTCCATGTTGCATCAGTTGCAGTTTTTCAAAAGCCCAAACAAAGATTTGTTTGAATGTTCTTGCATGTTTCTATAATATGCATTATTGTGCATATTTGCTTTAACATAAACATGTTTAGTGATGTTTGGATTGTGAATTGTATAATTGAGAAAGTTTATATAATCACCCTTTTCCCATACATTCCTCTCTTCTAAGATATAAAACTGCAAATATTAGCATTTTTTCTTACTAAAACTATAGCTGCTCTTTTACACATTTTCAATTCTTGAGTTTTTGAGACCATTCAAAATGAATGGTGTTTAAGGTAAGATAAATTTTAAATTAAAAATCAATACAAATTTTATGAATGTGAAAATTAATTTAGAGTGATTTATAAATAAATAACTATGGCAGGAGCGTTGCTGAAACTGAATTTTTTAAAGTTATAATTGCAGACTTATAAAGTTAAACTATATGCTATAGTGTTACAATAACAACACAATACTAATACTAACATTCAAATATGTTGTAGATATTACAGCAATGAAATTAAAAGGGATCAATAAGAAATGAAATTAAAAGGGATCAATTTCTTTTTTCTGTTAAAAGAAAAATTATTATAAAACATTTTTATATATTCAGTAAATTGCTACTATGTTTTGTAAACAGCAACATTGATTCTTTTTAGTTGCATATTTGTGAAACCAGGTTTTAAATTAAGTTTATTAGACTGCCACTGGAGGGAGCAAACTACTTTAAAGGCCTTTACTTTTTTGATTAGTAAAGTTCAAATGGCATTTTTTTGTTTTAGTATATTAAATATGCCACAGTTTTTAAGTGAATCACTGCAGTTGTTAAGTTATTATATATTATATTGTGTATCTGTGCTAAAATTGCATCTATTTTTAATACAGGTAGTCGTCGACTTACAAGAGTTCATTTAGTGACTCTTCAAAGTTACAACAGCACTGAAAAAAGTGATTTTATGGCCAGTTTTCACACTTACGTCTGTTGCAGCATCCTCATGGTCACCTGATCAAAATTCAGATGCTTGGCAACAGACTCATATTTATAATGGTTGCAGTATCCCAGGATACATTTTATGACCTGACAAGCAAAGTCAACTGTAAGAAAAGCAAGAAAGGTTGTAAAATGGGAAACATTCGCTTAACAAATGTTTCATTTAACAACATAAATTTTGGGCTCAGTTGTCATAAATTGTAATATATAATATAATATAGTAATATAAAAGTTTTGTTTCAAAGTTACCTAAATATCATATGCATTTGAGATGTATATACATTTGTAAATAACTGATGAGATGGCAAATAAAACATATTTTGCTCCTGAATTTTTTATCTGGGACCAGTTTCATTTTACATCACATGATTGACAACAGATATCCAGCAAATACTAATTATGTATAAAGTAAAATTAGAAGGAATTGTATACAGAACTACAGTACAAGTAATATATCCATAGCAAACAGAACTCAGAGGCAAATAGGATCTTCAAAGAACAGGTTTAATGGATATATCGTATTGGCACAGACTGGTGAAAACTGACTAAAGGTTCCCGTGGTTTTCACCTAACAGTCATAAGGTCCAATCAAGGTGGTATCTGGTTGCTTGGAAACTTCACTCCTCTCTTCAGCTACCTGTGGGGATGTCCTTGGTACTCAGGAGAAACTATTTTGTTTTGGTTACAGAACTCCAACTATCTCTATTCCCCCTTCCCTATCCCTAATCACCTCCAAGATGGCATCAGTCAGGCCAGCTTCAGAGGTTTTTGTTTTTTAAAAAAAATTGATTTATATGCCGCCCTTCTCCGGAGACTCAGGGCGGCTTACAATGTGTTAAGCAATAGCCTTCATACTTTTGTATATTTATACAAAGTCAGCTTATTGCCCCCACAAACTGGGTCCTCATTTAACTTACCTTAGAAAGGATGGAAGGCTGAGTCAACCTTGAGAGTTGACAGGTAGTTCTCGACTTACGACCACAATTGAGGCCAAAATTTTGTTGTTAATTTGTTAAGTGAGTTTTGCCACATTTTACTACCTTTCTTGCCACAGTTGTTAAGCAAATCACTGTAATTGATAAGTTAGTAACCCGGTTGTTAAGTGACTCTGGCTTCCCCAGATTTTGACTTTGCTCATCAGAAGGTCACAAAAGGGGATCACATGACCCCGGGACACTGCAACCGTCATAATTATGAACCAGTTGCCCAGCATCTGAATTTTAATCACGTGATCATGAGGATGCTACAAAGGTCATAACTATGAAAAGCGGTCATAAATCACTTTTTCAGTGCTATTGTAACACTGAATGGTCACTAATTTGGTCCTTAACACCAATAAGACCAAGGAGCTTATTTTATAGTGGACTATAGAAGGAACAGATCAGTCATCCAGCCCTTGCTTATCTTCCGGAAGTTGGCAAATGGGCCGTTTCTGGCCTCTGGAGGGCCTTGGGGGGGGAGGCTGTTTTTGCACTCCCCAGACTCCTAGAGAGGCTCTGGAGGCTGGGGACAGCAAAAAAACGGGTCTTCTGGTCCCACCGGAAGTTGGCAAATGGGCCGTTTCAGGCCTCCGGTGGGGAGGATGCCATTTTCCCCCTCCCCAGACTCCTAGAGAGGCTCTGGAGCCAGGTGAGAGAGAAAAACGGGCCTACTGGGCCATCATGTGCCAGGAATGGGGGTGGGGGGGTCATGTGCGCATGCGCGGTGGCAGAACGCACAGAATTATGGGTGTGGCACATGCGTGCGCGACCCCCCCCTCCTGGCATGCGATGGAAAAAAGGTTAGCCATCACTGCCATAGAAGAACCACTCTGATTGCCATCTTAGCATCTTCTCCATAACCTTTCCTGCAAAGGGAAGTTTGAAAATGGATGTCTAGAGTGGATGGGTCCAACAATGGCTAAACAAAAAAGGGATGCACCATTGCTGCATTCAAGGCTGAAGAGACCACTTCCTCTCTCAAAGGGGGTGGTACAGTCACATGGATCCACCTTTGAGTCATCTCCGAAGTCTATCACAATGCAGAGGGGCTATGACCCAACAACAGCTGGCTGAATTGACAGGTTGGAGAATATTGCCTGCTTTCTTGGGAATCATTACTGTATAAACAAAAGTGCAGCTCTAAGAATTTAAAAGTGATTATTCCAGTTAAAATATCAGGATGTAAGTTCCTGCTGTAAATAAGCAGTTGAGTTGGTTAATAACTTTTAAAAGTTGAATGTATATCAGTGTCTTCTATTCTATTTGAAATTCTGTTAAAAATTCACTACTGAATCGGGTGGGTTCTAAAAATTTTTTACTACCGATTCTGTGAGTGTGGCTTATTTTGTGGGCATGGCTTAGGGGTAATGTGACTGGGTGGGCATGGTCAACTTTTTTAAAAAAACTTTTCAAAGCATTTTTTCTATAATCTTAAGAGCTTGCAGAAAAAATTGCTTTTAAAAGCCTCTGACGATCAGGCAACTCAGCTGGGACCGCCAGAGGCTTTTAAAGGCATTCTTTTTCCTACAACCTCTTCGGCCGAAGAGGTTGCAGAAAAAAATGTTTTTAAAAGCCTCTGACGATCCCAGCTAAGCCACACGATCATCAGAGGCTTTTTTTTTTAACTTTTAAAAGCGTTTTTTCAGCCAAAGAGATTGTAGAAAAAATGCTTTTAAAAGTAAAAAAAGAAGAAGAAGCAGCCAGTGGGCGGGGTAAGCAACCGGGCTGGGGACACGTTCAGGGGCGTGGCCAGCCAATGTTATTACTGGTTCTCCGAACTACTACAAATTTTTACTACCGGTTCTTGCGAACTGGTGCGAACCGGGAGCACCCCACCATTGTACTGAATGTTGGTCAATAGTTGGCAACAATTCAGTGCTCTATTTGTAGGTATGATTGCCTCGTAGTTGTTGATGTGCTATTGTAAGACTATATTTATAAAATTTATATGCCATCCATCTTACCTCAAACTGACTTCTGAATCCAAGGATCTAATGCATGCCAAGGACTTAATTTAAAAAAAAAATAGAAAGAGACAGGGCACAGAAGCAAAAAGGTGTTAAATAAAAGCTAAATTTTAACATACGGTACATCAATACATCATCTATCATACTATTGTTTTTCAGGATATTTAAACTTACACAAACCCAGGAAAGGAGTAAGAAATAGTATGCCAAAGAAATAAACAGCAAGAGACAGGAAAAGCAAAATGATACATAGCTATAGCTTATACGATATATCATTCACTGTATCTCTTCATACCATTCTATTTTTGCAAATTTATTAAATTTTTATGCCACCCATCTCACTGTGACTCTGGGCAGATTTTCAGGCTCTGCCAAAAGGCCAGAAGTGTGAGGGGTTGGATCTCATCTCCAACAGGAGGATATTGCAGAGGGCAGGAGCCACAGCCTGGATCCCACCTTAATTTCACCATGACTACCTACACTACCTTTTGTTTTTAAATTTTTTCATTGCTCCTTTTCTGAGGTTCTCATGAATATCCAACCACAAGTTTTTTGTTTTTTCCTTTCTCTAAACTATTTTTTTCATGTATTTGTTTTGTGAGTTGATCCTGTTTCTATATAATCAAATTACCTCAACAAACTGATCAGTCATTTTTATATTCAGTATATGTTTATCCATCACCTACCCCTTTTTATTTTATTACATGCCCTGTTTAAGACATCCATTCCCATTGTATATTGGTTGGTGGAATATAGGGGATAGTATGCTGGTTTAAAAAGCAGAGATAGAGATCCTATTTGCATAACATAGTGAGCATTTGCTTGGCATAATACTGGTGTTTAATTATGCTTATGGCACTCTAGCCAAAATTTATTATTATATCCTTATTGTTAATACAGAGTGCTATGTGTAGTATGTATGTGATTAAGGCTGGTGAAATAATCTGTAGCTTCTCAATATTTCTAAAATGTTTTGTGTGAAAATATGATTGATTAGAACTGTGGTGGTTAGTAGAGGTCTAGATAGGAAGGTGCGGTAGGTAGGTAGGTAGGTAGGTAGGCAGGCTGGCTGGTCTGATGATAACTCTGGTATAGGAAAAATTGCAACTTGTGTTACAAAAGGAATAAATGGTAAATGTTGGGGTTAATTAAAAAAAATAGATATATGAAACTGAAAGAAAGGACATAATAGATCTGAATGAAGATGACCTGATTTTGTGTAGAGTCAAAATATGTAGAGAAAAGGCCCTGCTCATTCATTGTATTGGCCTGAAAGACAAGATGTTCGTTGGGTTCCAGAACCACATCTTATTTGCGTGCTTCCAGCGCCTTCAGTTACATCGTCAGGTTGCCAGTATCAATTCCCAGAAGCAACGCTAAAGAACGTGGTGCGTAAATTCAATAATAAATAAGCAATCGTTGGAATTTGGCAGTCCATACAAACAGTATGGACTTTGGCTTGGGAACCATATAAGATACCCACTTTAGACTTTGGAACCTCGAGGAAGAAACCAAACTACAGGCTTGGGATCCTGAGCCAAGAAACCCACCCGTGGCTGGTGTTGCATGGCTATCAGGCATGCCCCCTATGGCGATGGGGTTGCTGGGTCAAGTGCCTGAACTGATAGTGACAATGTCACCATGGACCAACGCAATATAATAGTAGTAATGATGTCTATATAAAACAAACAAGCCGAAACAATAATAGAATGCATGTGACGCTGCCATAGCAATGTCCTCAACTTTGTCCCTATTTTTAGGGCTTTATATGTCAGCAATGAAACACCAACCCTACTTTTTTAGGGGGGTTGAAACATGCTCTTTCTATTGAGAATGATTTAATAGAATTTCCACTTTTTTTGTAAAAGTGGGCTGAAAATACCCAATTCTTGGCATTTTTACAAAAACTGTCACCTTTACACTCAATTTGTGAACTATTGGAAAGCAGTAGGAGAATAAAATTTTATATTCAACAACCTTGTATTGCTGGTTTATTACACACAAAGTTTCACATTTCTCATACCTTTCCTTCCAGAGATATAAGAAGCCAAACTTTACCATTTTTTCGCGCTGCAGTCATTTTCGGCCAACTTTGCTCCAAATTATCTGAAATCGCTCATGAGAATGTTTTTATTATTTTGTTTAATAGAGCATAAGAAGTTGTACAAGAAGGCCAAGTTTTGTTTCTCTCAACACAATATTGCTGGAGATATTATGTCTCAAAGTTGCTGAAACCTCAGAGTCATACTGTAGAAGGCTGCAGTATGGAGTCAAACAAATGACTATATCTCCACAAGTATTGCATCGGCAAACTAACACTTTACCAATGTTCACTGGGGACGTGTGTGCATATTCACACCAAATCTCATCGAAATCTGTGATGGTCAGCAGGGAGCCCCAGACCACTTCACATGGAATGACCCAGTAAAAAAATGTTCAAAGTCAGTGCTAGCTTTAGCCATGCTAAAGATTGCTAGGTCTGTAAAGGAGACAGTTAAGCAGTGAAAAGGAGGCTGCAGTGGAAGTGACACTGCTTCAGGCACTGGGGTTGTGCAAAGGTTGTGCAGAACTGGGAGAAAAAAAAGCTAGGCAAGTTGTGCAATTTTGGGTTTGCTTGCCATTCCACAAGGCAGGGTTGCTGGGCCCAAAAAGATATAGACAGAATGGATCGCAGTGGGGAGTTGCAATCCTCTCTGAAGTTGTAAGTGTGGGCAATCTGCCAAGCATCCAAATATTGGTCATGTGACCATGGGATGCTACAAGAGTCATAATATCGGGGATGGGTCATAAATTCCTTCGTTCACTGCTGTTGTAATTTTGAACAATTGCTGAACAGGTGGCACTTAAGTTGATGACTGCCTGGATTTATAGTTCATGTCTAAACTAGCAACTTTATTTCCTTATGTTTTCTTCAACTTGACAAAATCAGACTATTTTTGAGTGCCTATGTATGCAGTTTTTATTAAATATTCAATCACAATTAGGGTCTACTTTGGATAACGATGAGCAATTTCTTTTAAAATTATTTTTAAAATGTTCTAGGCCAAATAGCTGGATTTAAAATGATGAGTTTTCTAAAATTGATTTACTTAATTTCAAATTTTTCTAGTAAATATTGTAGGTAAGAGCATCCCAAAAGATTGAATTGTAGAAATATGGTATGTATTTCTCAGAAAAGGGAAATCAGGGAGTACTTTTCTGAAATGTGCATTTTCAAGCCATTGTTTTAGTTCACATTCTTTTTATTTTGTAATATTTAACTAAACATTGAAAATGTCCAAAATTCATATATGTGTATGTATGTGTAAGCATGGATTCTAGAAAATAAATGGAACTACTAATAGTAGTTATTAGTACCGGTATTTCTAAAAGAAAAATCTAAGGTCCCCCCAAGTTCAGGTTTGTTACATGTATTTGATGGAATAAGACAATTATTAAACAAGAAATTTATTATATTTTTATATTGTCAGTTGAATAAATCACTGCTCAACACTAAGGATATTTGAACTAGCTTTCGGTCAAATATAGTTTGAAAAAAAATGGGTGAATGCTATGCTTAAAAAGTTTTCTTAAAAATAAATATGCTAGACAAAGGGAATGAAGAAATATTTTTATGCAAGGTGCTTTTTATTTTCTTATACTAGTAATTAGCATAACTAATCAGGATTTGTGGAAAATATAGATTTGTGAGTGGTTGGTGACCTTGTGAAGATGCTCATCGATCCTAGATAGAGGCAGATGTTTGTCTCCTAAGGTGCAAAAAAAATATCTGCTGCAAACTCTGCATTGGCATCAGGAAGGGCATCTGGCCAGTAAACATTCAGCTCCATCTGGTCGCCCCAACTCTACCCTGAATTAAGGAGTTACAGGGTCGTAAAAAAGAGATTTCTTTAAATTCTAGATTTGTAAGTAAATGTCTACAAAATTTGTTGGATATATAAAACTTTTCAATGAAATAAAATTAAGTCTAAAATCTACATATAAAAACATTTATGGGGGAGGGTATACCAACTGAGGATATTACTGTACTCCTGTGGCCTTGGGGTGAAAAACAAGAAAGGGGCATCTGGACGTAAGTTTTTATTGTTTCCCTTGGAGAGACTATTTGAAAGGTTTCAAATGGAACACTACTACTATTCTGATGGAACACTACTATTGAAAGCTTTTATTAGAACACTTTGGGATGTTTAGTCCCAAGGTACGAAGCACATTTTCTATTTTGTACACACCTTTTACCGAACAATGTTGTTGAGGATATATGTTATGATTTTATTTTGTTTTCTAAAAGTATTGGTGCATAGCATCTTCGCTTTGAATGATTCAAATATATCTGCTCTTTCATTCTACTTCAGGATCCTTTAAGAATGAAAAAGGTCATTCCAATGAGGTCATTTCATGGTGTTTAAAGCAGACAATAACTTTGAAAGTCTTGTTTATTTATTTGTTGACTTATGTTGCTTCATTTTAAAAGGAAATTCCTATCATATTCTTCATTATAAATTAATTGTGTGGACTTATGGAATAATGCAAGAACAATCAAATGAATTTGATCATCAATTTCCAATATATATTAAAATCATGTGAATGATTTTAGAATTGCAGAATTGCATTCTATTGATTTTGGTTTTTATTTTCTTATGTGTCTTTAAAGTTGCAAACTTAATGTGGAGTCTGTGTAAGAATTCATTAAACTTCCTCCATTTTAAGATTAAAATTGTGAAAATACTATTTTGTTTATGGTAAATAAGTAGTAATAGATGCTTTGTATAAGCCAAATTCGTAACACAGTATGTTTTAAGGCTTATTTAATACTATGAATGCATCCTCTGGCAGTGCCCTTTTGACTGAGAATTTAATGGGACTCACGAGAGAGTAGGAGCTGCTTGATGTTCAACTAATCACAGCCAATTTTCTATCACTAGAATTTTGCCTCTTGATTACAGCTTTGTTAACAGGGTGACTTTTAAATTAAAAGATACTGAAACTTTAAGAAGTTTGAAAAGCCCTAGGTTTGGAAGCTATGTCTCTATGGTTTGTTGGTTTGATATGCATCCAAAAGTTAACCTGCAGAATAAACATAAAATGTTGTTGTATGACTTTTATATTTCGGTGCTAATAGAGAAGTTTTATGCAGCAGATTATGCAAATCAAGAAAAAAATAGCAATCCACAGAAAGGCTTCTGAAGAGGCTTGTTATCTTGATGAAGAAAAATATTTATCAGCAGATTACATTTAGAGAGAAAGTCTAATTACCTAATCTGAGAAAAAAGAAAAGCCATATCATAGGTTCACTGTCCCTGAATGACGGTGGTCTATTGCTTTAGAGCGTTCCTAAATTCTCGATTTCTCTAAAGCAGGGGGACATTTGCCAGCTTCAGCTAGTGTGACAATTACCCCTTTATTTGGATCATCAGTCCCCACTCAATTCTAATGTGTTGCCTTTAGAAATGATCATGTACCTGGCTCCCTGCCACGTGGCAGCAGCCCTGCCCGAGCTACTCAAAGTCATTGCCGTGGTGGCAGTTGATACCCCTAGACTTATGGTCATGGGGGATTTCAACCTGCCGTCTGCAGGTGAGGCGTCTGAAGTGGCTCGGGAGTTCATGGCTTCCATGACAGCTATGGACCTGACCCAACTAATTCATGGCCCTACCCACAGGGGGGGAAACACGCTGGACCTAGTTTTTGTCTCTGGACAGTGGTTGAGTGACCTTGAAATAGGGGATATAGTCATCGAGCCCTTGTCATGGTCGGATCACTCCCTCCTCCGTCTTGACCTTCGAACCGCTACACCTCGCGCAGGGATGGAACCCGAGAGGTTCCAGATGGAGTTTGGGCCATTCCCTGAAACTCTGGCTCACGCCTCGACTGGAGACCTAGTGGCCGCCTGGGATAGGGCGGCCACTGGAGCTCTGGATCGGGTCGTGCCTTTCCGGCCTCTGACCCGGTGCCAATCTCACCTGGCTCCCTGGTTTACCGAGGAGCTAAGGAGATGAAGCGCTGGAAAAGACGCCTAGAGAGTAGTTGGAGAGCCAATCTTTCTGAATCTGACTGGACACTGGTAAGATCTCACATTAAGAATTACCTAGTGGCAATAAAAGCAGCAAAATGTAACTATTTTGCTGCTTGTATTGCGTCATCAGATAACCGCCCGGCCGCCCTGTTTAGGGTGACTCGCTCCCTGCTTCACCGGGGAGCGCGGGAGGACCCCTTGGAGGGTAGAGCCGAGGATTTTGTACAGTATCTGCATGACAAAATCACTTAGATTCGGGAAAACCTGGACTCCGACTGGGTGGTCTCAGGGAGAATGACTGGGGCGGGTCTTGTGAATATTATCTGGGACGAGTTTGATCCTGTGGCTCCTGATGATGTGGACAGGATTCTGGGTGGACTGAACATGACCACATGTTTGTTGGACCTGTGTCCCTCCTGGTTAGTGCTGGCTTCTCGGGAGGTGATGCGAGGCTGGCTCCAGGGGATTATAAATGCTTCGTTGAATAAGGGTGTCTTCCCCGCCACCTTGAAAGAGGCGGTGGTGAGGCCTCTCCTCAAGAAGCTTTCCCTGGACCCGGCAGTGTTATCTAATTATCGTCCGGTCTCCAATCTTTCCTTTGTGGCGAAGGTTGTCGAGAGTGTGGTTGTGCGGCAGCTCCCCCAGTACCTGGATGAAACAGTATATCTGGATCTGTTCCAGTCAGGTTTCAGGCCTGGGTACAGCACGGAAACAGCATTGGTCGCGTTGGTTGATGATCTCTGGAGGGCTTGGGACAGAGGTTGCTCCTCTGTCCTGGTCCTATTAGATCTCTCAGCGGCTTTTGATACCATCGACCATAGTATGCTGCACCAATTGGAAGAGTTAGGGGTGGGAGGCACCGTGTTGCAGTGGTTCTCCTCCTTTCTCTCCGATGGGTGGTAGTCTGTGTTGGCAGTGGGGCAGAGGTCGACCCCGAGGCGCCTCATTTGTGGGGTACCACAGGAGTTGGCCCTCTCGCCCCTTCTGTTCAACATTTATGTAAAGCAGCTGGGTGAGATCATCCATGGTTTCGGGGTGAAGTATCAGTATGCTGATGATACTCAGTTGTACACCTCCACCTCGGACCACCCCAACGATGCCCTTGAAGTGATGTCCTGGTGCCTGGAGGCCATACAGATCTGGATGGGGAGTTATAGGCTCAGACTCAACCCATCCAAGACCGAGTGGCTGCGGTTTCCGACGTCCCGATATAGTCAGTTGGTGCCATCACAGACTATTGGGGGCGAATCATTGGCCCCCACGGAGAGGGCTCGCAACTTGGGCGTCCTCCTGGACTCACGGCTGTCTTTAGAAGAGCACCTGACGGCCATGACAAGGGGGATTTTTTATCAGGTTCGCCTGACCCGCCCTTTCTAGATCGGGACTGTTTACACAAGGTCACTCATGCCCTCGTCACTTCCCGCCTGGACTACTGTAATGCTCTCTACATGGGGCTCCGCTTGAGGAGCACCCGGAGGCTCCAACTGGCGTAGAGTGCAGCCGCGCGGGTGGTTACGGAGCAATATGGCGTTCCCGTGTGACACCTCTCCTGCACGAGCTGCACTGGCTCCCGGTGGTCTTCCGGGTGCGCTTCAAGGTTTTGGTTACCTTTAGAGCGCTCCATGGCTTAGGACCTGGCTATTTACGAGACCGCCTACTGCCACCAGTGGCCTCCCACTGGCCGGTACGCTCTCATAGAGAGGACCTCCTCTGGGTGCCATTGGCCAAACAATGTCGACTGGCGGCCCCCAGCGGGAGAGCCTTCCCTGGGGGGGGAACCTACTATCTGGAATGAGTTCCCCCCAGAGATTCGGAGGATCCCGGACCTATGCACCTTCCGCCACGCTCTTAAGACCCTTTTATTTCACCAGGCAGGCCTGGCCTGATTCCCCTTTTTTAAAAATGTTATAAATTTCAATTCGTTTTAAATTATTGGGGTTTTAATATTTTTACGGCCAAATTTATTTAATTGGATTTTAATTGGGTTTTAAATGTTATACTTATATGTTTTATTTATGGCTGTTCACCGCCCTGAGTCCTTCGGGAGGAGGGCGGTATACAAATTAAATAAACTGAAACTGAAACTAGAAATAACATGGAAGCTACAGCTGGTATAGAATGTGGTGACTAGATTATCGGCAGCAGTATCTCTCACTAGCATAATATCACATCAGTTGTTAAGTTGCTGCATAAGTTACAGATACGCTTCCGGATCTGATACAAAGTGCTGTGTTATTTTTAAAACCCTATAGAAGTTCGATTGACATATACAGGAAATATTGGCCAAAGTCATTGTTGCTAAACGAAGCGCCACTGATTTCTAAATCTAAGGTATATATTTTATTCAACAAAAACAGTGTTGGCTCAATAGATACAATAAATACATGAAAAGATATATTGTTTTTAGTGTTTTTGTAATACTTTATCAATATATAAACAAACTGATTACAATTAGGTCACTGTATTTGAGGTTTATGGATAGTTCTGAACATTTCATAGCCGCCTTACATTGTAGTTTTTCCAACAAAGCCAATCAAAATAGCATGCTTATTGCATTCAGATAAACCACAAATAGGTAATACATTGGCTATTCTCCAGTGCACTGCTTGGAGAATCCAAGTGTGGGTTGATTTCCATCCTGTTGCCAGAGACTGAGTTGTTAGAACTTTCTTGGCCACGCCTCCTCTGCTCCGCTGAGCTCCAGTTTTCCGACTCAGTCCAGCCAAGAGAGACGTGGAAAAATTTGCTCCAGTAATTCAGCTCTAAGTAAGGATCATGCTTGGATTCTTCAAAATAAGAGTCTAGTCAGGGGAGCAGGCAGAGGAAGATTTCAGTTGTTTCAGGGCTTTTACTCACCAAATTCAATCTGCATGCTGCGGGTGAGTGTGCTGGTCGCCCCTGGCAAGACTGCCACCGCCCAGAAGTCCTTGGATTGGAGGCAGCAAATCCGGGGCCAACCCTTTCTTCAGAGAACCCCCGTGAGTGCAGAAGCCGGCTCCTCCACCATTATCGCCACTGGTGCGTTACTGGTCCGCCAGCACAACTACCACCACCCTTTTCAATCTCCAGCCTTGGGGTTGGCTCCATAGTCACTATCTGGCTCATGCAGTCATACTCTGAAGTTTTCAGTTTTGATTTGGCTGCGCAGCGCTGGGAGAGATGGAATCGCCGCTCTCATGCCATTTTGAATCAGCTGTGAGGCGCAGCTTGGATTGAGGCATGGTAGCGCTACCCCTTTTGCGCTCAGTAACATATCTGGTTGCTTGCTGGCTTTGCTTCTGCAAATGGCGCTAGGAGATCAGGGCATTTGATTTTGCATCAGTTTTTGGGTGCAGCTGGGGAGCGTGGCCGGATTTGCAGTGCAGTGGCATTGCTGTTTTTCAAGCTCAAAAATCCAGATTTCTGCGTGTGTGCAGGCCTTTCCTGGTCAGCCAGGTGTGATTGCCACCACCCTTGAGCCCACTGAGCGACCAGACCTAGTTGGAAGACTTCGGACTGGTCTGTGTAAGCATGGGTGGTTGCAAAATGGCAGACAGAGCCCTGTCCCTGAACAAAGGCCAGACAGATCCTTCCATACACCATAGAACAGGGGACTACAGGCCCAGGAATACCAGGGCTGCTGCTAAGGGGGCTCATCATAAGAGCAGTTCTAAGAAACCTCTTTCCAAGAGGGCTAGAGCTACTCAGGAGAAGGATGACAAGAGGCACCACAAGGCCTTAGAAAAGCAATTTTCCAAAGCCTAGCAGCAGGCCCGGGAATCCAGGGAACCAGCTGTTGCTCTTGCAGAGGCAGAATCTTTGCAGCCTAATTTGTCCCCTCAGTTTAGTGAGGTGCAACAGCAGGAGTGGTCACCAGAGGGAGCTGGTGTGATGCAATTTGCTTTCACAGCAGGAAGTTTCTTCTATTATCATGCCTAGCAACTGCTGACTTGGAATCAGGGCCTGGTCCATCCAGAAGCTCAGCACCTGAAGCTACATTCACTCCTATCGCAGCTGGGCTCCGCCCAGAGGAAACCCAGCGATCTGGTCTATTTTAGGATATAAGAAACCTCATTTCTGAGGCCATTTCACAGGGCATAGCAGCAGGTCTGCAGCAGAGGGGCCATTTTCAGCCCCTTCCATCCAGCCTGCATGCTCACATACCTGCACAGATGCCAACGCTATTTGAACATCCTTCCCCACACCCATCTATACATAGCACAAATTCACTGATGGGAGAGGAAGATCAGGGTGATCAGGAATTTTTGGATGATGAAGGAATGACTTCTGATAGGCCTGCTTTTTCAGGCCTCTTTTGCTCCTCTTTATTTAAGTCATTGCTTTACCAGGCCCAAACTACTACAAATATAGGGTTAGCAGAACCTTCTGCAGCACCTTCCCAGGGCCTTCCAGACCCACATGAAAGTCTTTTTTCGAAGCTAACTCCAGAACAAGAAGTCATTCATTCTCCAAAATTGTTCTTAGACGTTATTCAGTGTCAATGGAACCAACCTGGCTCCATTGCAGCCCCCAATGGGAATGACGGGAGGCTTTACAGTGTAGACCCAGATCTCGAGGAGCTCCTCCAATTACCAATGGTGGATGCTCCAGTGGCAACTCTTACATCATCAGCCATCCTGTCTGCTGACATTGCTGAGGGATTAAAGGCAGAGGATAAGAAAGAGGAATTGGTCCTCCGCAAGATGCATCAGGCAGCTGCCTGGCCAACCAGATCAGCAACAGCGGCTTCCTTCTTTAATCAAGCTTCCTTGATCTGGCTTTGCCAGATGCAAGTTAGGCTTCCTCCTGAAGAAACCAGGCTGCATCAGGATGTTAACAAATTGATGGCAGCTACTGAGTTTTCGGTTGATGCTATGCTCAACGCGGCTAAATTTGCATCTAGGGCTCTGGCTTCCACTGTTACATTGTGTCGCCTGCTTTGGCTCTGCCACTGGCAGGCAGACATGCACTCCAAATGGAGGTTGGCTTCAGCTCCCTACAAAGGAGCCAATCTATTTGGGGAGGCATTGGATCCTATCCTTATAGAGAATAAGGACAAAAGGAAGATCATGCCCTATATGACCAGGAGAACAGATCATAGGCCTTCGCCTTATTACCAAAGGCAGCCATTTTGATCGGTCGACTCTGGTGCTAGCACCCCACAGTTTCAGCAGTCCTATTCCTAGGGAGATGAAAGGTTTCCAGATAGATCTACTTATTGTGATAGAGGGAGAAGACAACTTCCGGCCAAACAGCCCTTTCAAGGGTCCAGCAGTAGGCCATTTCGTCAAGGAAAATGACTACCATTCCAACCTCCCCATTGGTGGTCGACTGCAATTTTTTACAAGTCAATGGGAAAGGACAACAACAGACATGTGGATCCTACAGACAGTGCGACTGGGACTCCCACTGGAATTCCTCTCCAACCCTCCAAACCGCTTCATCCATTGTCCAGTCTCCGTGAATATTGCAAAAAGAAACTTGATGGAAGCTGAGATCCAACATTTGTTGGATATCCATGGCATTGAACCGGTTCCCAAAGGTCAGGAGGGACTGGGGTTTTATTCCATCCTCTTCCTTGTGAAGAAGAGTTTGGAGGGCTGGAGGGGTATTTTAGATTTCAAAAAGCTCAACGCTTATGTGTTGTACAAACGCTTCAAGATGCAGTCCCTTCAATCCATCTTGGGCTGCAACAGGGAAGGCGACCTGTTAACATAGATAGACCTCAAGGAAGCCTACCTACATGTCCCCATTCGTCCTTCCCATCGAAGGTTCCTGCAGTTCTCATACACAGTACGCTACTTTCAATACCGGGCCCTGCCATTCGATCTGTCGTCGGCCTCCAGGACCTTAACAAAGTTGTTGGCAGCGTGGCAGCAAATATCAGAGCACTTCCAGTAAGGTTACAGTGCTATCTAGATGACATTTTGATAAGAGTCAATCTCAGCATCTCGAGTGGAACAGGATCTCTAGACCGTAATACGGACTCTTCAAGATCACAGATTTTCAGTAAATACAGAAAAGAGCCATCTGGTTCCCACCACCCGCCTTCTACATTTGGACACAGTGATAGACTCCAAATCATGCGAAGTATACCTTTCTCCGGATCGGCAGGAAAGTATAAAGTCCTTAGTGGACCGGATCCGGTGTCTACGATCAGTACCTTTGGATCTCCTCTCACAGTTCCTGGGGAGGATGATCTCTTGCATAACGACCATGCCTTGGGCACGGCTGCATGCCAGGATGCTCCAATGGTTTCTTCTGCCCCATCAGAGGGCCGGAAACAGCCACCGAAGGTCCTCTGCTCCTTCCACTGGTGGACTTCACGAGCCATAAGGAAGGGATGCGCCTTCAAGGAGCATCACTCTTAACATCAGACACAATCCCCTTTGGCTGGGGCGCCAATCCCAGGTGGTCCAGGGACGGTGGTCTCTGGCAGACCTCAAGAACAATATAAAGTGGCTAGAGCTCCAGGCGGTCCACCTGGCCCTACGTCATTTCCAGGAAGCAGTGGCAAGACACCATGTCCTAATCTTAACAGACAATGTGGCTGCCAAGGCTCACATAAATCGGGAGGGGGACACACACTCCAGATCTCTCATGACAGAGGCGGAGAAGTTAGGGCTCTGGGCGGAGAGACACACTCTCCATCAGAGCAGAGCGTATATCTGGGATAACAAATGTACAGGCAGATTGGTTGAGCAGGACGACAATAGACCAATCAGAGTGGCGCCTGCATCCGGATCTCTTCAACGAACTGTGTGAGAGATTCGGCCACCTGATAGTGGATTTATTTGCTCACCCAACTAACACTCAGTTGCCGAGGTTCTTTTCCAGGTTTGCAACACCGGGGGCGGAAGGGGTCAGTACTCTCTGCAGTCCCTGGCTTCAGGATATGCTGTACGCTTTCCCAACAATTTTCCTCATCCCAAGGGTCATCAGGAAGGTGTTAGAGGAGAGGGCAGAGATTCTTTTTCTCGCCCCGCATTGGCCCAGACTCCCCTGGTATGCCAATCTGGTCAGCCTCTCAGTCTCCCATCCCTGGAGAATTCCCCGGGACAAGATTTCCCTCAGCCAGGGGGTGGTGATCCATCTGGAGCCTCAGTGGCTCCAGTTGACCATCTGGCACTTGAGAGGAAACTCCTGAGGAGAGACAAGCTCTCTGGGAAAGTGATTCAGACTATCCAAGCTTCCTGACGGCCCTCAACAAATAGGATTTACAATGCAACTTGGTCAGCTTTCTGTCAATGGTATTCTAAGAGACACATTGGCCTATTAGTGGCATCAGTCCCAGAGATACTAGACCAGTGATGGCTAACCTTTTTGCCATCGCGTGCCAAAAGCAGGGGGAGCGCAGTGGGGTCACATGCAACCGTGCCCACATCCATAATTCTATGCGCCCCGCACCCTCGTGCTCCTCCCCTTTTGGCATGTGATGGCTCAGTAGGGCCGTTTTTTGCTCTCCCCAGGCTCCAGAGCCTTTCTAGGAGCCTGGGGAGGGCAAAAACAACCTTCCCCAACCCCCTAGAGGCCCTCTGGAGGCCGGAAACAGTGTGTTTCCTGACTTCTGGTAGACTCAGAAGGCCTGAAAATCACCTGGCTGGCATACGCATGCATGCCGGAGCTGAGCTCGCGTGCCCATCTATATGGCTCCGCGTGCCACCTGTGGCACCCGTGCCATAGGTTCGCCATCACGGTACTAGACCTTCTGTAAGCCGGATTGGACAGGGGTCTGTCTCCCAACACCTTTAGGAGACAGGTGGCAGCTTTATCCACAGTATTGACCTGTGAGAATCTGCAACCCCTTACTCACCATCCAAGAATCCTCAGCTTTCTCAAAGGGGCTGCTAACCTGAAGCCTCCGGTGGTGCATCGTTATCCCACCTGGGACCTGGCCTTAGTGCTCCAAGCACTTACTTCCACACCATCTGAGCCATTGAGGACCTCTAGCCTCCGGTACTTGACCCTTAAGGTCACCTTCTTCATGGCCATCACTTCGGCCAGGAGGATCTCAGAATTAGCAGCCTTATCAGTACATGAGGATCTTTGTATTTTCCATTCAGACAGGGTGGTTCTGTGTTTAGATCCATCCTTTCTGCCCAAGGTGAACTTCTGGTTCCATAGGGCCCAGGAGATCATTTTGCCTGATTTTTGTCTGGGAGCTAATCATCCCTTAGAAGAATGATGGCACACATTGGACATCAGGAGGGCTCTTCGCAGATACATCAAAAGAACTGCATTTTTCGGAAGACAGAATCCCTGTTCGTCTCGTTTCAGCTTTCAGCCATGGGCAAGAAGGTGACGTCTTCCACTATAGGCCACTGGTTGAAAGCCTGTATTGCTAAGGTTTATGAACTAAAGGCATGACCCGTACCCAGACGGATTACGGCCCATTCCACTACGAGTGCAGCCACTACTGCAACATGGGCTACACAAGCTCCCATTGAAGACATTTGCAGAGTGGCGATTTGGTCATCTTCATCGCCTTTTATTCAACATTACAAACTGGATGTGTATGCCTCGGCTGAGGCGTATTTTGGGTGGAGAGTTCTTCAGAGAGTTCATACCACCGTGGGGACCCAGGACCAGTCGGTCTCCTTCTCCTAATTCTTTAAGCTTGGGTATATCCCACGCTTGGATTCTCCAAGCAGTGTACTGGAGAAAGGATGTTGGTCTTACCTGACACGTCTCTTCTCAGTGCACTGCGGGAGAATCCAAACCCGCCCTGCCGACCGTTCTGGTCCAGGGGTCTGGGGTGGTATCAGTCATCACCAAGACCAAGTACCCTGCACAGCCATGCCTTTGTCAAAAAACTGGAGCTCAACCGAGCAGAGGAGGCGTGGCCAAGAAAGTTCTAGCAAATCAGTTTCTGGCAATAGGATGGAAGTCAACCCACGCTTGGATTCTCCCGCAGCGCACTGAGAAGAGACGTGTCAGGTAAGACCAACGTCTTTTTCATGTAGAAAGAAGATCTAGTTTCATTAACAAAAACTTTATAGTTCATTATTTTCTATAAAACTAAGAATCTTTTTGAATTTGCATTGTTTCTGCATAAATATGAGTTAAAACCTGATCTGTTCTCAAAGTATAAGGTTTTTGATTCATCTGTTTTAATTAGGTTCTCTAACTAGATTTAGAACATGTTCAAATCAAATATCTTTATTATATTCTTTGACCATCCTTTACAATTTAAAAAATATAGTAAAAGAAAGAATGGTTTAATAGAACAGTTGTTAGGGAAGGGGAAAAATAATGGGACAATAAAACAGCATGTGTTATTTAAAGAAACTTTGCAGTTATGTGACTTGGTGAAAAAAATGGCCACCTCATGAGTTAGTGTTCCTTAAAAAATAATAATCATAAAAGTTATTTGTATGGCCCATATATTTGTAAATGATTGGTGTAATCAAAGCAAGTCTTGAGGCATTGTGCAAGGGGCACCATATGAGAAGTAGCTGGGAGTTTCTGCTTCCCTAGAACTACAATTTATTTATTTATTTATTTATTTTTAGATTTCTATACCGCCCTTCTCCCTGGGGACTCAGGGCGGTGTACAGCCAAGTAAAAACACATAATATAAACAATTAAAAACCAATTAAAAAGAATATCTAAATTTGCCCCAGAAATTTAAAAAACACCCCACTTTAAAATCATTTAAAAGGCTTCGCTTAGGCCAGCCCGGCTTGTTGGAAGAAAAATGTTTTAAGGGCCCGGCGGAAGGCACAGAGGTCATGGATTTTTCTTATCTCGGGGGGAAGCTGATTCCAGAGGGTAGGAGCTCCCACAGAGAAGGCCCTCCCCCTGGGGGTCACCAGCCTACATTGCTTGGCTGATGGCACCCCGAGGAGACCCTCTCTGCGGGAGCGCACGGGTCGATGGGAGGTTGTCGGTGGCAGAAGGCGGTCTCGTAGATAACTGGGCCCTATGCCATGGAGCGCTTTAAAGGTGGTAACCAACACCTTGAAGCGCACCCGGAAGACCACTGGGAGCCAGTGCAGCTCGCGCAGGAGCGGTGTTATGTGGGAGCGCCATGTAGCCCCCGTAATTACCCGCGCGGCCGCATTCTGGACCAGTTGGAGCCTCCGGGTGCTCTTCAGGGGGAGCCCCATGTAGAGAGCATTACAGTAGTCCAGGCGAGAGGTGACGAGGGCGTGAGTGACCGTGCACACGGAATCCCGATCAAGAAAGGGGCGCAACTGGCGAATCAGGCGTACCTGATAAAAGGTCCCCCTGGCCACAGCTGTCAGATGTTCCTCTAAGGACAGCTGCGTATCCAGGAGGACTCCCAGATTGCACGCCCTCTCCACGGGGGCCAAAGACTCGCCCCCGATAGTCAGCGATGGCGTCAGCTGGCTATATCGGGAAACCGGGAACCACAGCCACTGAGTCTTGGAGGGGTTGAGCTTGAGCTTGTTCCTCCCCATCCAGATCCGTACAGCTTCCAGGCACTGGGACATCACTTCAAGGGCATCGTTGGGGTGGTCTGGGGTGGAGATGTACAGCTGGGTGTCGTCAGCGTACTGATGATATCTCACCCCAAAACCACAGATGATCTCACCCAGCGGCTTCACATAAATGTTGAACAGAAGGGGCGAGAGGACCGACCCTTGTGGCACTCCACAAATGGGCAAGAGACAAGGGCAAGGTCTCTTGTGAATAAGGGTCCTGTGAATTCTTCCCTCCAGTAGGGCTCATGGAAAGGCATCAAAACGTGCATGTTCTAAAAAAGGCACATCTATGAGCCGCGGTGGCACAGTGATTAGAATGCAGTACTGCAGGCTACTTCTGCTGATCACCGACTGCCAGCAGTTTGGCAGTTCGGGTCTCACCAGGCTCAAGGTTGACTCAGCCTTCCATCCTTCCGAGGTGGGTAAAATGAGGACCCAGATTGTTGGGGGAAATATGCTGACTCTGTAAAACCACTTAGGGCTGTAAAGCAGTGTGAAGCGGTATATAAGTCTAAGTGCTATTGCTATTTGCTTTACTGTTACAGTGATATCATTTTATTGATGTGTCTCTGATTCACTCTTTTACTGTTGATTTGGCCTTCTCCAAATCAGGGTTAATTGCTCTACATATTCAGGAGAGAGGTCAAGACAGCAGAGTTCTATGAAGGTATACTGTGGCAATGGAATTGGTAATTGTCTGACAGCAAAGGCATCAGGCCTATAGGCTCAGACATGATTCTAAGACCTGAGGTAAGGATCCTGACCCAGGCTTGAGCCTTAATACTTGGCACATTGGCTTCAAGCCTCGGTACTTCATTGGGGTGCATTTTGGGGTGCCAAACAAGATCTTGAGAAAATTTGATTGGACGGCTTCATAAGCCTTCAAGTTTATGTATGGCCCAAATTGTATGCCATATAATAGTTGGGCAGTTGTTTTAGCTATAAACAGTAACTGCTGCTGGGATATAATTTGCCCCTTGTTGTCTATGAAACGTAATTATTGCTTGAATGCTCTTTTGGGCAGTAGAAGAGAGATAATTCACCTGGACAGTTAATTTTCCTGAGGTGTTTAAAACGAGTGTCAAACCCAATTGCATCATGGGCTGTATTGTGACGTATCATAATGTTTTTTGCCTTTGTGGAGCTGGACTGGCCAAGAGCCACCAGTTTGACAGGCCTGATTTAAAGCATTGGGCAAATACTATGCCCAAATGTTTAAAGCATTTCACCTGTTCTAGTTCATGGTAATCAATTGCCCCTATGTACTTTTGTCTTTTGTTAGAAAAGACTAGTGCTTTAGATTTGTCATAAGTGATTATTAATTGTTCTTCATTACAGCAGGATACCATTTTTCTCAGTCACGCCTACAAAAAACAAGGAGAGAACTGCATCATCAGCATAACATAAAATTTGGAGATATCTGTTAATTTAAGAGTATAAATATCCACTTGGGTGGGGTGGTTGATCAGAGAATTGATGTATATGTTAAAAACCATTGGTGCAAGGATGCATCCTTGTTTCATCCCCTTGACAGTCTGGATAAAGTTGAAAAGGTCCCCTACTGGTGACATCTTACTCTAAGAATATTTTATGGTATAATTTATGAATTAGGAACAGGAATCTTTTATCTGGAGGATCTGCTCAGGATGTCCCAAAGTCTTAGCTTTGAGGTGTTGTCAAAAGCTGCCTTGAATTAGTTCATGCAGAAATGCTGAAAATTCAAACAGGTTCACAAACTTAAGTACCACTGTGGGTTGGGCTGAGAAACAGTAAATGGCTCAAAATCACCAGTGAACTGCTACAGGTGAATCCTGAGTTTCTCTGGTTCCAGTCCAAAACCTGATACAAGTAGTCCTCAACTTACAACCATTCCTTTAATGACTGTTCAAAGTTACAACAGCACTGAAAAAAGTGACTTTATAGCCAGTTTTCACACTTATTATGATCATTGTAGCATCCCTATGGTCACATGATCAAAATTTGGATGCTTGGCAGTTGGCATGTACTGTATTTATTACTATTGCACTGTTCTGAGATCATGTGATCATCTTTTGCAGGTTTCTGATAAGCAAAGTCAATGGGGAAGCCAAATTCACTTAACAAATGTGTTACCAATTTAATAACTGCTGTGATACACTTAACAATTGTGGCAAGAAAGGTCGTAAAATGGGGGAAAACTCACTTAACAACTGTCTTGCTTAGCAACAGAAATGTTGGGCTCAATCGTGGTTGTAAGTCGAGGACTACCTGTATTGCATGTACCGTATAGAAGGAAAACAAATATCTTTTGAATTTAATCTTGAATCTTCAAAATTACCAATATTTGAAACAATAGAATAGTCTTACATAATTTTGGGGAGGAAGTTTATTTTAGAAAATACAGATAGTCCTCAATTAATGATAGTAACTTGAACTGAAACTGCCATTGCTAAGTGATATGGTCATAAAGTACAATGTCACATGCTCACACTACTTAATGAATGACAGTTCCAGCAGTCTTCATTACACTGTTAATTGAGGATTTTACATGATTGCGGCTTCCTGCCAACTTCCATATTACCTTTGCTTGTGAGAAATTGTGATTGTGCCAGCAGGGAAGGTTGCAGATAGCATTCATGGGTCTGTGGGATGCTGTGACAGTCAGAAATCCAAACTATCTGCCGAGCGCCTGGATTGAAGTCATGTGACCGCAGGGGCATTGTTCTGGCCAAAACTTTGAACACCAGTCATAACTACCTCCCATTCAGAACTGTTACAGATTCAGACTGTTGTTGAACTGTTAACAAAAACCACTGGTATAAGCAAGCAATTTACTTTCAGTTTTGTCTTTCTGATATAAATGTTACAGTTTGTATTTAGACTGTTTTGGATTGTTTGTATTAGTAAACACTGAAACCATCTATAGATAATCTTTGAGTTCCAGCTGTAATGGGCCCAGCCCATCATTGTCGTAACTTGTGATGGTCATAAATTGAGTCACCTATGTGGCCAACCTGATATTATCACCTTTTTTGCAGCCATAAAACAAATGTGGTAGATGCAAAGCAAACCAGTAGTTCACTTATGGACACAGTTTTTCTACCCAAAATGGAAAGTACATGCCAGTTTGGGGCAAAACTGTCCTAAAATGGACCGTATATACTCGTGTATAAGCCGACCCGCATATAAGCCGACCGCCCCAATTTTACCCCCCAAAACTGGGAAAACTTGTTGACTCGCGTATAAGCCGGGGGTGGGAAATGCAGCAGCTACTGGTAAATTTCAAAATAAAAAAAGACTGGTCATAAGTGCGAAGACCGGTCAAAAGTGCGAGGACCTGTCAGAAATCACTTTTTTCAGCCCTCTGGATAGTCCTTTTGTGCATATGGACTACTCAGAGGGCTGAAAAAGTTATTTTTGACTGGTCCTCGCACTTGTGACCAGTCCTCGAACTTACGACTGTCCTCACATTTTACGTTTTTGCCCTATCTTGTCACTCCCACTCTTTCTCATTCTTTCTCTCTCATTCTTTCTCTCTTTCATTCTCTCTCTCTTTCTGTCTCTCATGCTCTCTCTCACTCTGATTCTCTTTCTCTTTCTCTCATTCTCTTTCATTCTGACTTTCTCTCCTTTTCATTCTTTGTCTCTTTCTCTTTCATTCTCTCTCTTTCTGTCTCTCATGCTCTCTCTCACTCTCTGATTCTTTCTCTTTCTCTCAGTCTCTCTTTCATTCTGTCTTTCCTTTTCATTCTTTGTCTCTTTCTCTCTCTGTCATTCTGATTCTCTCTCTCTCTCTCGCCCGCCTCAGCTCCCCGCTCTTTCCTTCCCCCCGCAGGCGCCTCCTCCCTTTCCTCACCCCGAACGGCCGGCGGGCGAGGCTGCCCGAAGCATTCCTTTCCGAGGGGCTTCTCGGAAGCGGGGAGCTGAAGCGGAAAGTTCCTTTCCGATGAGGGAGAGGGGCGCAGGTCCCCCACCCCGCCTCAACTCCCCGCTTCCCTCCTCCGGCTGAACTGAATTTGAGGCGCGGGTGCCGAGAAGCCCCTCTGAAAGGAACGCTTCGGGCAGCCTCGCCCGCCGGCTGTTCAGGGCGAGGAAAGGGAGGAAGCGCCTGCGGGGGGAAGGAAAGAGCGGGGAGCTGAGGCGGCCGAGAGAGAAAGAGAGAATCAGAATGACAGAGAGAGAAAGAGACAAAGAATGAAAAGGCGAGGGACGGCACTGGGCCATGCATGACCCAGTCGCTCGGCTCCCGTTTGCCCGGCAGCAGCTGCTTCTGCTCTTCTTCGTTGCCCGGCACCAACTCCTCTTGAGCACTGGAGCCGGAGCCACGGCTGCGACCGAGGCCAAATTCAGTGAGTGGCGAGCTCCAGCCGCGGCGGGCGGACAGGCAGCCAAAGCGCCCACAGCATGGCTGGCTGCTCGCTCGCTCGCCGGCAGCGCCTTCTGCTCCTCTTTTGCCCCTCAGCGGCTCCCAGCAACTCCCAGCAACATGCCGCGGCGGCGCTTTGGCTTCCTCTCGTTAGGCACCGGCCGCGTCTCCGCTCAGTTGCTGGGAGCCGCTGAGGGGCAAAAGAGGAGCAGAAGGCGCTGCCGGCGCAAGCCTCCCTGACCCCTACAGCCAAAAAGGGGCGCGGGGAGGGGCGCCGCACTCCCCCACCCCATTTTGGCTTTAGCAAGCGTCCCTGCAACCGCGGGAGCCAAAACGGTTGCAGGGAAAAAGTCATTTTTTCCGGGACCCGCGTATAAGCCGAGGGGGCGTTTTTCAGCCTGAAAAACGGGCTGAAAAACTCGGCTTATACAGGTGAAACTCGAAAAATTAGAATATCGTGCAAAAGTTCATTTATTTCAGTAATGCAACTTAAAAGGTGAAACTAATATATGAGATAGACTCATTACATGCAAAGCAAGATAGTTCAAGCCTTGATTTGTCATAATTTTGATGATTATGGTTTACAGCTCATGAAAACCCCAAATTCACAATCTCAGAAAATTAGAATATTGTGAAAAGGTTCAATATTCTAGGCTCAAAGTATCCCACTCTAATCAGCTAATTAAGCCATAACACCTGCAAAGGGTTCCTGAGCCTTTAAATGGTCTCTCCGTCTGGTTCAGTAGGAATCACAATCATGGGAAAGACTGCTGACCTGACAGTTGTGCAGAAAACCATCATTGACACCCTCCATAAGGAGGGAAAGCCTCAAAAGGTAATTGCAAAAGAAGTTGGATGTTCCCAAAGTGCTGTATCAAAGCACATTAATAGAAAGTTATGTGGAAGGGAAAAGTGTGGAAGAAAAAGGTGCACAAGCAGCAGGGATGACCGCAGCCTGGAGAGGATTGTCAGGAAAAGGCCATTCAAAAGTGTTGGGGACTTTCACAAGGAGTGGACTGAGGCTGGAGTCAGTACATCAAGAGCCACCACACACAGACGGATCCTGGACATGGCCTTCAAATGTCGTATTCCTCTTGTTAAGCCGCTCCTGAACCACAAACAACGTCAGAAGCATCTTACCTGGGCTAAAGACAAAAAGAACTGGTCTTGCTCAGTGGTCCAAAGTCCTCTTTTCTGATGAGAGCAACTTTTGCATCTCATTTGGAAACCAAGGTCCCAGAGTCTGGAGGAAGAATGGAGAGGCACACACTGCAAGATGCTTGAAGTCCAGTGTGAAGTTTCCACAGTCTGTGTTGATTTGTGGAGCCATGTCATCTGCTGGTGTTGGTCCACTGTGCTTCATTAAGTCCAGGGTCAACACAGCCATCTACCAGGAGATTTTGGAGCACTTCATGCTGGAGCTTTATGGGGGTGCCGACTTCATTTTCCAGCAGGACTTGGCACCTGCCCACATTGCCAAAAGTACCAAAACCTGGTTCAATGACCATGGGATTACTGTGCTTGATTGGCCAGCAAACTCGCCTGACCTGAACCCCATAGAGAATCTATGGGGCATTGCCAAGAGAAAGATGAGAGACATGAGACTGAACAATGCAGAAGAGCTGAAGGCCACTATTGAAGCATCCTGGTCTTCCATAACACCTCAGCAGTGCCACAGGCTGACAGCATTCATGCCACGCCACATTGAGGCAGTAATTGATGCAAAAGGGGCCCAAACCAAGTACTGAGTACATATGTATGCTTATACTTTTCAGAGGTCCGATATTGTTCTATGTACAATCCTTGTTTTATTGATTTCATGTAATATTCTAATTTTCTGAGATTGTGAATTTGGGGTTTTCATGAGCTGTAAGCCATAATCATCAAAATTATGACAAATCAAGGCTTGAACTATCTCGCTTTGCATGTAATGAGTCTATCTCATATATTAGTTTCACCTTTTAAGTTCCATTACTGAAATAAATGAACTTTTGCACGATATTCTAATTTTTCGAGTTTCACCTGTACACGAGTATATACGGTAGTCACATCTCTGCAGGATGCTACAAATGGCTGTAAATGCAGCCTGGTTGCTGAGCCCTGTATGTGCAGTCGTGTGATCATGGTGTGCACAATCTTGAACCCGGGTTGTAAGTACCTTCAGAAATGTCTGTCATAACTTTGAACACTCGTGAAGTAACTAGTCGTAAGTGGAAGAGTACTTGTCTGTATCCACCTAAATTTGTTCTGTAGCCTTCATTAAAATGCTTTGACATGGTAGGACGAATGAATACAACTCAAAATATGTTGTAAACATCAGAATGATTAGTTTTCGCCATTCTGTGGATTGGTGTGTACCAATTCAAATAAAATACTTATTAAATAATTCTAATGTGGCATACTCATGTTGATATCTTGCAGCATGTATAGAAAAAGGATTGTGCCATTGGAGAGTCTTTGAATATGTTTTAGCGCAGTCTTGTGTCTATTTTAAATGCTTCTAGTAAACTTAAACTATTTGGTTTAATAGTTGAATATAGATTACTCAAATCTTGTCAACTGACTTTCGTGTACAGTTGCCAAGTGTAACTCCAGGTGTGGAGAGGAATTGCGATTATATGACCCAGGGGACAGTTGTTGGAACTTTGATCATAAGTAGCCCTCGGGAGATTTGTCATAAGTTGAGGACTACCTGTATTCTACATGTTAAAGTCTCCTTCAAGTTAAGGTAGTCTCCTATGATATCTTGGACACATCTGTGGAATTGTCTTGGCAACAGTATGTAAGGGATTTCCTATTGCTTGGTTCTGAGTTTTTTTGTTTTGTTTTGACTTCTGAGTCTACTATACAGTCCTAATATTTTCTGATGGTCTTGCATCCATTTGGTCCTCGTTAACATTTTAGACCAGCAGAGATTGGCTGGACACATACCGTATTTTTCGGAGTATAAGGTGCACTGGAGTATAAGACGCACCTTAATTTGGGGGGAGGAAAACAAGAAAACAAGAATTCTACCTCTGCCTACCAGCATTTAAGGTGGCACTGCTTTACGCTGCCCTCCTCCTCCTCCTGCAAGCAAGAGGTACCTCAGAGACTCAGCTGGAAAGAGGGCATCGATTATTGATAAGTTCTTTTCCAGAAAACTTAACAGGGTGCTCCTGTGATCTGCAGGGACTACTCGCTTTCCCCCAAAGAGATCCCTCACATGCTCTGGGGGGAGGAACAGAGTACAGCCTGAGGAACAAACCTCTTTGGGACAGTCTGGGGGGGAAATCTGCCAGGCAGCTTTGTGGAACAAGACAGGCGCCACGATTTGCAACTGGTCACCCCTCTGGCCACCCAGAGGGCAGCTCAGGGCAGACAATGGTCGCAATGACTTTACTCCCCAGCAATGTGAGGAGCCACCGCCGCTGCTGCCTAAGCCCTCTCCGTGCCCAGGAGCCGAGTGATCCAAAGGGAGCTCCTAAAGTGAAATGTTCCTCCTTTCCAGCCACCGCTGCCCAGATTCCCCAGTGCAATTCTCAGAGCCACGTTTCAGGCGGCAGGCAGCCAGTTCCCCTGCAATGTGCAGCGGGAAATTGGGAACCATTTTGGATTCGGGGAGGGGATTGCAGCGCTTCTGCCTGAAAGTGCTTTTCTTCCCATTGCACATTGCAGAGCCGCAAGCCCTCATCCTTCTTCTCAGCAGACTCACCTTCTCTTTCCTTCTGGCCAGATCCGCCACCTGAAACACAATGCACTTTTTTTGCCTCTGCACACCCCATGTTTGGAATCGGGAAGGGGATGCCAAAGGAAAGTGTTTTTGGGCGACAGACCCATGATCCCCTTCCCGATTCCAAACATAGTCTGCCCTAAGCTGCCTGCTGGATGGCCAGAGGGGTGACCAGCCACAAACCGTGGGGCCTGCCTTGTTCCCCAAAGCTGCCAGGTAGATTCCCCCCCCCCCCCGACCATCCCGAAGAGGGTTGTTCCTCAGGCTGTGCCCCGATCCAGATCCCTGCCACCTGGAACTGCCCGAAAATGTCCGAAGGGTGGGGGCTGGCAGATGGGTGGGACTACATTCAGAGTATAAGATGCACCCAGATTTTCACCCCCTTTTTGTGGGTAAAACGGTGCGTCTTATACTCCGAAAAATACAGTATATTTTACTTTCATATTGAAATGACGCCTTATCAGGAGAATCAGTAAAAACCACTAATTAAAAATAGCCCAGTATTGGCCATGGATTAACATTTCTAAGTGTTCCGTGATGATAATATTGTTTTTACAATGCCAAATTATGTTTTCCTAAAATATAAAACAGATACAAGAGAAAAGAAAGATGGTTGGGTCATAAAATTGAACCTTATGGAGTAAATTCATTTATTCTAATTGTTTAGTTCTGAAGAAATATAATATTTCTTTTATTATTTGGGACTCTTGTTGGATTTATAAGTAATAGAGAATGTTTCTCCTCAAATGACATTTTTATATCTTCAGGATAATATTTAAAATAACATGATATATTGAATTATCTTTCAGATTATGCAATGGTCTCTGCAAGATGGCTTGTTCTTGAGTTGGAGCTTTTTAAAACAGATCTACGCTGGTACTTCAACTTTATTAAGCCGACTATAAGTTTTTCTCTCTCAACAACTACATAAGCAGACAAAATTGCAAAAATCTGCCCTGTTTCGAGTATGACAGCCACGACTCGTGGCTCTCCAGTAGGAGGGAATGACAGTCAGGGACAGGCTCCTGATGGACAGTCCCAGCCTCCTATCCAGCAGAATCAGGTATGTTAAATATGTCTTTGCAATATACATTCATCTGAATATAACAGTAGAGAGTTCTAATTAGTTATTTTACAATTCTTGCTGTTATATGAAATTCAGAATTGATAATCGGGGGCTACTGTTGGCTGCAAATATTGATAATTCTTGCTTAATGTCCATTCAGCAACTGTTCTAAATTACCATAATGCTAAATGAGTGTGGATTTAACAACAGGTCCTAATAGTTGTGGCCATTGTAGCGTTCCTGGGTCATATAGTGATTTGGGCCTTTGGCAACTGGGTTGTAGCTACAATGTTGCAGTGTCCCGTGATCACATGATTTTCATTTTCAACCTTCACTGCTGGCTTCTGACAAGCAAAGTCAATGGGAAAGCTGTGAGGAGATCACAGATCGTAATTGTGTATCTGTGGGACACTATGCCTGCAAGGATTGGCCTAATAATGACAGCAACTGGGACTGCTAGAAATGCTATCATAAGTTCACGGGGTTATGTGACATCATTATGACCATGTCACTTACCAATGAAGTTCCTAGTCCCGATAAACTTTGGTAAGTGAGCACTATCAACCGTTTCCCCAAAAATAAGACCCAACCAGAAAATAAGCTCTAGCATGATTTTTCAGGATGTTTGTAATATAAGCCCTACCCCAAAAATAAGCCCCATTTAAAATTGTCATGAGACGGAGGCATTTAGTACTGTATTTCCCCCAAATAAGACCTAACCATAAAATAAGCCATAATGCATCTTTTGGAGCAAAAATTAATATAAGACCCGGTCTTATTTTGGGGGAAACACGGTATAATGTGATTTCTTTTTTTAAAATATTCACAATTTAAGCTGCCTAATAAATAAGGCTCCAGAAGTTCTGATTGGATTTGCTAATCAAATGTTTCTGTTTTCTATGACTGTGCTTTGTTCAATGCCAAAATGAGAATAGATGTATATTTTAGCTGTTCAGTATAATCTAATCAGTCTTGCTCTATAAGAAAGGTAACTCTATTAATGTTTTGATGAGCCTACAGTAAAAGTAATGCATTTAGTGGACTGGGAAGATTATTACCATTCCTGACAATATGTGTGCTTCTATATACTAACAGAAAAATAATTGAGCTAAGATAAACAGTATAAATCATACAAGAAGCAGTGAGGCAATCAGCAGGGTTTAAGAGAGAAATAGTTGTAGATGCTATAATTTTTTGCTCACCTGGAGGCTTGCTTGGCATGCAAAGTATTTAGATACATGAGACTCTGAACCTAAGCTTTATCAAAGATTTCTTTTGTGTAAATAGCATGAGTGCTATTTTATTTGTTAGATAATACAGAGACCCTAAAATGATCACACTTTTCAGCAATCAATATTAGAAAAGGGTATCATATTAAAATTTCATTGATTTTGGAAAGGAATAATGTTTTAAATAAAAAGTTTAGTATTCTGTCAAAAAGAGAAAAATGATATCTCTAGATACCATTATAGTAGTCAGAAGTTATAAAACACAAACTTGGGATAAATGAAGTGAAAATAAACTGTGTACTTGTTGCAGTGGAATGAGAGTGGTAAATGTATTCATGTGATTGTAGGAAGAACAAGCAGGCCTGTCATTGATCACAGTTGGAAATATTACCACATGGTTAAGTTTTAATGCAAACTTGAATATAAAAACCTAAATAAGCAGAAAACAGTAATCGATCTTCCTAATCTTTCCAGAACCTCAATGTTTAGTCATGTTTAAATGCTCATATGAATCTATAAACAAAAACGATGGAATTTGAATAGTTCATAGAAATCCATAGTTTCCATTTCAGACTTCTTCACCTGATTCTTCAAATGAGAATTCCCCAGCTACTCCCCCTGATGAACAGGGTCAAGGTGATGCCCCACCACAACTTGAAGATGAAGAGCCTGCATTTCCACACACTGATTTGGCAAAATTGGATGACATGATCAACAGGTTTTTTTTAAAATATTTTTTTATTTTTTAAAAATTCTAACAGTGATGCAGTTAACTTCTGTTGGCATTTTGGATTTATTTCAGTAGCTTTTAAACAAATACATCCACTTCTTGTTTTCCAACTACCTTGGTTATTGATTATTTGAAATATGACAAAAAGTAAAAAAAAATACTTTCCAACCAATGTGTACATTTATGACTAAATTTTATATTCATGACAACAATGCATGCTGGAATAAGAGTAATGCTGGTGTAGCTGTATGAGAACTTGATTTATATGAAATGACAGAAACCCAGTGATCTTCACAGCATCTATCTTCTCTCAGTCATGTATTCAACCTGCTTGTTGGAACAAAACTCATTTGGTAAACAAGGAGTGCACGTAAAACTTGAATTGTTTACAAAGAACAGTATCAAATTATGGCAGATTTTTTCTAAATGTTTCTGAATTTATGACCCATGTATTCAGGATACATGAGTGGGGAAAACCTAGATGTAATGTAAAATGAATTATATTCTTACGTTTTCCTAGACCTCGATGGGTTGTTCCTGTGTTGCCCAAAGGAGAGTTAGAAGTTCTTCTAGAAGCTGCTATTGAACTTAGTAAAAAGGGTAAGCTGAAAAATAAAACATTTAGAAAAATGGATATTATAAATAATCCTGGCTACATTTTAAAATGGTTTACCTATATGAATTGGGAATAGTGTTAAACAGACATTACCTTAGTGCCTTTGCATTCCTGTTTCTTTTGTAACCCCTCAAAAACATTTAGTTTTTATAAGTCTACCTTCCATCCCCAGCTATTAGTGTTCTGATTATTTTTTCTTCCAGGTTTTTGGATTTTTCACATTAAAAATCCTGTGGTGTTAAATATTTTAGATTTACTAAAGAAACTAGCACTTTTATTCAATTTTGATAAAGTACAATAGATAGCTAAGGCTACAAAGGGCTTTAAATCTTGAAAAAGATTTTGAATGATCTGTTGTCGTTGGTGTTTTGAGGATTGAATTTCCATAGCAATAATCTTATTGTTTTTTTATATAGGACTTGATGTTAAAAGTGAGGCATGTCAGCGATTTTTCCGAGATGGGTTAACAATTTCTTTCACAAAAATACTTACAGATGAGGCAGTGAGTGGCTGGAAATTTGAAATTCATGTAAGTTGGAGTTAGTTACTCATAAATATACGGTAATAAGCAAATCCGGTGTGCTAAAAAAGGAGATTTAATTTCCCAAGTTCCCTGGCTTTCTAAACCAATAATTCCCAAATTTTTTGAATAGGGAAATACTTTTAATATTAAACTTTTTGCAGTCTTCCTCATGATAGTAATTGTATACATGTCATCGGGTTGACAATGTGGGGTGTGAAAATGTACAGAAGAAAAATATGGGATGTAACATGAACAGAGAGTCATTGGGTGGCTGTGTGAAAGACGGAGAACAGTAGGAACTGGTAGAGAACAGCTGTGCCAAAGTGAGGACATTTATAAGAAGCTTACAGGATAGCAGGTAGGCACAATGCAGGATCTTGACCCAGAATAGATGCATAGATATACATAAAGGAATTTGGTTGCAGATTTTGCTTTAAATCAAAGGGTCCCAACCCCTGGGCTGTGGCCCACTACTGGCCCTTGAGCCGTTTGGAACCAGGCCGTGGAAGTGGTGGGAGAGAGTATACACCCCCACTTGCATGAGCAGCAGGAGAGCACATGTGCGCACACTCCATTTGCGCAAGCAGTGTGCACACATACCTGCCGCTCGCACAAATGGAGCTGTGTGTGCATGCTTGGCCGCCGCTCGCACGGAACCATCCCCTCTCCCTGCCACTGGGCCGCAAAGCTGGAAAGGTTGAGGAAGTCTGCTTTAAATGGTTCAAATACAGGCAGTGGCAAACAGGGAATTTCACTTTCACAGTCAGTTTTGAGCAGTCCCTCAGATCTTTGGAAATTTGCCAGTAAAGTTTTCAGTAGTTGGAGTCCAAAGCAGGAGACAGAAGCAACATTGGGCACAGTATACCTATCATAGGTAGGTAATCAGTTAGTTGGGATCCCAAGGAGGATTTTCCACAGGCATGAGCACAGGTCACAGAGTTCTGAGTACCATTGCAGGTTTTCTCAATAAGCGAAGTCAAGTTTCCTCCATTGCAAAAAGTGCATTGTGGGTCTTGATGGTCTTTCTGGTTCCTCATCCTATGGAAGGGGGCACAGTTGGTCCTGGTGATTGCTGAGTGAACCAGCCTCATGTCATTGAATATTCAAAGCTTCCACAGACTGAAATTCACTTAGCAGGCTCCTCTGAGTCAGAGCTGACCATGACATGCAGGAACAGTGCCATTAAAGAGAAAAATCATGCATGTACTGTCTATGCTGGATGGGAGAGAAGTGTCATTGGGAAAAAGGGTTGCCCTTGATCCACTGGTATTTCTCTTTTCGATTTTCTACCTAGGCAGTGGAATATATTTTGGTCAGTGGTTGTGAATAGAAGAGCAGTGACTGTTCTGTTTTATTTGCCATGTTTGGTGCGTGTCACAGGCCCCTTGTAAAAATTTTGCAGTTCCTCAGGGACCCTTGTTTGGTAATTGTTAGTTTAAACCTAAAACACACTGCAGTGTAACATTGTGTTTATTACTATAATAAAATTAGTGGCAGAATTTGAACACAAGGCAGCATATCTAAAATCATTTTCTTTTAAATAGAGATGTATCATTAACAACACCCATCGCCTTGTTGAACTTTGTGTGGCAAAGCTGGCCCAAGATTGGTTTCCTCTTCTTGAACTTCTTGCAATGGCCTTAAATCCTCATTGCAAATTCCATCTTTATAATGGTACACGCCCCTCAGAAACTGTTCCTGCTGGAGCTCAGCTAGCTGAAGATGAACTTTATGCTCGTCCTCCAGACCCAAGGTCACCAAAGGTATGCTGATTGAAATTGGAACTATAGATGAAATCTCTAAAAAGTAATTTCCAGAGATAAGGGAAAACTACAGGAACTGGATTTCTTTTGGTTTGTTATTTGAATCAAAAAAACTAGAATTTGTGCACTTATTTCAACAGAAGCCTATGCAGAGGGATTTTAGAATATGATTTCAGTCTGATATTTAAGTAATGATATCATTGACAATTTTGATAATTCAGCTTCTCTTTGTACTGCAAACAGTACTTTTTCAGAGTATTAAAATGAATAACACTGGTTGTGGAGAAAGCACTTGAATGCTTGAATTAGTTTTTGTTATTCTCAGTGCAATTTATAAATTTATTCTAGCTAAATTAGATTATGGAATCTAACATAAATAGATTTTTAAAGATAATCCTCCTGCCTTTGTTTCTGACCAAAAAAATTTACTTATTCTGACATTTAAAATGTCATAATTAAAGACCGAATTTCATGTTATATAATTTTTCAAATTTTCAAATTTCAATGAAGTTTAAAAGATAGTACTAGGTAAAGGTAAAAGAACAATAATTTAAAGATACTGGCATCTAATTTCAATCAAATATGTTGAGCAACGTCTGTGAAGTAAATATATTTCTTGGTGGTTGAAATTACTTTTAAAGGAGAAAACATTTTTTGCAGGGTTGGCTAGTAGATCTCATCAACAAGTTTGGCACCTTAAATGGATTTCAAATCCTACACGATCGTTTTATGAGTGGATCAGCACTGAACGTTCAGATTATTGCAGCTCTCATCAAGTAAGTTCTTCTAAGGAAGTGTTTGGAATTTGTCATCTGAACAACAGTAACTCATTTTAATTCAAATATCTCTGTATACTGTATGATAAAGTTACTATTATATGCACTTTTCCACACTTCTCAAAATGCAAAGAAGATTACACAGTTCTGAAATATAAGAACATGAGAATACATAGTATTAATAAGTAAACTCGGAGGGCGGTTTATATCCAATAGTGGATTTGACCCTGTAGAAAACATTTCTTCTCTTAACAAATCAGAATATCTGGTTTTTCTATCTATTCCCATATGCTGTCAAAAATAGTTTTTGACTGTGAAAGAGGTAATTTAGAGATAGTTCATATCAGTTTGTTCCAGGGGTGGGTTCTACTTACCTTTACTACCGGTTTGCAATGGGATAAATTTATCAAATTTATTTGCTACCCATCTCATGATTCAGGTGACTGAGCAGTTTATAAATAAAATATTCAACAATTATAAATATAAAAATGGATTAAAGAACACGGGTTTGTAGGGGAGATGGGATGCCTTCTGTTAACGTACCAACCATCTCTAGCTAACAGCTTCTCCTTCAGGACTCCATGCTAACCAGCATAGCCAGGTTTTAAGGCATTTCCTGAAGACTAAAAGGGGGGATCTTACCTTCTGTGGCAAGATGTTCCAAAGGTCAGGAGCCGTGGCAGAAAAGATTCTTCTTCTGGATCCCACCAGCCAAAATGATGGGATCTGCAGTAGGCCTCTTCTGCCAACACGAGTGGCCAATCACATTGGGGAAAGACTATTCCATAGATATCCTGGACCAATGCCATAAAGGGCTTTAAAGGTAATAAACTTGAATTGTACCTGGAAGCAGATCAGCAGCCAGTGCAGTTTCCATAACTGTGGTGTTATATGTGCCATCCTATGGGCTACCAAAACTGTCCGCGCTGCTGTGTTCTGGACCAGTTGTAGCTTCCGAACCCACTTCAAAGGTAGCCCTATGTACACCATGCTGCAATAATCCAAAGGTTTTTACAGCTTTCTGTAGTGTAGAGTTTAACTTTTACATTAATTCTCAAAATATATTTAAAAATTAGTTGTATTACACAAAAAATAAACACTAATTAAATACTCATTTAAGCTTAATAGAATAATTTTGATAGAAAGTATTTATCTTGCTTAGAGAAAATAATTTTGTTAGTGTTAATTATATGTTATCAAAATCATTGCTGAAAGTTCTATTTTCCCCCTTCCCCAAAAGTAAACATCAGAGTGACAATAGATTTATTGAACTCATCACTGTGATAGGATGGATGCCAAGGAAGAATAACTTCATTCTTCCATAGAATGCATCCCATCACACTGATGAATTTATATGGGTTTATATATTTATATATATATATAAATAGTTCTGTCTTGCTAAAAATACACTCATTTCTTTTCTGTCATATTTGGTGGGTTTGTGATTTGTCCAGTCCTGGTTTTCCTTCTCCATTTCTTTGCTCTTCGTTTTGCATTATTAAAAATTTAATGGCATTGACATTTTCTTTTTCATTTCACTTTTAGGCTCCTTAGTCATATAGCCTTGATACACTTTTTTCAAAATGTTCTGACTGTGAGGAAGATTGTGCCACCCCAAAACTCCCAAGTGACGTTTGCCTTGGATTCCCTGTGTTCCAAAATTGCTTAGTTTTTTTCCATGCTTTCCTGGAAACAGACTCTAGATATAGCCATGGATTTGAACTTGTGTAATGTGCTATAACCAACTGATTTCAGGTTTCATTCAGTGTTGAATGCCCTGACATATCCTAAAATGAAGTTTACAGTTTCAAACTTTCCAAAGTTACTTGGAGTTTATTGTAGAGGTTCTATTGCCACTAACTCTAAGCAGATGATTTATATCAGCACCAAAGTTGTTGTAACAAAATAGGGACAAAGTTAGTAGAAATATTATAAGAACTAGCACTTAAAAAGCCCTCTGCTCCTTAGATGCAGTAAATGGTGCCAGCACAGTGTTCTACCCACTTCACCTCACATAATGTCTTGCCCCTCCAGAGATTATACATTATACACAGATTATCTCTGTTTAGCCTCTATCCTTATATTTTCTTTCCACATTTCTTCATTACCTAGCAGAAACATTGTGGATTACCTCTGCAGAAGAGATCAGAGATGGCTTCCCATCCGTTTCCTAACTTCATTCTTTAGGCTCCATCCAACACTTGCCATTGGATACAGAGCTTCTTGCTGTTTTACTTTTTAAAACTTTGGTTGGCAAACAGTAGTTGTTATCTGTATTAAGATTGTAATCAATCAGATTTACCCTGAAGTTGTAAATTCAGTTCATATTTCATACACAACAAGCCAGCCCTTTAAAAGTGCTTAAACAGTTTATTTTTTAATCAGTCATAGTAAACTTTGCTTTGATTAATTTTTGTGAAATGAATTATAAATATGGCTGTTTAACTTACTACTTCAAACTAGCTTTTCCTTTATGTTGATATCTTTCTTTCAGACCATTTGGACAATGCTATGAGTTTTTAACACTGCATACAGTGAAGAAATACTTCCTTCCAATTATAGAAATGGTCCCACAGTTTTTAGAGAACTTAACTGATGATGAACTGAAGAAAGAAGCTAAGAATGAAGCCAAAAATGATGCTTTGTCAATGATAATAAAATCTCTGAAGAACTTAGCCTCAAGAGTTCCAGGACAAGAGGAAACAGTTAAAAACTTAGAAATATTTAGATTAAAAATGATACTTAGGTAAGATCTTTTCAGTTGTGCTAATGCTTTTTAGGAGTTGAGTTATCTTTTTCTGTTCCCCTTAAAATATTATTTTAACATTTCTTCATAGGTTATTACAAATTTCATCTTTCAATGGAAAAATGAATGCACTAAATGAAGTTAACAAAGTGATATCTAGTGTGTCATATTACACCCATCGACATGGCAATCCTGAAGAGGAGGAATGGCTTACAGCAGAAAGAATGGCAGTAAGCTTTTTTTGCTTTAATTTAGTGGGAAGCTGTTTAAAGAATATGCATCAATTTACTTATTTTATTTATCAAATTTATATAGCTACCCATTTCATGAGAAGTGACTCTGGGTAGTGTACAATAATTAAATAAAGAAATTACATATATAAAAGCAAACATTTAAAAATATTAAAGTCAATATTAAAAAATTAAAAGTAAAATACCTAGAACCCAAGTAGAGAGAAAGAGAATGAATAAACTTCAATAATAGAGCCATCTAAACATGCCTCCAGTTCCCTGGACCCCCAGACTTGGTGACATAACCAGATCTCAAGTGGCTTCCAGAATATCAAGAAGTATAGAGCTAATCTAATTCACATTATATCTTCCTACATGCTTACATAGCAAAATTATACTGTGCCTAGTCATTGTGAAATCTGGAATAGCCAGTTGAACATGCTTGTTCTAGGAAGAAAAAGTTGATGAATATTATTAGTATTCCTTTTTTTCAAATTGTGGTTCCCATCCCCAAGAGTTTTATATGCATTGCTTCACTCATCTAAAATAAAACAGGGAAATGTGTATATATTTTAATTGTATCCATTACATTCATGTTCTGCTTAGGAATGGATCCAGCAAAATAACATTTTATCAATTGTGTTGAGAGATAGTCTACATCAACCTCAGTATGTAGAAAAGTTAGAGAAAATTCTTCGTTTTGTCATCAAAGAAAAGGCCTTAACCTTGCAAGATCTTGACAACATTTGGGCTGCCCAGGTAAGAGTTAAATACTATCATCTTGAGTGAGACTATATCTATTTTGCGTAGCCATGTTTTGTCTATCTGTTGTACTGCAATATTAAACATTTAATCCTTTCGTCTCTAAAACATTTTTCTTTCCCTTTACAAAGGTGCAAAAATTTAACTTTTCAAGTTTCAAATAAACTGCAAGTATTTTTAGTAGTAGCTCTAGTTCAAATTGTTAGTAGAGGTAATCCTCAATTTACAACCATTTGTTTAGGAGAGCAGGCTCTGGGAAGATCAAGGACAGAAGAGGCTGTGGAACATGTTGTGCTTAGGTTATGTTTCTTATTGTTGGGACAATTACAGTAGGGAACTGGTACATAGTGGTAAATAGGGCAGTAAATCCTCAATGCCTGAGGGGAAGGAGGGAAGGGAAGTTCTGGCAAAATTAAGGATTGATAGGGCAAGTTGGATATGAAATTCTAGGTGCTACTGAGGGGCAGGCGGAAAGCAGCCGTTCTTTATTCTTTATTTATGAGCCCCGGTGGCGCAGTGTTTAAAATTCAGTACTGCAGGCTACTTCTGCTGACTGCCAGTTGACTACAATTTGGCAGTTCAAATCTCACCAGGCTTAAGGTTGACTCATCCTTCCGAGGTCCGTAAAATGAAGACCCAGATTGTTGGGGGCAATATGCTGACTGTAAACTGCTTAGAGAGGTCTGTAAAGCACTGTAAAGCGGTATATAAGTCTAAATGCTATTGCTATTCATCCCATAAAAAATCACCCTGAGATCCCTCCAGATTTTATTTTAGTCTAAATGTTTTGTTTTATTGAAATGGGACTGCTTTGAAACTGTTCATAAAAATTTGAAACAAAATACATACTTTGGATCTTGCACAGCCCTACTCTGATCTTAAGCATTGCAGTCTTGTCATTTTCATTAATTTATGTCCATCCAGCAATTCATTATCCAAATATTAATCTTTCTCACTCCACTCACTCTAATTATACCTTTTAGCATCTTCATGAACTTCTAAGTGTGCTTACAGATTCTATTTAAACTTTTTCCAATCTTTTCTGATCTCATTTTCTTTTCTTTGCATTTATTCATAGAATATACAGGTAGTCCTCAACTTACAACAATTTATTTAGTGACCATTTAAAATTACAACAGCACTGAAAAAGGTGACTTATGATCATTTTTCACACTTGCAACCTTTATAGCAGAGATAATATGATCAAAATTCAAATGCTTGGCAACTGGTTTATACTTATGACCCTTGCTGTGCCCAAGGTCATGTGATTACCTTTTGACAAGCAAAATCAATGAGGAAACCAGATTCACTTAACAACCGTGTTACTAATTTATCAACTGCAGTGATTCACTTAACAACTGTGGCAAGAAAGGTCATAAAATGGGGCAGAACTTGCTTAACAAATGTCTCACTTAACAACATAAATTTTAGGCTCAATTGTGGTCATAAGTCAAGGATTACCTATATCTATTCTAATAACTTTTACCCATTCAGCTTTATCATTCTCAGCCAAAAGTCTCATGAAGCTTGAAGCAATTTTCACATTTTGTCCTGAACAGCTTCCAAAGTACTTTCTAGGAAAAATTCAAGCATCTGCTTGATGTTACATAATGAAGCAATATTAGTTTTCTATCATCACATTTCATGCTCTAGCTTTCTCCCAGAAGTTAGGTATAATTTGAAATTCTTCAAAGGATGCTTGTTGCTGTTTTGTTCAAGCTGAGAGACATATAGTAGAAAGAACCATGCATTATTAAGATTCTCATGTTCTCCGTCCCCCCTTCATATATTTTGTAGCTTCTTGATGATAGCTTTGTAAAGCAGCAGGTACATCATAAATTACCATACCAATCCTTGACTTTTAATCAGTTTACCTTAAAATGGTACTTTCTGATAATAATGTTGCAACATGATGTATCTTTTTCTACAAATAACATAAAAACAACATTAATAATATTGCTCTTCAAGGCAGGAAAACATGAAGCCATTGTGAAAAATGTACATGATCTTCTTGCAAAATTGGCCTGGGATTTCTCTCCTGAACAGCTTGACCATTTGTTTGATTGCTTTAAGGTAATTAGTCTATTAATTTGCTATTCATTGAAGTCCTTTAAGTAGGATATAATCAAATTTCAATTTATGTTGATGTTAATAGGTGGTACCTGGCTCAATAGTAGTAACTGCAAGAGGGATCTTGGAGTCCTAGTGGACATTTACTTAAATATGAGCCAGCAGTGTGCTGCAGCTGCCAAAAAAGCCAATGCAGTTCTAGGCTGCATTAACATAAGGATAGGATCAAGATCATGTAAAGCGTTAGTACCACTTTATAATGCCTTGGTAAGATCATACTTGGAATACTGCATCCAGTTTTGGTCGCCATGATATAAAAAGATGTCGAGACTCTAGAAAGAATACAGAGAAGAATTACCAAGATGATCAGGGAACTGGAGGCTAACACATATAAAGAAAGTTTGCTGGAATTGGGTATGTTTAGTTTAATGAAAAGAAGTACTAGGGGTGACATGATAGCAATGTTCCAATATCTGAGGGGCTGCCACAAAGAAGAGGAGATCGACCTATTCTCCAAAGCACCTGAAGCCACAACAAGAAGCAGTGGATTAAAATTAATCAAGAAAAGAATCAACCTACAACTAAGGAGAAATTTCCTGAAAGTTAGAACAATTAATCAGTGGAACAACTTACCTCCAGAAGTTGTGGATGCTCCAATACTAGAGGTTTTTAAGAGATTGGATAACCATTGTCTGAAATGGTATAGGGCCGTGATGGCGAACCTATGCACGCATGCCAGAGGTGGCATGCAGAGCCCTCTCTCTGGGCATGTGCACCGTCGCCAGTTGTTCTTCTGGTTTCCGGTGCACACATGCGCGCCGGCCAGCTGGTCTTTGCAGGCGCTGGAGTGCCTGAAAACAGCCCAAAAATGGCTGAAAAAACAGCCTGAAAACGGCGCAAAAAATGGCCAAAAAAGGCATGTCCATTGGCCAGCTGGTCTTTGGGTTTCCGATCCTCTGGCACGCGCACATGCACCTGCGTTTTGGTTTGGGCACTCAGTGCTGAAAAGGTTCTCCATCACTGGTATAGAGTTTCCTGCCTGAGCAGGAGGTTGGACTAGAAGACCTCCAAGGTCCCTTCCAACTCTGTTATTCTGTTAAATTTCATATAGTAAATAAACTTCAGATTCAGCTTCCTGAAATTTCTTTTACCTTGAGTCAATTCCCCTTTGTTGTTTATAGTATTTAAAATTGTATGTTAAAATGTAGCAATTATATTTCATTGATATTTTACTACAGGTATAAGAGACATATTGACATTTCAAATGATATAGTAGAATCAGATAATTTACAGTTGACTTATGAAGAAATCACACTGGAAACCAATTGTCACTTTATTCTTCTGTTAGTTAAGTATAGTTTAGATTTGTTGAATTTTTAATGGGTAAAAAAACCAATGAGTTTCTTGCATTTTCTTGAAAAATTGTAAAAATAATTATGCAGCCAGATACGTTTCACTAATAACTTGCATTAAATTTGATTGTTATTGGAAAATACATTAAAATGATATTAAAAATTGGTATTTTATTTGTAAGACCATGAATTTGTTTTGATTTAGAAGAGCTGGAAAAGAGGCTTTCACTCAGATGTAATCTTTGAAAATTATTTTAAAATTGCTTAATTCTTACTATTAATTGCTCAGTATGTTTGAAGAAAATATGTATTTATATATGTTATTTAAAATAGTTACATGTAAATTCTAAATGATGTTAATTTGTATTTTAATATTACAGTTTCTTAAAGTTTTCTTACTATATATAGGATTGTATTTTTAACTTTCCATTGATTTCCCTTTGGTTTTTAGGCAAGTTGGACAAATGCAAGTAAAAAACAACGGGAAAAGTTACTTGAGCTAATCCGACGTCTTGCAGAAGATGATAAAGATGGTGTGATGGCACACAAAGTACTAAATCTTCTATGGAATTTAGCACATAGTGATGATGTTCCAGTTGATATCATGGATCAAGCTCTCAGTGCCCACATTAAAATTTTAGATTACAGTTGTTCACAGGTAAGGATGAATTGTTATTTAGCTATTAAAATGAACTTGCTAGTGTTGTTTTTTCCCCACAATCCTCTAAAGCAGGAATTTTCAAATTGTAGGTGGGTTATTCAAGGGAGGTTTGCACTTCCTGGGTACCTCCACAGACAAAGCTGGAACACTATGACAACTTGGTCCCAAACTGTCTGGGTGTCCTCATAGGACTCTGGCTCTGTGTGCACAAGCTGGGTAACCAGGAATATTGACAAGTGTATTTACTCTGTCCTCATTGCACATGTATGGAGAGTAGCAAATAGCAAGTTGTTTAGGTCAGCCAGGAAGGAAGGGTTGCTTCACCATTTTCAGCAGAAGGTAGCTCTGGTTTTACCACTGCATATTCCCAATATTTGTAAAGTGCTTGCGGATTTTTCATGCCCGATATAAGAATGGATGTGAAACTTGAGAGCAAAGGGCCCTACCAGGAGTCTGGATCCAGCAACCAGCCATTAATAATTCCACTTCACTATGCAGTGGAACATCCCAATAAACACTAGCTACCATGTTTTCCCGAAAATAAGATCTATCCCAAAAATAAGCCCTAGCCTGATTTTTAAGTGTGCGCCTAATATAAGCCCTATGCCTGTGATGCCAAGCCTATGGCACGCATGCCAGAGGTGGCATGCAGAGCCCTCTCTGCTGGCACTCATGCCATGGCCCCAGGTCAGATCTCCATGGCATTTCTTTCATGAGCTTCTGTTTCCCTGCAAACGATGAAACAAGCTCATGAAAGAAAAAGAACTTGCCGTGCTGCCAGTGTTGGATGCCCTGCCGGCCAGCTGGTCTTCAGGTCTCTGCTGCACATGCGCACATTCGTGCCCATGCGCATGTTCATGCATGCATACATTTGCGCGCACACCTTTCAGTTTGGGCATGTGTGCACACACAGTTTGGGCACTCGGTGTCTAAAACGTTCGCCAGCACAGCTCTATGCCAAAAATAAGCCCTAGTGAAGGAGGATGGGTGTGGCCAGCAAAGGAGGCGGCGAGTGCTCACGGGTTGATAGTTACGGCAGGAGCTGCAGCCCACACAGTGCTGGTGAGTTGATCACCTGTCCAAGCAGGAGGTGGAAGGGACGCACGCGATCTGGACGCGCCATTTGGGCCACAGGAAGGTTGAGAGTCAGGGCAGAGCGGCGGGTGGCCGCTGGAAGCTTGTCTTCGCGCAGTGACACCAGCAGCAGATGGAGGCAGAGGTGCTGGGGGGAAGGCAGGCGATCCAGACACGGGCCGTGGGAAAGCCAAGAGTTGGGCCGTGTCTCGGCTTGCCTGCGGCCCGCGCTGTGTGTCAGGATCACCTGCCTTCCTCCCCTGTCTCTGCCTTCCTCCCCTGCTTCTGCCTCCATCTACTGCCAGTGCCGCCACACGTGGATGAGCCTCCCGCTCCGGCCCAACTCTCAGCTTTCCCGTGGCCTGTGCGGCGCATCTGGATTGTCTGCCTTCCCCCCCTCCCACACCTCTGCCTCCGTCTGCTGCTTAGACAGAGAATCAGCTCACCTGTGCTGTGCAGGCTGCAACTGCTGCCGGATATGATTTGTCCCTGTGCACTTGCTTCCTCTTGTGCGTGTGCTGGGGTTGGTGGAGCACCCAGCTGGTCTGATCACCCTAATGATAATGTTTCCCTGAAAATAAGTCTTAGTGCTTGTTTTGGAGCACAAAAACATAAGACCAGGTCTTATTTTCAGGGAAACATGGTATTCTGGGATTTCTTCGATGAATATCCTCTTAGGGATTGATATCCAGGGCTCTTACCTTCTCTCCCCCCACCCCTACCCCGCCAGGAAGCCCTGGACTGTTATTACTTCATAGGTTTTTGAGTCACAGTTCTATCCTACACTTTAGGATTAAAACTTCCAGAGATCCTTTGGCAGCTTGGTTGTGTGGGTTATCTGCTGAACTCTGCAGATACCTTACTGTAGATGTATTTGGGTGCACCCCTCACACAAACTGCAGGCAGGCAGGCTGCAGAAGAAGCTAGAATGTCTGAGCTGTGTACAAGTGGCTGTGAAGAGGGCACTAATTTATACGGAAGGCATATAATATGCTAGATTGGTCTACAAAATTGACAGGTAAAGGGGGAAATAATACATGACAGTATTGGAAAGGGGTGAATCTGGGAGCAAGGAAGAACATTTGAGAGCAATAGAAACAGGCAATGACACATGCTGCTTTTTAGAGAATATTCAGAAACCTCTGCCCTTTCCTCATCCCCTTCCTTGCAGGCCCCTATGATTATAAGAACAGTTTTTGCAAGAGATGTAACATCAATTAGTGTGGGCAATATGAGGTATAAAATAGTACATGATTGCTCTTTCTAACTAATGGCTGCTCTTTCATTCCTCCATTTGTGACTATGTAGTGGAAGATTGCTCTTGAATCAGCGGTCTAATATAGTTTTTATTTAATCTTTTGGAGTGCTATAGTTTCAGTGGCAATCTAGCTTTGAGCTTGCCAGTCTTTTGGGGCTTATTTTCAGGGGATGTCTTATTTTGGGGGAAACAGGGTATATACCGCTTCACAGTGCCTTACAGCCCTCTCTAAGCGTTTTACAGAGTCAGCATATTGCCCCCAACAATCTGGGTCCTCATTTTACGGACCTCGGAAGGATGGAAGGCTAAGTCAACCTTGAGCCAGTGAGACCCGAACTGCCAAACTGCAAACAGCCGGTGATCAGCAGAAGTAGCTTGCAGTAGCTTGCAGTACTGCATTCTAACCACTGCAGCACCATGGCTCTTTCATTATAGGTTTATTGGAAACATATCCCTCGTATGGTGTTCCATAGCAGTCCAAATTTGCAGACAGAATTGGGATTGAGCTCTGAGAGGGATCCAGTTTTACTTGTAGAGGCATGATGGCTTGCACCTGTTAGTTACATTTTTAATTATTGGTTTCATTTTATTCTGTTTTTATTTTGTTTTAATTGCTATGCACCCAGAGTCATGAATATGAGATGGAGGGCCATATTACATAAATAAATGGTGCATTATTATAAAATCTCAGTCTTGCTCCTTTGGGACAGAAATAATAGCTGGCTCAGATTCTGACAAAATTTAAATTTTCCATGTACAAGCCGGATAAGGAAGGAACTTGATGTTATACTTATAGTTGGCATATATTATTTAGGAATAGGTTTTCTCTGCTTTTGCCCAGGATGATCTTACTTTTTCTAGTTCATTTTTGGCCTATTTTTATCCTCTTTCCTTCATGTTTATGCTTCCTTTTCTTTTCCTGAAGGATAGAGATACACAAAAAATACAGTGGATAGATCGTTTTATAGAAGAACTCCGCACAAATGACAAATGGGTCATTCCAGCCTTGAAACAAATTAGGGAAATTTGTAGTTTGTTTGGAGAAGCGCCACAAAACTTAAGGTGAGAAGTTAAGGTAATTATATAGTTGATTATAATAAAATCTAGTACAATGCATGAATAGATGATGTTTTTGTATTTGTTTAGTTATGTGGTAATAGGAAGTATTCCTGTAGAATGCATATAACCCCTTCATGCAACAAATTTAAATAGCTGAGGTTTATATGTTGTAAATAGCTGAGGTTTATATGTTATGAGCTTGGGCAGCCATATAAATATTTTAAATAAAATGCGGCCGTGCGGGGGATTATGGGAGTGATGGGGCGCTCCCATGTGACTCCTCTCCTGCGCGAGCTGCATTGGCTTCCAGTAGATTTCCGGGTGCTTCAAGGTGTTGGTGATCACCTTTAAAGCGCTCCATAGCTTAGGGCCGGGGTACTTACAGGACCGCCTTCTGCCACCAATTGCCTCCCGCCAGCCAGTTCGCTCCCACAGAGAGGGTCTCCTTGGGGTGCTGTCAGCCAGACAATGCCGGCTGGTGACCCCCAGGGAGAGACCCTTCTCTGTGGTGGCACCTACCCTCTGGAACGATCTACCCCCAGAGATACAAGTGATCCCAGACCTCCGGACTTTTTGTCAGGCCCTAAAAACACCTCTTTCAGTTAGCCGGGCTGGCCTGATTTTACCTTGGTTTTAAACTGACACTGATCTTAAATTGAAATATTTTAAATTAATGGGCCAAATTTTATATAATTTATTTTAAATAACTATTTTAACTTTTATGTACAAATGTTTTATTTTGGCTGTTCACCGCCCTGAGTCCGAAAGGAGAAGGGCGGTATAAAAGTTTAATAAATAATAATAAATAATAATAATAATAAATAAAATAAATCAGTAAGTAATTAGTTTAGAAAATCACAGAATTACCTAATTATTAGCCTCCTTCAAATGGTATGACAAGAATGTGACCTTTGAAAATAGATGGGGCAAAATAAAGTCTTGACACACACACACAAACATTTATTATATGAAAATAATATTTTAAGTAATATAATATAAATAATAATAACAAAATAATAATGGATAACCCCCCTGACTTGTGGAAGTTGATATTGACTATTTTGGAGAAGTCTGTCCTATGGAATTTGAAATAAGACTCTGTATTGGTCATTTAAACCTTTGTATGTTATTAAGATGTGAATTGTTAGAGTATAAATTGCATGTGGTATGAGTTAATAGAAATACTGAAGCTGAGTTGCCATAAATATTCATGTCAGTTATTTTGATAACAAATGATTTTAAAAGTTGAGAAAGAGTAGTAACTAAGAGGTAACTTATTTACCTTCATTTCATGGTTTGGCAGTGTTACAAGGATTAGGGTCACAATTCAGTCCTTTGATCTTCAGAGAACAAAGAACATATAGGTAGTTTTCACTTAACAAGGAACAGGAATTTTCATTGCTAAGCAGCACAGTGCAGTGTCACATGACCACACCACTTAGTAATAGAAATTTTGGCATTTCTATTGCCAATTTTGGTTTCCATTAAGCGAAGCCCATGCAGTCATCAAATCAAATGTCATATGGTTGCTATTAAGGACCTCCTGGCTTCCCCATTGACTTTGTTGGAAGCCAGCAAAGAAGGTTACAAATGACGATCATGTGATCATAGTTTATTGTGATTTACATCCTTGTACTTAACTAGCACTTGTTTGAACAGTCACTGAATGAGTGGTCATTATGCAAGAACCATCTGTATTCACCAGAAGAGAGGAATGGTCAAGATGTTTGATCCATAAAATTACCCCAAACAGCTAAAAATGGATTGAAGTCACCCTGTTTATATTCTGTCACTGAATTTTTGTGATGTGATTCTAGGGTTCTAAGGAGCTATCAGCTATATTAGATTTGCATCTTTCTTCTGCCAGAAAACAGCATTCATTTTCATATTGGATTTTAAATTTGTTAATAATTTTTGCTAGATGACAAACTATGGTTCTGTAAAGACCTGCCTCTCCCCTCTGTTCAAGAAAGTAGAACTCTTGAAACAATTAGCATTTCAAAAGGAATCTTTTATTGAAGGAAAGAAATAGCAAGACAAAGGAAGCAGGATCCCGCAATTCTGTTAGGTTAAGGCAGTTAGAAACTTCTCCCGTCAGTCCGGTGTTGAATAAGCCAATCCACAGGTGCGAACTTGTTTTGAGAATCGCAGGCTGAGAAGGTGATAAGAAGCTGTTCTCAGGTGTCTCTTGCTGAGGCTCCGGAACTGAGACAAAACCGATGGCCCTCCCCCCTTACATTCCCACGAAGGTAAATCAAGGTACAGGAAAGATAGGCATCAGGAAAAAGGCTATAAACTAAAGAATGCACCCAGGTCCCCTCCCCACCAAAATGGCAGCAACCCAATAGGCATCCATGGGACCTGACAGGTTCAGAAGATTTTCAAAAGTGATTGTATTATGCAGTAGAGAGTAACTTACTGCTGAACAATTCATTAAGCTATGAAAACTGTTCCATGACGAATTTTATAAAGAGAGTGCCTTTAATATAAAGCTATAGCTCCTGATGTTTATTCTGTTATATACTGAATTTTAAATTGACTTCTTGTATGAATGTTCAATTTTGAATGGGATTTTAGTTTAAAAATGTAATACCACTTAGACTGTCATTTACTTTCTGTTATTAGTATTGAATGAAATTATTCATATTAAATATTCACCTATAAGTTTTATGTTTTTAATTGCAGTCAAACTCAGCGAAGCCCCCATGTATTTTATCGTCATGACTTAATCAATCAACTTCAGCACAATCATGCTCTAGTAACTTTAGTTGCAGAAAATCTTTCAGCATATATGGAAAGCATGCGACAATATGCTAAAGGTGAGTTAAATTTTAAAGTTGTTTAGCTCATTAAAATTCTCTCCTAAACATTGTTAGCTACTGAAGGCTAGCAATTTAATCTGAGAAATGTGAGATCACCTACTCTATAGAGCCATGATGGCGAACCTATGGCACGTGTGCCCAAAGTGGCACATGAAGCCGTGTCACCCAGCACGTGCGGCCTTGCCTGTTTATCTTCCGGGTTTCTGGCGTGCATGCATGCACGATAATCAGCTGCCTGTGCACGCGGCAGTGCCAAAAACTGGTATGTGCATGCGCACCGGCCAGCTGATCATCGGGCGTGCGTGCACTCTAGAACCCAAAAGTTTGGCTTTTTTGGAGTGTGCCCCCGATAAGCATGAGTGAGCAACATTTCTCTGTGTCTGAAAAGGTTCGCCATCACTGCTGTAGAGGAACATGTAAAATTCATTTTACTGATGATTAAACATATATAAAATCATAACATTTGCTTCTTAAAAATTGCAGAGCATGGAGAATATGATCCACAAACTGTAAGACCAGGAAGTAGATACAGTCATGTTCAAGAAGTCCAAGAGCGGTTGAACTTTTTACGGTTGGTTTAAGCACAGTTTGTGTTTGGGAGGGGCGGGAGGGAGTTTAGAATAAAATAAATGTTCCGTAAGCAGAGAAAATATATTTGTTTACTTAGGTGAAGAACTGTATATTCTTATTGCAATATATGTAGTATAAGCTTATTCTGATTTGTAGACATTATTGCAGAAAGATCCTTAGCAGAGATTAGACTTCTTGCATCTTAATTTTGATCCTGTCATCCTAATTCCCATTCATTTAATAAAATATTGCTATACCTACCCGTAACCTCTTTCAGATGGATCCATTTCAAGTACATTTTTTTCACTAGAGTTCCTGCAGTTAGAACAATTACTTCATAGCCAAGCTGCTCCAGAAGGATGGAAAAAGAAGTAGGGTTCCTTTTTGAATAAATGAATCCTGATATCTCTTGATTGATCAAAACACACTTGAATGGCTAGTTTTAAGGATAAGAGATTAGTAAATATAAAAGAGAAACTTAACATGTCAGGTTTTGGAAGTAAATATCTTAAATGAAGATCACAGAAATTCAGTTTATGTACCTGCCCAGATTTTCATGTATGTATCCCCTTAAACTTTTATAGTAGTCAAAGAATATTAAATACAGTAACTTCCTTTTATGAATATACTTTAAGAGTAGTAATGTGAAAGTATGTGATGTGCGCATTATGTAATAATCCTAAATTATCTTTTATCTCTCTTGGAAATTTCAAATTTTTGGAATTTAGGTATATATCGTAAACTTCATTTTTAAAGTATTCATGGGATTAATACATATTTCTAATGATTTGTTCCTTTGTTTTCTGCAAGATTTTTACTGAAGGATGGTCAATTATGGCTCTGTGCTCCTCAGGCAAAACAAATATGGAAATGTTTAGCTGAAAACGCAGTCTACCTGTGTGATCGTGAAGCCTGTTTTAAATGGTATTCTAAACTAATGGGAGATGAACCGGACTTAGACCCTGACATTAATAAAGACTTTTTTGAAAACAATGTTCTTCAATTGGACCCTTCACTCTTAACAGAAAATGGAATGAAATGTTTTGAACGTTTCTTCAAAGCTGTGAACTGTCGGGAAGGGAAGTTAGTAGCAAAGAGACGTGCCTATATGATGGATGACTTGGAGTTAATAGGACTAGATTACCTTTGGAGAGTAAGTGTAAAAAATATACTCTTAACTATTCAAATTGAGACTGTCATTTACTTTCTGTTAATAGTATTGATGGTATTGAAAAAGTGCCTAATTGGCAAACACTATTTTTGTAAAGTAGACAAATCAACAATTACATATATGTGGAATGAAGCATCATTGTGTATTTTAAATGTGCTTTCATTATTTTATAATTCTCATATGTTCAGATGTAAAGCTTAATGTTTTGTGATAGTATGGAACTCTTTTTTTTAATTGAAAAGTTTTTTTTTAAATTTTACAAACAAACAAACAAAACCCTCCCCTTCCTCCCCCCTCCCAATCCCTTCTCCCTCCCCCCCCCCGACTTCCCAGAGCAGAATAGGTATAGATTTAGCATCTTAAATCAAACATAATTATCCTTAAACTAGTAATCATATCTCTCCCTAGAACTTTAACTCCACTATCAATAACATAATACAGCAATAAACTAAAATTCACTCATACGCTATTTGATATTTTTTTGTATGAAACTTATTCTGAATATAATCAATCCATCTTCTCCATTCCAATATATATTTTTCTTGTGTATAGTCCTTCAAGTAAGCTGATATTTTCGCCATCTCCGCTAAATTCGCTACTTGCAGTGTCCACTCTTCAATAGTAGGCAAAGCATCCTTCTTCCAATTTTGCGCAACCAACAGTCTGGCTGCCGATAATAAGTTTAAAATCAGCTTAGTCTCTAGTGATGTACAGTCTACCGTGATACCCAGCAAAAACAATTGCGGAGTAAATTTCAACCTTTTTAAAAAAATATTCTGCATCACCCACCAAATTTTTATCCAAAAAGCCTTGATTTTCTTACAAGTCCACCATATATGAAAATAAGTTGCATCCTCACAGTCACATCTCCAACATTTAGCTTGCACATTTGGGTACATACATGACAATTTTTAGGATCTAAATGCCATCTATAAAACATTTTATAAAAATTTTCCCTTAAATTTTGTGCTTGTGTGAATTTAACATTTTTAACCCAGATCTTTTCCCATGTTTCCATCATTACTGGTTCCTGAAAGTTTTGTGCCCACTTTATCATACAATCCTTAACCAATTCCGTTTCTGAGTCTATTTCCAATAATGCATTATACAACCTTTTAATATGCATTTGACTTTGATCCCTAATTTGTTTTACCAAATTCTCCTCTGTTTGCATAACCCCAATTTTTCGATCTTCCTTCCATCTAGTTTGAAGTTGACCATACTGGAACCAAGTATATATTATACCTTCTTCTTTCAATTCATTTAATGATTTCAATTGCCTTTTGCCCCTTTCCATAAAAAGGAGCTCTTTATAAGTAATCACCTCTTGTTTTTGTTCTATACTTATGTTTTCTATTGCATGTCTGGGATTAGCCCATATAGGTATTTTGTAGTCTAACTTATATTGATACTTTTTCCATACCCTCAACAAGGCATTTCTAAGTATATGACCTTTGAACACTTTATCAACTTTTTTCTCATATAATAAATAAGCATGCCATCCATATAACAAGTCATAACCTTCTATATTCAACACTCTCTCTTCAGTTAGGTTGAACCAATTGCTGATTTGTGATAAAACAGAAGCCTCATAATACAATCTTAAATTAGGCATTTTAAGACCTCCTCTCTCACGTGTATCCTGTATAATTTTCAATTTTATTCTTGGTTTTTTCCCATCCCAAATAAAAGTGTTCACCCCTTTCTGCCATTCCTTCAAATTTCCATCCTTCTTAAGCACTGGTATCATTTGAAACAAAAATAAAAACCTGGGCAACACATTCATTTTTATTACTGCTATCCTTCCCAACAAAGATAGTTGTAACTTTTTCCAATTTTCCATATCTTTTTGCCAGAGAACTTCATAATTATTTTTAAATAATTTCGTATTTGAGGCTGCTATATATACTCCTAAATATTTAACCTTCTTGACTATTTCAAATCCTGTTATTCTTCCCAATTCTTCTTTTTGTGATAGAGGCATATTTTTAGTTATCACTTTTGTCTTATGTTGGTTTACTTTAAATCCAGATACCTTACCATATTGACCTAATATATCCAGCATATCTGAAACCGATTCCATAGGTCTAGATAAAGTAACCACCAAGTCGTCTGCAAACGCTCTTAATCTGTAGTCTTGCTGCCTAATTACAATTCCCTTTAATTTATCAGAATCTTGTAATAAGTAGCTGTTAGTCCATCTGTTCCTGGAGATTCACCTGTTTTTAGCTGTTTAATTGCTTCAATAATCTCTTTGGAAGTTATTGGCCAATTTAACCCCTCCCTCTGTTCTAGAGTTAATTCAGGTAGCCTCTCTTCTTTTAAATATCTATCTATCTCTATACCTTCAATTGGATCACCACTATAAAGCTTTGTGTAAAACTCTAAAAAGGCTTTTTTAATCATACCCTGTTGATAAACTTCCTTACCTCTAAATTCTATCTTGTCAATAATTCGTGATTTTTGTTTTTTTCTTAACTGATAAGCCAACCATCTACCTGGTTTATTAGCATTACAAAATGTATTGTGTTTAGCTTATTGTAGACTAGTTGCCACTTGGTCCGCCATAAGCATATTAAATTGTCCACGTAATATATTTATTGTTTCTTTTACTTTCTTGTCTCCTGGGTTTATTATAAGTAACTGCTCTTTTTTTTTAATTTCCTCCTCAATCTCTTTCCGCTGCTTTTGTTGCTTTAATCTGTGTTTGTTATTCAAATATATTAAAGTTCCCCTCATATAAGCCTTACTTGCATCCCATACCATTTCCATAGGAGTACCTCTATACATATTATTAGCAAAAAACTCTTCCATTTGTTTTTTAAGTTCCTTAACATTTTCTTCATATCTAAATAAACTTTCATTTAACCTCCAAGACCTCCTTTCTCCCCTTTTCTGTTCTATTTCTACCCATACCGGACTATGATCAGATAATATTCTTGGACATATCTTCACCTTCACCCTGGAAAAAAAATCATTTGTAATTAGTATGAAATCAATCCTGGAGAAGGATTGATGTCTGTCAGAGAAGAAGGTAAAATCCCTTTCTTCAACGTTCCGAACTCTCCAGATATTTCTTAGTTCCATATCTTCCATCAAATCAAAAAATGACTTGAGTAATTTCGCACGTGCTGAGATCTTAGACAAACTTTTTTTATCCTTTAATGAATCTATTACTCCATTCCAGTCTCCCATTAGCATAAAAGATTTATAATCCCATTGTATTATTTTGGTATGCAAAAATTTATAAAATTTATCTTGTTAATTAGGTGCATATATTCCAATTAAAAGCATTTTTCCATTTTGAGTCAATAATTCAATTGCAATATATCTTCCTTGAACATCTGCCTCGATCAAGTTAGCTGATAGTCCCTTCTTTACATATATTACTAAACCATTTTTCTTTTCTGAGGTTGATGCCACAAAATGTGTACCCAATCTGGAATTTATCAAGTATTTTTGATCTGATAGTCTAATATGTGTTTCTTGCAAACAAATAACATCATTTTTAAATTGTTTCAAATAATGAAATACTTCTTTTTTGTGGTGAATTCAAACCATTAACATTCCAAGAAAGAAATTTAGTTGCCATCTTTGGCCCCTCAAAGCTTCATGAGCATATGCTGAATATCTTCTTCCATTGTAGTCTTCAGCCTTGCCCCTCCCACAGCTTCTGTTTTACGAACTTCTTGAGAGAAAACTTGAGGATGATCTTTAAGTTGTTGTACTTTACGTTTATAAGTTGCTTGTGTCACTCATTGTTCTCCTGGTTCCTCTGGCCTCCTAGGTAATTCAGAGATTGTGGGTGGGCCCCCAATTTGCAGTAACTCTTCTTGCAAGGTAGTTACTCCAGCTGCAACTTCAGCATAGGTTTGTATCTGCTTTCCATCTTTCTCTTGCTGTATCATCTCCTTTTTCTTTTCTTTTCTGCCCCCCCCCCCCCCCCCCCGGGTGAAGGTGGGTGTCCAGCTTTCAGAACATTAACATAGAATTCTTTTGCTTTCCAAACTGTGTTTAAGCGATGTCTTTCTCCACCATAATTTATTGTTAGGCCAGTTGGAACATCCCATCTGTACTGGATTTGTTGATTTCTCAATTCATTTACCAGGAACCCAAATTCCTTTCTTCCCCTTAACATTTTAGCAGGGATCTCTTTCAGGATCATTAATTCTTGTCCATCCACTTGAACTTTATTCTTGTAAGATGCTTGCAAAATATCATTTCTAATTCTCCTGGTTGTAAAATAAATCACCACATCTCTTGGTAACTGCCTTTGTCTTGCCACCCAAGAATTGACCTTGTAGATTTTGTCAATTTGAATTGCTACATCTTCTGGCCTGTCATTAATAATCACTGCCATAGCTCCAGCACAGATATCTCTTAAATTTTCATGGCTATTTTCTTTTAGCCCTCTCAATCTCAAAGCAAATTCCATGGATCTGTATTGCAGCATAACCATCTCATCATCCACCTTTTCTGTTTTGGTTAAAATTTCTCCAACTTTATCTTCCAGATTCAGATTAGACTCATTGATTTCCTCTACTCTCTCTCCCAATTTAACGAGATGTTTTGCCAGTCCTGAAACTGCTAGAACAATGTCATCTCTTATCTCATTATGTTTAACTTCCACAACATTTTTAATTGTTTTTATATCTTCAGCAAATTCTTTAAGCTTCCCTTCCATAATTACTGTTTGGTCATTCATGGCTGCAGTTTGATTAATCATGGCTTCTTTTATAAAATCTTTTAGTTCTTTTATGGAAGCCTCCTGATTCTGTGACTCCACCAGAAGCTGTACTTTCTGTGTCACTACTGGAGAGCTTCCTCCACTTTTGGGGACTACTGTTTTAACTTGCTTAGAAGCCATCTTATTTTTTAAAAACTTTTTTCCTTTTTAAACAGCCTCAAAGTCTCTTAAACACTCTTCAGAAATAGTTTATCTATAATTTAGGAACTTCCAAAACAAAGTCCTTCCACCAAACTCAAAAGTCCAGCAGCAGCCGCTTTTAATCCACACTCAGCAATGAGCTTAACAAGCACTTTCGTTTCTAGCTTTCACTTTCACGCCCACAACAAAGGCGCCATCTTCCAGCCTCCCGCTCAAAGCAATTCAATTAGAAACAATGTAAATTTAGAGTTAAGTGTTATTACTTGCAAGTGTCTGTTCTCCTGCTTCCGCTCTGTCTGCTCTTGAGGTCAATTGATATATATTTTGAAGGCAGAGTTGGTTGCGACGTCTGGCTCTGTTTAAAACAGAGATGTCCCGGATCCGGAGCTCTTGGTGAGCTGAAGCGGGGAGCTCTCACCTTCCAAGTCCCTGGAGTTATTCCAGGGGCTTCCAGGGAGCTCTACCCCCACCCACCGGCTCACCTCTCCTTCTTCTCCCGAAGGTGAGGTTTTCGAGCCGTCAGACAGCCGATTAGCGCTGTCAAGACGGCTTTAACGAGATCGCGGGGCAGGCAGTCCACGGAGACCGTCCACAACGTTGGCGGTGCCAACCGGAAGTCCGATAGTAGGGAACTCTTGTATACTATTGTAAGACTTTTAAAAGTCATAGATCTAAAAGGCCCCTAAACAGCATATAAATAAGGGTTTTTTTAATTTGATGAATTATCCAATTTTAGTTGAAAATGTTCTTCAACTACTACCAGCATAATAAGATTGTGTACAGCTGTTTTCAACAAATTTATCAACTAAATCAATAAAGGAGAATATTTGTAGGTCAGGGTTGAAATGAGGGATGCTAGCACTGATGATGTTGCCTAGTTGGGGTAATGAAACATCTGCAAAAAAAAAAAAAGCAAGCTCAGAGAGCACCAAGGACCCCTCATTATCAACTACCGTATATACTCGAGTATAAATCGACCCGAATATAAGCCGAGGCACCCAATTTTACCACAAAAAACTTGGAAAACTTATTAACTCGAGTATAAGCCAGGGGTGGGAAATGCAGCGGCTACTGGTAAATTTCAATAAAGATACCAATAAAATTACATTAATTGAGGCATCAATAGGTTAAATGTTTTTGAATATTGATTTCAAAGAAAAACAGTAAACTAGCTCTGTAAGTGGAAAAGAGGATCAACAAAAACAAAAATCTTGTCACCATGGTGAAGAGAAGCAGTTGTGAAATGAGTGACACAGTTGTTAAAAATGCTACAATGGGCATAAATGATGACCAGTCATAAGTGCGAAGACGGGTCAAAAGTGCGAGGACCTGTCAGAAATCACTTTTTTCAGCCCTCTGGGTAGTCCTTTTGTGCATGTGGACTACTCAGAGGGCTGAAAAAGTTATTTTTGACTGGTCCTCACACTTGTGACCAGTCCTCGAACTTACGACTGTCCTCACATTTTACGTTTTTGCCCTATCTTGTCACCATGGTGAAGAGAAGCAGTTGTGAAATGAGTGACATGGTTGTTAAGAATGCTGCACCGGCATAAATGTGAGGATGGTCATAAGTGTAAGGATCGGTCAAAAGTGGGAGGACCTGTCTGAAATGACTTTTTTCAGCCCTCTGAGTAGTCCCTATACACATATATCACATGACCAGCTAGTCATGCCCACCCAGTCACTGGCTTGATCTAATTTCAGGCAAGTTCAAGCCTCTGTTAAGAGGTACCTGCATTCCCCCCCCCTCTCTCTCTCTCTCTCTCATTTTCTCT
>WNWU01000016.1:38937494-39042284 GCA_012654045.1 Ptyas mucosa | reverse complement strand
CTCCCACTCTTTCTCATTCTCTCTTTCTCCCCCTCTTTCTCTCCCCCACCCTCTCTTTCTCTCTCCCCCTCTCTTTCTCATTCTTTCTCTCCCCCTCTTTCTCTCTCTCCCCCACTCTCTCTCATTCTCTCTCCCCCTCTTTCTATGTCTCTCTCCCTCTCTCTCTCATTCTCTCTTTCTCTCTCCCCCTCTTTCTCTCTCTCTCTCTCCACTCTCTCATTCTCTGATTCTCTCTCTCTCATTCTCTGATTCTCTCTCTTTCATTCTCTCTTTCTCTGTCTCAGCCCTCGCCATCCGGAATGAATGGTGCTGTTGTGGCGGAGGGGAGGGGGCAGCAGAAGCGGGAAGAAGCGACGTTTGCGATGGCTGGAAGCTGCGGGAGCGAAGCACTACTTTCATTTCCCCGGCAACAGCATTCCGCCTCGATATATTTGTGCCAGCCAGTGGCGCAAGGCAGCCCTCCTCTCCTGCCGCTTGCGACTCGGAGTGGTAAATGGTGACTGGTCCGGGGAGCAGCTGGATTTTGCTCTCCATTGCAGACGCCAGCTTCCGCAAAGCAAAATCCAGCTTCTTCTCTCTGCTGTAAGTGCGGCATCAGGATTCCGCCTTGGTATATTTGCGGCGCAAGGCAACCCTCGTTTCCTGCTGCTTGGGACTCGGAGCTGTAAACAGCATCTGGTTCGGGGAGCAGCCGGATTTTGCTCTCCATTGCAGATGCCAGATCGGCCCCCTGCAAACTCTCGTCTCTCGAGGAGCCCAACCAAAGTTTCCCGCACCACTTCAGGGAGCGCTCCTCAAGAGATGAGAGCTTGCAGGGGGCCAATCTGGCATTTGCAATGGAGAGTAAAATCCGGCTGCTCCCCAAAGCAGTCACCATTTATTGCTCCGAGTCCCAAGTGTCAGGAGATGAGGGCTGCCTTGCACCGCAAATATACCAAGGCGGAATCCTGATGCCGCACCTACAGCAGAGAGAAGAAGCCGGATTTTGCTCTCCATTGCAGAGACCAGATCGGCCCTCTGCAAGCTCTCGTCTCCTGAGGAGCCCGACCAAAGTTTCCAGCCCCGCTTTAGGGAGCGCTCCTCAAGAGACGAGAGCTTGCAGGGGGCCGATCTGGCGTCCACAATAGAGAGTAAAATCCGGCTGCTCCCCGGATCAGACGCCATTTATCACTCTGAATCGCAAGCGGCAGGAGAGGAGGGCTGCCTTGCACCACTGGCTGGCACAAATATACCGAGGCGGAATGCTGTTGCCGTGCAAATGAAAGTAGTGCTTCGCTCCCGCAGCTTCCAGCCATCGCAAACGCCGCTTCTTCCCGCTTCTGCCGCCCCCTCCCCTCCACCACAACAGCACCATTTATTCCAGATGACGAGGGCTGCGCTCTGTTTGCACTACTTGGGAGCCAAAAAGGGGCGCGGGGGAGGGGCGCCGCACCCCCCCACCCACCCACCCCCACGCTCCATTTTGGCTTTAGCAAGCCTGTCTGCAACCCCGGGAGCCAAAACGGTTGCAGGAAAAAAGGCATTTTTTTCGTCACTCCATTAAAATGTGCTGAAAAGCTTATATTTGAGTATATACGGTATATAGCAAAACCTTGACTGACTTAATGGACTTTGTATGTAATTTTCTTAAGTAATTTATGTCATATAATAGTGCAGTTGATGTAATGGCAGTTGATCATTAAATCATTGTGACAAATTATTTCATATGTGATATCACACAGATGAAATTATTTGTCACAATGATATAAATTCTTTAAAGACATTTGAGAATAATGGACAACCCCTTCTTCAGAGTACTCCATTAAAGGAAGATTTTATTATTTACAAATTGTAGAGAAAAATGCAATGACTAAATCTTTATAATAAGAAAATTTGAAGTGTGCCCATTGTTCTTAACAATTCTTCCACAGTTATTTAAGGTAATAGTAAATTCATACCTGTGCTTGCCTGGGAAATCGCAACATAACCAAAATGTAAACAAATAAAAACAGTATTCCATTAACAAATCTAGAAGATCTAGATTTAAACATGTTTACAATATTTACTTGGTATTAGTTTTTAAGTAATGAGTTGGCTTTCTAAAAGTTTCTTCCTAGCTTCTTATGAGAACATTGGATGTAGTGTAGATTATCATATACTAGCATATTCTGGAAAAATCCACAGTGCTCTCCGTATCATTCTACTCCAGCCATTTTGTATATGGTCTGCCATTTTCTAGAAGTTAAAAACCAGAATTGGTTTGTAATATTTTGGATGAAATAACCTGTAATAGAACCAGAATATCCCTAGAATAACAGAAACTGCTATTGTTTGGAGCATTAAATCCGAAAAATGCCATACCAGTTCAAGAATGGGTAAAACGGTATGGATATTCCAAAGTTTTTAAAAACATTCCATTTCCAAACTCATAGGTTGGGCATGTGCTATTTTAGATAATTTTAAATAGAATTAATTGTACAAAAGATTGTACAATTTTAGCTTAACATATGCTTTATGTTGTTGTTTAGGTTGTAATTCAAGGGAATGATGATATTGCCAGTCGAGCAATAGATCTGCTGAAGGAGATTTATACCAACCTTGGTCCAAGATTACAAGTTAATCAGGTAAAATATTACAGTAACTTCTTTCTATAGGAAGTTTCTTTGCAATTTCAAAAGAGTAAAGCCTTTTTTTTTTTGTAAATAAGTCAACCGAAGAGTCCACTGTAGAAATAATCACAATAAGTACACATTTAATATTGCTTTCACAATATAGACATGGTTAATAATACATTATACCACCCCACCCCACCCCCCAAATGTTCTCTGACATAAGCAGATATATTTACCTACTTTGGGTGGTGCATAATTTTTATTATTTTAGAATAATGTAATGTTCTGTGGGAAGAAGGGTTCGACTAGTGAAGACCTGCCATTTTGCCATTAATCTTTGTTAACTGGGATAAATTATGACGTTCTGCCAGACTACTTGATATTTATAATTAATACTACTTATATTTGGGGCAGTGCTTATACCACTAGAGTAAATTACGTTTGGCTTGTTAATGAACTTTTTAAATAATTTTTGGAATTATAAAATTGGGAAAACCTGCACTTCTACATGTAATTTTTGAAGATTTCTGTTTGTTTTTCATGTTATTTCCTTTTTCTTTTCTTTTCTTTTCTTTTTTGAATAATTGATAAATTATGGCTCTTTTGGCATTTGTACAGGTAGTTATCCATGAGGACTTCATTCAGTCCTGTTTTGATCGTTTGAAAGCATCCTATGATACTTTATGTGTATTGGATGGAGATAAAGATAGCATTAATTGTGCCCGACAAGAAGCAATAAGAATGGTGCGAGTGTTGACTGTTTTAAGAGAGTATATAAATGAATGTGACAGTGATTACCATGAAGAACGAACAATTCTACCAATGTCAAGGTTTGTGGAAAAGTCAATTTCCTAGTGATTGAATTATTAATTAGATATATGTCAGGGTTCCAGGTAACACCCCCAATGAAAAAAGACTCCAAGGCTTGAAGTTCCTCAAAGTTTTTTATTCCTCCCATTTTATTAGAGATGTCATATTGGCACATCTGGGAAAACACGAATCTGAAATCTTCCAGGTTTTCTCCACCCAAAAGAAAGTCCCAAGTCCCTGCCCAGCACCCACATGCCAATCACACGGTCCAATCAAAGCATCATCCCAATTGGAGATGCCTCCCAGTCACAGCCCTTCAGGTGCAGGGCAAGATGTCCTTGACTCTCTGAGAAAGGAATGTTATGACTATCACCGCTGCTCCATACAATCCCCCCTCCCAGTTTCCTACAGCAGTAAATGTGGCAGGCCTGAAGGCCCAATGCAAAAGATGGCTTCCAGGCCTGATAGGCTGTTCCCCCCTCCCCACACACACACATCAAAAGATTGTGTCCTGCAACAAGAGTAACACGGGGTTAATTCAAAAGACTAACCACCACTCTTCCCCCCCCCCCTTCCAGGGGGACCTTTTGGCTTATTACGGTATTTTATCATGGAATTGTTTTACTAGCCTGTCTGCTTTCACATCCCAGCTTTTAACCCAAGTAGCTTCAGACAAAGGGTACCCCTTCCAATGTACTGTAATTGGAATATTGCAATCAACCTCTATATAATCTAGAGTCTAAAATCTTTTTAACTTCATAATGGGTTTCCCCTTGTACCACCATAGGCTTGGGGGGCAGTTGAGCCTGTGGTCTTAATCTGAACCCTATGAGTGGCTTCAGCAGACTGCAGTGAAAAACAGGATGCACTTTCCCTAAGGGGAAGGTTAAACTGAACTCTCACTGGGTTAATTACATTCACTATTGGGAACGGACCTAAAAACTTAGGTCCCAGCTTCTTACTAGGCAGCTTTAGTCTTATGTATTCGGTTGATAGATGAACCCAATCTCCCACACAAAAGGAAGGTTGAAGAGAGAAGTGTTTGTCCACTTGTTTTTTATATTCCTCAGTGGCCTCTGCTAGCATTTTTTTAGTGTTCTCCCAGCCCTTCATCAGCAACTCCACTCAGTTAGGGTCATGGAGGAGGGGGGTTCTCTGGGCAGTTCGGACATGGCTACAAAGTCCATGCCACTGGTTACCTGGAAGGGGGTTAATCTGGTGCTACTGTACACAGCATTGTTATAAGCCACTTCTGCAAATGGCAGCAGGTCTGCCCAGTTCTCTTATTGATACTACATGTAGCATCTTATATATTGTTCCACCATTGCATTCGCTCATTCCGCAGCTCCGTTTGTACTCGGATGGAAAGCCGAGCTAAGTCCTTGCATGGATCCTGATCTCAGGAACTCTCTCCAAAATTTAGCTGTGAATTGGAGTCTTGCGATCTGAGATGATCCGGCGGGGTATTCTGTGCAGTCGCTAAATCACTTTGATGAACATCTTCGCCAGTTTTTTCACTGATGGCAATCCCGAACAGGCTGTGAAGTGGGCTTATTTTAAAAATAAGTTGAGTACTGTCTAAATAACTGTATTTCCCTCACTCTTTGGGAGTTCAACTATAAAGTCCATTGCAATCTCCTCCCAAGGTCTGCTGGGGCTAGCTACTTGCTGGAGGAGCCCAGGAGGTTTCCCTGGTCTTATCTTCATGGCAGCACAAGTGGCACAGCTTTTCACATAGTCTTCTACATCAGTTTTCATTTTTGGCCACCAAAATTGCCCCCTGGCTAGGTATAGGGTTTTCAAGAATCCGAAATGGCCAGTCAGTCGGGAGTCGTGGCTGCGCTGTAGCACTTCCAGTCTCAAAATGGCAAGTACATACAGTTTTAATCCCTTCCAAGCCACTCCATCTCTCATGGTCAAGATGTCTCTGTTATCTATGAGACATGGGTCAGTTGGAAGTGTTGCTTTCAGTTCCACTGTCAGTTTGTCCCGCCTGGGATCGGGTTGTTGCCTGGCTTGGCCCCTGGTGGTGACTTGTGCGGCTGATTGTGAGGGCGGAATGATGGTGTGGATGACTTCTTCCCTGTGACTATCAAATTTGGGTTTTCTTGATAGAGTATCAGCTAGCAGATTTTTCCCCACCGGGATGTACTTCAGCTCGAATTTGAACCGTCTGAAGTATTGTGCTCAGCGGATTTGTTTGGGAGATAGTTTCCTGGGGTTTTTTAGAGCTTCAAAGTTTTTGTGATCAGTCCAGACCTTTTGGTGTTGGTGAGCTTCTTGGACACATAGGCACAGGGCAGGAGCTGTCCTTGTGGGTCCTTCTGTTGGAACACGGCTGCCACGGCTATGTCGCGGGCATCCGCTTGGATGATGAACTGCTGTTCTGGGTCCGGATGCTGGAGGATCGGTTCCTCAACAAAGAGCCATTTTAATTTCTCAAAGGCTTTTAGACAGTCTATTGACCAGGCAAGCGGTTGGCTCGGCTGTCATGTTGCAGGAGGAGACCCTGTTTTTAACAGTTCTGTTAGGGGCAGGGCGACCTCTGCGAACGCTGGTATAAATTGCCTGTAAAAGTTTGTAAATCCCAGGAAGCTTTGAAGTCATTTGCGGGTGTATGTTGGCTGCCAGTCTACCACTGCTTCCACTTTTCCTGGGTCCATTTCCACCCCTCCACTGGATATTCGGTAGCCTAGGTAATCTAGGGAGGTTTGATGGAATTCACATTTTGACAGTTTTGCATAGAACTTTGCAGCAAGGAGTTTTTTCAGCATTTGCCGCACTAGCTTTACATGCTCATCGAAAGTTTCGCTGAATATGAGAATGTCATTCAGGTAAACTAAGACCCGTTTGTATAGGTGCTCATGCGACACTGCATTAATTAAATGCATGAACACTGCTGGGGCTTCCATTCATCTCCTTCTCTGATTCTGATGCGGTAGTAGGCTTCTCTCAAGTACAGTTTGGTGAACACCTTGTTTAGCATGTCCTTTATGAGTGGGAGGGGGTAGGTCCGTGATGGCGAACCTATGGCACGGGTGCCACAGGTGGCACGCAGAGCCATATCGGTGGGCACGCGAGCTCAGCTCCGGCACGTATGCGTGCGTCAGCTAGCTGATTTTCGGGCTTTCTAGGCCCACCAGAAGTTAGGAAACACAGTGTTTCCGGCTTCCAGAAGGCCTCTGGGGGTGGGGAAGGCCGTTTTTGCCCTCCCCAGGTTCCTAGAAAGGCTCTGGAGCCTGGGGAGAGCAAAAAAACGGGCCTACCAGGCCCACCGTGCCATCACGTGCCAAAAGTGGGGGGAGCACGGCGCATACAATTATGGATGTGGGCACGCGTGCGTGTGATCCCACTGCACTCCCACCGCTTTTGGCACGCGATGGCAAAAAGGTTAGCCATCACTGGGGTAGGTATTCGCCACGCAAAAGGCATTAATTCCACGAAAATCAACTCAAAACTTCATCCGCCCATCTTTTTTTTTCTTTAAATAGTACTGGGGTAGGCAACTACTCTGGATTTTGCAGGCTGGATGAAGCCCTGCACTAAATTGGCATCAATGTACTTTCTCAGCTCCTCCATTTCTTTGAGAGTCATGGAGTACATCTTTGGCTTAGCAGCTTGGCTCCCTACACAAATTCGATTGCACAATCTGTTGGGCAGTGAGGGGGGAGGAAGTTGCAATCTTCCTTGCTAAAGACTCCCGACAGGTCTTGGTACTCTCTTGACACCTGCGGGTTGCCAGGAAGTCCATCTGTGGTGTGGGCTGCGGCTTCTGGCTCGCTGGTGCTGTTGGGATTCGTGGCATTTTGGCACCGGTCTGGTTTTATGGGCGGTAGTGATCCGATGCCTAAGTTTAGTTTTCTGTAGCCGTCCTCCCACGTGATGGTCGGTCCCCATTTGTCTAGCCACACGAGCCCTAATATGATAGATTCAGTCATTTTTGGAGCTATGACGAATTGGATGAGTTCTCAGTGATGTCCCATTTCTAGTCTGACAAGTTCTGTGACTAGGGTGGCAGGGGCTCCACCGATTAGTGTCCCATCAACCTGTTCAAAGCGGATGGGGTGCATTAGGGGTCTTGTGAGTATGCCTACCTGTTCGACTATGGGGAGGCTGATTAGACATCTGGTGCAGCAGTGTCTATGATGGCTTCTACTTCCCCTTGGGCCCCCGTTTCTGGCATTAATATCCTGGTTTTGATAGTAAAGGGGTGGACGGCTTCACTTACCATCGGGTTGTCATCCCCCCGATCCCTTCAGCGGACCTTGGAGGGGTTTCTCTGGCTGAAATTCCCTCGACTTCGTTGGGAAGGAGTGGAACCTCCACAGCCTGTTTGGCAATTCTCCTTTATCAGGCGGTTTCCGCAGGGTCCTCCTTGCCTGGGGTGTGGCTGGAGTCCAGGCTTGGGGGACCGGGACTGGAGCCAAGCATTCGAAAGCCCAGTGCCCGTACTGACCACACCTGTAGCATTTGATAGTCCTGGACAGTGTGGGTTGCAGTGCATTGGGCAGTTTTGCCAGGGTTCGGTGACCCAGGGGTCTTCTCATTGGTTTCTCTGCAATTGGTTTTCTATGGTGGTGGATTTCCAGATCCATGGCTACGGCTGTGCTGTACCATGCCTATATGCATTCCAGTACACCTGTGATGCCACAAGCTTGTTTAAGGTCTGGGTCGAGGGACTCCTTGAAGTGGTGGACGAGGAGGTGGTCTGGCCAGTCCCTCAGTTTCCCAGCCAGTCTTCGAAACTCCCAAATTAGCTCCTTGGGAGGCCAGCCAGCTTGCTTCGGTGCCTTAATCTGGGCTCAGCTTCTACTCTGTGGGCCATGTCCTCGAACTGGCCTCACAGCAGTTGGACGAATTCGTCAGCATCTTCCAGCTCGAGGGCTTCCTCGTCATGAAGTTCTGCTATCCACTCCACTGCTTCTCCTTCGTTCATGCCATCTGAAATAGCTGAAATCAATTCCAGATCTGATGGGTATTGATTCCCATATTGGTTGATGTAAGCCCAGACTCGATTGAGGAAGTAGCCTAGCCTTCCTGGGATTCCGTCAATTGTTGTTCTGAAACAGGGGGGGGGCTAGCTAGCGGGGCCGGTTGCTGAGCCGGTGTGGGTTGTTGGGCTGGCGCTGGTTGTTGGAGCTGCAGCGGTGGCTGGGCCAGTACCGGCTGCGGGGCCATGACCGGTGGCTGGAAGTGCATGAGTTGAAGGATGGGCCCAGGCTGCAGGATCAGGGTAGGTGTCCACTGATATTGCACCCATCCCTGGCCAGGGTAGAATGCCCATCCGGGAGGGATCTGGTCTGTTGGAGGCAGTCTGAAGACCGGTTGCTGGGTGGAGTACTTGGTCCCAATAGCCCCAGTTGCGGCCCCTGAAGCACTGGACCGGGCTGGTTCAGTGAGCTTTGTTGCTGCGCCATTCCCATTCCCATTCCCATGGGGGCTGTCACCCAGTAGATCGGGCCTGATGTGTGAGGCTATGGAACAAACCGCTCCATGCTGAGTGAAAGGAGGTAGATATCCTGCTCAGTGGTGCTGCAGTTTCCTGGCTCGGGAAGGTGTACATAGGCTGAGCCAGGGCCCATCTGGGCTGATCGGTCCCAAGGGATTGAGAGGTGCTACCCATGCTGAGTTGGCCGAACTGCTCCGGGAGGCCGGCTAGTGACTGGCTGCATGACGGCAGCAGGAATCCCCATTCTTGGGAGTGCTTACGGCACACTTGCCCCAGTACCCTCCACTCGAGGGTTGGGATCTGCTCTGCTCTGCTTCCACCCATCCGCGGTTCTGACAGCATCGCCCCAGTCATCATCTCCTGGAGTGGCACAGCTCCCACAGCTTCATCCCACAGGGTTAGATCCGGCTGCGCAGCTTGCTCAGATGCTGGCTCTTTGGTCCGGGCACCCAGCTGGAGTTCCCTTTCTATAGCCTCCACTTCCACCACGGCTTGGGAAGGGGAGTAGATGGTCTTGACATAATTCACCAAACCAGCCCCTGTGGCTCCCTCCGTGGCCGCTTTGTCTTCCTCCATCTTCCCTGAGTCTTCACGCCGCCAGTTCTATTTTATTAGAGATGTCATATTGGCACATCTCGGAAAACCTGAATTTGAAAGCTTCTAGGTTTTCTCCACACAAAAGAAAGTCGAAGTCCCTGCCCAGCACCCACATATCCATCACATGGTCCAATCAAAGCACCATCCCAACTGGAGATGCCTCCCAGTCACAACCCTCCGGGTGCAGGGCAAGATGTCCTTGACTCTCAGAGAAAGGAATGTTATTATGACTATATATTACCACTGCTCCATACAATCCCCCCTCCCAGTTTCCCACAGCAGTAAATGTGGCAGGCCCAATGCAAAAGATGGCTTCCAGGCCTGACAATATGATTCAAATTAATAGTTTTATATAGCTATTACAGTAGGATACATATGCTTATGATTATGCTAATCAACTTATTTCCTCAATTATCTAAATATAATGGTTTGTATGTGCAGCTCAACAGAATTATAAATGTCATGTTTATTATACTTGATATGCAAGAAAAATATTATTTTTATCTGACTTACAAAATAAATAACCATCCCTTTCAGAAGAATTCAGAAGTAAACACATTTTCTTATTAGCAAATTGTCAATGTTTTAAAAATGAGTAAAAATATTTATTAACTGTGTTTTACCATATAAAGATTCTTAAATATCCAGGATAGTTTTAACTAGAATTTCATTTCCCTATATTTTCAGAGCTTTTCGTGGTAAGCACATCTCTCTAGTAGTTCGTTTTCCAAACCAAGGTCGGCAGGTGGAAGATTTGGATGTTTGGTCTCATACAAATGATACCATTGGTTCAGTCAGACGTTGCATTCTCAACCGTATTAAAGCCAACAGTGCACATACCAAAGTAGAATTATTTATTGGAGGCGAACTAGTAGATCCCGTAGATGATAGGAAATTAATTGGACAATTGAATCTGAAAGATAAAACAGTAAGTACTAAGAAAAATTATATACTGATAAAATGTGCGCCCATAACGGTATAAATATAATCTGTAATGATAGAATTATGCATTAGTAAACTTGCACACTTGTGGTTTAATACATTCAGAACCTTTTAAAAATAGTTATGCTTCACTACTTGATGTAGTTTATCAATTTACATCTGCATTTCACTCTATCTGCAGTTAATTACAGCAAAGCTTACACAGATAAGTTCCAATATGCCTTCAAGCCCTGATAGTTCCTCTGATTCTTCTACGGGTTCTCCTGGTAACCATGGCAATCATTATAGTGATGGTCCAAATCCAGAAGTTGAAAGTTGCTTGCCCGGAGTTGTAAGTAAAAGAACACATGCATCTAAATTTATAATACTAGACAAACATTTAAAATGTGCATCTTATGACAAATTTTTATTTTTATTGTAGATAATGTCACTGCATCCTAGATACATCTCATTTCTTTGGCAAGTTGCAGACCTAGGAAGTAGTCTAAATATGCCATCACTTAGAGATGGTGCACGTATCCTTATGAAATTAATGCCACCAGGTAATTTTTTTTATTCTGTAATTTTCAATTGAAATATATATTTGCAAATGGAAAGACTATAAAGTATATATATAAAATCTATACACCTGTTAAAATGCAATGTTTTTGAGATGTAAAAATATCAGACCAATATAAATCACTTCAGATCTTTTCCCCATCTTTAATATAACATATAAACTGTCCAACTGAAATCTTTCAGAGGGGAAAAATAAACTCACAAAAACATGGTTGCATAAGTGTGCACACCTTTAAATTAATATTTTGTTAAAGCAGATTTTGATTTTATGATAGCATTCAGTCTTGGGGTAAGAACCTATCAGCATGGCACACCTTGGGAAACTTTGCTCACTCTTCCTTGCAAATGCTTTCTATGCATTTGTTGTTGTATTTATTTATTTAAATTTATATGGCTGCCCACCTGCTCTCAATGACTGTGGGTGGCCTACAAATATTAAAACCTAATATACAAACGATAAAAATAATCACCCACTCCCCTGGCCACAATAATCAATCAAATAAGCCACTTGATAGGCTCCATCCCACTTTGGATTCCCCAGGCCTGCTGGTAAAACCAGGTCTTCAGGACTTTATGAAAAGTGTCAAAATGGGAAGCAATTTAATCTCTGTGGGGATGATGTTCCAAAGGGAGGGAGGCTCCATGGAGAAGAGCTGAGACATATAGCTGGATGTCTTCAGCATATTGATGATATCTCAGTCCATGGTGGTGGATGATCTCACCTAGGGGCTTCATGTAGATGTTAAACAGAATTAGAGAGAATATCTAGCCCTGTGGGACTCAACAAAGCAAGCAACAAAGGCTGGACATCTTGCTTCCTATCAACACCTATCAGAGCAGCCACAAAGGAAAGAAGTGAACCAAGACAACACAGATCTCCCCACTCCCAATCCATGAAAGGAGAATAAGGATAATATGTTTGATGGTATCAAAGGGCTCCTTAAAATGCTGGGGCATCACCCCTTCTCATAGGGAAGCATTAATCACCACCAGAACCTATCCATATGTCACTTCCTGGGAATTTTTCACAAGCCAGAAGGGGCATGGATCTAAAATACAGGTGCTTGCACTTATACTCCGTGTCTACTTCCTCAGGAGCAGTGGGATCAAACCATTCCCATATAACTGGGCAAAAACCTGCCCCAGGTTCCTCCACTGGACCAGCAATCATGCTAGCATCTAACTGTGAGAGACCGGTGGTTTTTCCTGTTTTTCCACGCCCAGCTGCTCTGCATTCTACTGTCCCCCTGTTTTTACCAACTCTGACGCCCATAGTCATCTTTCACCTGCTTTTTTCCATATTTCCAACTGGCTTATACCTCGGCAGACCTCCTCTCGCTGCGAGATGTCCCCCTCTCACAGACATGGCCTTCTTATTTATTGAAGGCCTACCTCAAGGATGGGTTTTGGAATCCTGAGTGGTGGCATGTTTCAAAGCGGGGCTTGAGGGGGTTTTTAATCAAATTTTAAGGGGACCCTGGAGGCGGGGGGTGAGAAATGAGTCGGGGGCGGCTCTCATGGTTCAGCAACCTAGCTCGACTGAAGTTGGTGGGGGGAGGGGGGAAAGAAGAGGCTTGGTGGAGTGAGGGTCTTCCGATCCCTGTGATGGTTGGGAGGGGCAGGGGGTGTGGGAGAAGGGGAGTTGGGGAGTGCCCCCGCTGTATCCAGTGGGTGGTGCACTCCGGCCCCCTGGCCTCATCCTGCTTCCCTGGGGGTGTAGGAGAGCGGAGCCCTGGACTCTGGCTGGTGTATCTGAATGCCAGGTCCATGGCAAACAACGCCCTCCTTGTCCGAGATTTAATTGACGAGGACGCGGACTGGCATGCATTACGGAGACCTGGCTAGGGCCGGAGGGAGGTGTCCCTCTCACTGATTTATGTCCCCCCAGGGTTCCGTGTGCTGCATCAACCACGACTCCAGAGTAGGGGTGGGGGGGTGGCGGTTGTTATTAGAGAAAGCCTCAGTCCTAGGGAGGTCACTGTTCCTCAGATAGGTGGGTGTGAATCCCTTCTTTTGAAGTGGGACCCTGCAGTTCAGTCAGGTTTGTTGGTTACGTACCTATCTCCCAGCTGCGTAGCCTCAGCCCTGCCCGCACTGCTAAATGTCCTGGCCGAGTCGGCAGTTGAACTCCCCAACCTCCTTGTTGTGGGAGATTTCAATTTACCATAGGCCAGGGAGACATCTGAGTCAGTCCGGGAGTTCATGGCCTCCATGATGGCCATGGACCTAACTAAGGTTGTACAGGGCCCAACTCACAAGGGAGGACATACACTCGACCTGATTTTTCTCTCTGGACAGTGGATAAATGATGGTGGTAGGGGAAACTTGTCAATCTACCCCCTGTCATGGACCGATCATTCCCTCCTCAGGCTGGACTTTATCCGTCATCCCCCACCGCTGGGAGGCAGAACCAGTGAGATTGTTCTGCCCCACGTGCCTGATGGACCCGGAAGGGTTCCTGACGGAGCTTGGGTCATTCCCCGCCTCCTTAACCCATGATTTGTCTGAGGCCCTGGTTGCGGCCTGGGAACGGGCTGCAGCGGGGGCCTTAGATCAAATCGCACCTTTGCGGCCTCTGACCCGACGCAGATCTCAGGTTGCTCCATGGTTCACCACGGAGCTCAGGGAAATGAAGTGTCAGAGAAGACGCCTGGAGGGTGGTTGGAGAGCAGTCGGAAGTCTGACCGAACACAGTTAAGAACCCATATTAGGTCTTATCTTGTGGCAATAGAAGCTGCAAAATGCCAATATTTTGCCGCTGTCATTGTATCTGCAGAAAACCACCCAGCCACTCTGTTTAGAGTGACCCACTCTCTTCTCAATCATGGAGCGAGGGAGGACCCCTTGCAGGGCAGAGCTGAGGATTTTGTACAGTTTCTGCAAGATAAAATCACTCAGATTCGGACTGGGTTGGACTCTGACTGGGCAGAGTCTGCCGAGGCGACAGGGGCCTGTCTTGATGGTAACATCTGGGTTGAGTTTGAGCCTGTTTTGATGGATGAAGTGGACAGGATCATGGGTCGACTGGATGCCTCCACGTGTTTATTGGACCCTTGTCCCTCCTGGCTTGTTTCTGCAGCCAGAGAGGTGACTGGAGGGTGGATTCAAGCGGTTGTCAACGCTTCTCTGAGGGAGGGGGTTTTCCCCGCCACACTTAAAGAGGCAGTGGTTCGCCCCCTCCTCAAGAAGCCCACCCTTGATCCAGACTCCCTTAACAACTATCGTCCAGTCTCCAAACTTCGCCTTATAGTGAAGGTTGTTGAGTTCGTGGTTGCACAGCAGTTCCCACAGTTCCTGGAGGAAACTGACTACCTAGACCCGTACCAATTGGGTTTCAGGCACGGTTACAGCACAGAAACGGCATTGGTCGCCCTAGTGAATGATCTCTGGCGGGCCAGGGATAAGGGTTGCTCCTCCATCCTGGTCCTTCTTGACCTCTTAGCGGCTTTCGATACCATCGACCATGGTATCCTACTGCAGCGATTCGGGGTTGGGGGTAGGAGGCACCGTTTTACGGTGGTTCTCTTCCTACCTCTCAGGCCGCTCGCAGTTTGTATGGACGGGTGGGGAGAGATCCACCCCGAGGCCCCTCACGTGGGGTGCCTCAGGGGTCGGTTCTCTCCCCCCTGCTCTTTAACATCTATATGAAGCCATTGGGTGAGATCTTTCGGGGTGAGGTACCATCAATATGCTGATGACACTCAGCTTTACATCTCTACCCCGGATCACCCTGGGGATGCCCTTTCTGTGATGTCCCGCTGCCTGGAAGCGGTGCGGGCCTGAATGGGAAGAAACAGACTCAGACTCAACCCATCCAAGACTGAGTGGCTGTAGATACCGGCATCTCACTATCTAGTGGCCCCGTCACTTGTGATGGGACAGGAGGTTCTTACTCCCTCAGAAAGGGTCTGCAATCTGGGTGTCCTCCTGGACTCACGCCTATCTTTAGAAGATCATTTGACGGCTGTGACCAGAGAGGTCTTCGCACAGGTAGGCCTGGTGTGCCAGTTGCGCCCTTTCCTAGATCGGGATGCCCTTGCCACGGTCACTCATGCCCTGGTTACGTCTTGGTTGGATTACTGTAATTTGGGATGCACCCGGAGACTACAGTTAGTCCAGAATGCAGCCGCGCGGGTTGTTACGGGGGCTTCTCGGTACTCCCGTGTGACACCTCTCCTGCGCGAGCTTCACTGCCTACCGGTGGTTCTTCGGGTTTTGTTTCAAGGTGCTGGTGCTTACCTATAAAGCCCTACATGGCTTAGGCCCGGGGTACCTGCAGGATTGTCTCTTGCCATCCTCCCATCGTCCGGTGCGCTCACACAGAGCGGGCCTCCTCAGGGTGCCGTCAGCCAGACAATGTCGGCTGGCGGCCCCCAGGGGGAGGGCGTTCTCTGTTGGAGAGCCGACCCTCTGGAATGGGCTGCCCACCAGCCTCAGGACAGCCCCTGACCTCCTCTCCTTCCGCCGCGAATTAAAGACGTGGCTTTTTCACCAAAAGGGCTGAATCCGTAGGGGTGATTTTAAATAATTTTAATTTATTTTAATTTTAATTAATTTTAAACTGATTTTAATGTTTATGTAATTTTTTGTGTTCTTTGTGTAAGCCGCACTGAGTCCTTCGGGAGAAGAGCGGCATATAAATTACATACATACTTACATAACTGGGAACAAAGCTGAGCAATTTTGCCTTCCGGAAAATCAGCAAATTCCTCACTGGGGCACCCCTTCAGGTAGACCTTTGTATCCTCCTTTCCCAGGAGTAAAACGGCTCACCTTAAAGAGGGTCACTGGTCAATACATGCACATGCAATTGGTGCAGATAAGTACTTAATGCTTCGTCACCTGAATTGTCATGATGTAGACCTGAATAGCAACTCTTACCTGTATTCAATTGTTCACCCTTGTCTTCCACCAGTGGTGCTTTAGAGATATCTTGATCTGTTTTAACCCTCTCAATTTCTTGAAGGCATTCTTGTGCACAGCCCTCTTAAGGTCATCACACAGATTTTCAATTGGATTCAGATGTGGGCTCTGGCTGGCCCATTCCAAAACTTTGATCTTCCTCTTCTAATGAAGCCATTATTTTGTTGATTTGGAAGTATGCTTTGGGTTATTGTCATGTTGAAAGGTGAAATTCATCTTCAGCATTTTAGCAGAGGCCTCAAGGTTTTGTGCCAAAATTGACTGATATTTGGAACTCTTTATAATTCCCTCCACCTTGATTAAAGCTCTCATTCTAGCTGAAGAAAAGCAGACCCAAAGCAAAATGCTGCCACCACCATGCTTCACTGTGGGCACAATTTACTTTTGATGTGCAGTGTTGTTTTTGTGCCAAACATATTTTTTGGAATTATGCAGGGTGGATTTGATTTAAATCAAGTTGATTTAAGTCACGATTTAAATCACTAGTAAAATCATCAGACCATAACATGTTTGATGTAGGTAACACATTTTGTTTTGGAAAATATAGTTGGGCTTGGATGTTTTTTATTGTAAGTAAAGGCTTTTTCTTGCCATCCTATCCCACGGCCCAGACATATGAAGAATATGGGAGATTGTTGTCACATGTAGTACGCAATCAGTACTTGCCAGAAATTTCTGCAGCTTCTTTAATGTTGCTGTAGGCATCTTGGCAACATCTCAAACCAGTTTTCTTCTTGTTTGCTTCATGAATTTTTGAGGAACATCCAGTTCTTGGTAATGTCGCTGCTGTGCCATGTTTTCTCCACTTCTAGATGACTGTCTTCATTGTGTTCTATGCTATAGCCAATACCTTAGAAATTTTTGTACCCTTCTTTTGTGACTGATACCTTCCAACAATGAGATCCCTTTGATGCTTTGTAAGTTCTTAGCAGACAGTGGCTTTTGCTCTAAGAGGCAGTTGAGTAAATGTCAGGACAATCCTATTAAAACAGCTGAACTTTATATGGGCTTGATCAGAGACACTAATTGATGGCAGGTGTGTACTGACTACTGTTTAATATGAGTTTGAATGTGATTGGTTAATTTTGAACACAGCTATATTCCTATTTATAAGAAGATGTGCACATTTATTGTAAACATGTTATTTTAAGTTTTTTATTTTTATTTTTCTGCCCTGAAAGATTTATTTTTCCATTAAATTGTGCAGCTTCTATGTTGTATTAAAGGTGGAAACATTCTGAAGTGATTTCTCTCTGTCTGATTTCTTTTTATATCTCAAAAACCTGATATTTTAACAGGAGTGTGCAGACTTTTCATATGTACTGTATGCTGCTAAACATACTACTACACAATAATCAATGTTATTTGCTTAATTCTCATTAAAGTTCAAAATTAGCACATTATATAGTAGAAGTTTGCACTTAAATCCAAAAAGGGAAAAGTACTTTCTGGCATGAGCATAGTTGTTATATCTGATAGCAATACCTTTAAAAACTGGTGTTCTTGGGCCAGTACTGTCAGATATATATTGATGGTCGTGCTCATTCGGTTCTATGAGGAAGTTATTTAGTCAATACAGCTTCAGGTTCAAAAAGTTATTTTATTATTTACAAATATACAATAATGAACAGGGTGTCCTGTCATGTAGTCCTGAAAAATGTGTGTTATAAAATCAAAACATGTTCCAGAAATGTTTTTGATGTTTGATTTCTGAGGTAACTTCAGTGTATTTCAGTTTTAAAGATGTTTTGAGAAATCAATATTTGAGGGGAAGAAACATTTTAAAATTTTGTTTTATGTATTTCAGATAATACTACTATAGAGAAATTAAGAGCTATCTGTTTAGACCATGCAAAACTTGGTGACAGCAGCCTTAGTCCATCCCTTGATTCTCTATTCTTCGGACCTTCTGCTTCACAAGTGCTATATCTTACAGAGGTTTGTGTAGAGTTAATATTTTGGCTAAGTGTAGAGCCAGTTTGGTTTAGTGGTTAAAGCATCAAGATAGAAATCAGAAGACCATAAGTCTTAGTCCCTCTTTGGCCATAAAACTGGCTGGGGTGGCCTTGAACCAGTCACTTTCTCTCAACCATAGGAAGGAGGAAATGGGAAACCATTTCTTGAAAAACCTTGCCAAGAAAACTGCAGACTTGTCCAGGCAATTTCTGAGAATTGGACATAATTGAATGGAAGAAAAAAAAAAGACATGTATCACTCCAGTCTTGATTTTTTTAAAAAAAAATGTTTCTGGTATTTAGGCATTGTTTTAATAACTGAAATAAAGAAGCTTGTAATTATTTTGAGATACATTTTCCAGAAGTGTATTATTTTTATACTATATTTTTCCAAAAGTTTTTCTTCTTATGTTATGAAATGTCACTGGATTCCGGTTTGGGGAATTGTAGATATCATTTGAGAGGGGGGGGCTTATGTATTCCTTATATTATTAATTTTGAGATTTTTAGACAAGGAACATAGGGGAAACCTGGGGTCTCTGGAAGTTGAGTGGCCTTAAACATATAATACAATTATTATTACTATGTATAAAAAATGTGAAATCACAGTTGCCAGTTCTTTAGCCAATGTTGATCTTCAAATGCAATTCTTTACAACTAGTATGTCGTAATATATCAGTGTAGTATATGTGCAGATCAAGCAGCATTGCCTTTTGCAATTGACAGATGGAAATTTTGTCAATCATATATTTACTAAGTGCTGTCCAAGATTTTTTTGGTATTGCATCCAATGTGTTGAATCACAGGCAGTTTATGCCACAATCTTTCAAATTCAGTTTTTGGATCTTGATGATATTATCATCATCATATTAATGAATTATCAGATTATTTTGATGATTATGAATAATTATATATATCATACCATCCTGCTGTCTAATGACTGAGTTTTGAAAGCAGTTTTATTAAAGTGACATTTTTGTATTTTTTTCTCTATATTTTCCAGGTAGTTTATGCCTTGTTAATGCCTGCCAATTTGCCTCTGGGAGAAGATGCTACTGACTTTCAGTTCAATTTCTTAAAAAGTGGTGGCTTACCTCTGGTGTTGAGTATGCTGACTAGAAATAATTTCTTGCCAAATGCAGATATGGAAACAAGAAGGGGGGCCTACCTAAATGCTTTAAAAATAGCAAAGCTACTGCTGACTGCAATCGGTTATGGCCACGTGAGAGCTGTGGCAGAAGCTTGTCAACCTGTTGTAGAGGGTACAAGCCCAATGTCACCGGTAACCATAATTATTTTTGTATAATTTTTATTTTTGTATAATTAAATAACAAAAAAGGGTATATTTAAAAAATAGAAAAATAAAAAGTGTTAGAAACAATTCAAAAAAGAAAAAAGTTAAAGATACAGCTTCCAATCCTTTTTTAAAAAAATATCTTTGCAAATCCTGTTCTCATTTAGTTTTCCCATTAGCATTTGAACCAAATAAATTTATCTAAGAGTTCTGGAAACTAGGCTTCATTTCCTCTCCTTTGGAGCATTTTGTTAGCATTCATTATTTTCTGTATGAATGCTTCTGGCTGTTATCTTAAATTTGAAATAATTGTTTAGACATTTTGATCACATAAAGTCCATTTCTCCATCTGGAGCCATTTAATGATCACAGTTGGTAAGGTGCCAGTGGAAGGATAGTAAATAAGTAAACAGAGAATAGCATAAGTGAGAAGTGAACATTTATAAAGCTTAATCTGACCTGTGTTCAAATCATCAATAACTGTGCTGGCATTTAGGAAAACCATTAAGATCTGGTTATTTAAAGGCCGTTAGGGACTGATAAAATGATAGGTTCTGACCCTTATATCCAGTGATTGGCTGCTTAGTGGTAGGGTGATTTCTTGGAATGATGATGAATATGGAAGGTTTTCTTAATATGTTTGGTTTATGCTATAAAATTTACATTTGTTTTATTCCAAAGTTTGCACTATTTTGAAAGTTGCTTAATGTCTTGTTTGCATAGAACATCATAGACTTGTAAATAGACAGATGGACAGACAAACAACAACTCAGGATTTGTGAAGGAAAAGAAAGTACAGAAAGTCCTCGACTTAACAGCAGTTCATTTAGTGACCGTTCAAAGTTACAACAGCACTGAAAAAAGTGACATGGCTTTTTCAGTTGCATTAAGATTTATAATAAGATATGATATTAAAAGTTTGTATGAGATGAAATTTGTCATGGAGAAATTATCAGTACAGTTCTATTTTAATAAACTTCATTATCATAAGGATAACTGAACAGTCATATTAATGTTTTTGGTTGTATTTGCATAAAACCAATGGAAAAAATGTTCTGAATATACTTTTACTTATTTATATTTATATATTTATTTATATTTATATTTATATGCCGCCCTTCTCCGGAGACTCAGGGCAGCTTACAATGCGTTAAGCAATAGCCTTCATACTTTTTGTATATTTATACAAAGTCAGCTTATTGCCCCCACAAACCGGGTCCTCATTTTACTCACCTTAGAAAGGATGGAAGGCTGAGTCAACCTTGAGCCTGGTGAGATTAGAACTCGCAGTAATTGCAGGCAGCTGGATGTTAAATGCTGCCTTAATAGGAGGCATTAGCCTGCTATGCCACTCAGGCTCCTACTGTTGGACAGAATGTATTATCCATTTAATAATACTGAAAATAAATTGTTGCAGATCAACCAAGCGACTCATGACCAGGCAGTGGTGTTGCAAACTGCTCTGCAGAACATTCCCAATCCAACTTCAGAGTGCATGTTAAGAAATGTAGCAATACGCCTTGCACAGCAAATATCTGACGAGGTTAGTATGGTTAAATATTGAGCACTTCCAAACTAAAGTTGGAAGAGTTTGGCTTGAAGACTGGGAGTGGCTGTGATAGATGATTAAGCTAAGTAACTAAATTGTGTTTCTGTGAGTCTGATTCAAGACTATGGACTGCTGTAGCATGGATTCGCTTTTAAATACATACTTATAATGTGTGAAATGGTAATTACTTATTATATTTGTCTGTTTCGGTTTTCAGGCTTCAAAGTTTATTCCTGATATTTGTGTTATTAGAGCAGTGCAAAAAATAGTATGGGCTTCTGGATGTGGATCAGTACAACTGGTATTCAGCTCAAATGAAGATATTAGTAAAATTTATGAAAAGGTAAGAAAGCTGAACCAGCATTCAGTTTTAATTGGTTTTAATAAGAAGAACCATACTAATAAACTGAACTTCATGTGGTCTATTTATAAATAGTAGATATTGCTACTGTTGCTCATGTCAAGGAGCACCGGCAAGGGGGGCAGGCAAGGCTGGGAGTGGCATCCGGAGGTCTCCAGCAAAGGAAGGAGAGAGTAGAGTGAGCGCAAAGCCTTGTCCACAAGAGGAGCCTTGCAGTCCCCTGGACGCGAGACCTAAAGAGGGGCTTACTAATTGAATCTCTTGTCTGCAGTAGTACTTTCCATGTTCCAGGCTCCAAACATCTTTTCTGATTTTTAAACCTATGTTAAATCTAATTTGTGTAACTACATTCCTTCAGCTTTTTTTATTTGCAATTTCCACCAACTTTTTAGATTTGGAATGTAATATCCATTGTATAACTTTATAAAAAAGATGGAGTCGGTATGATTGTGCTCTGACATTACCTTGTAATTATAAGGCCAAGAGGCATGTTCTCCATTTATCTTTCATTCATATAAGCAATCCTTACTAGTGGCAGTAGTCTTTGCAAGACTATTGCCACTGGGCCCGTGGGACAAAAGTTGAATCCGCGGATGGGGAGATGGGAGTGCAGGGTGACACAAGCCAAGTGTTGGTGGGGGCCGCCTCCAGGTTGCCCTCTCCACCACGTGGCAAAGCCAGACAGAGGAATGTGGCACTTACAGTGGTCAGGTCAGGGAGTGGGAAGCCTGGGGTCTACTCACTATGGGATCTCTTTGGGATGGTGCCACTTCACTGGGACGGTCACTCACTGTCATGCTAGAGAAAACTCGCACCCTCTGAGAGGCAGGCGCACAGTGATGCATGAGCCACCCCATGGAGAAGGACCGGTGCACCCCACGCCCTAGAGCATGTGGCCGATGGAATGCCACAGCCCAAGTAGAGACGAGGCCAGGCACAGACACACCCGGAGGGGGATCCAGATGCCTGATTAACACTGATGGTGCATGAGTGTGGTGCACTTGGGGCGGGGCTGAGTGCGGCTTATTGGACATCCCAGCTCATCCAGCTGGCCATTGCTATCTTCCAATGAGTGGCTGAGCGGCCAACAAGCTGCTGCTGGGCATCACCAGCCCCCACACGCTCACTGCCTCCTGTGCATACGTCCAGGGGGAGTGCCGGGTGGGTGGTCTGAGGTAGCGGGGGCTGCTTCTCACCATTTCCAGGGTGACCCCATGGGCCAGATCTAAATCCATCGCAGGCCGGATCTGGCCCACGGACCTTGAGTTTGACATGTCTGCTGTAGATGCACATAAAATCTATATTTATATACATATTTCATGTGACATTCATGTATTCCAGTGAGATTTCTTTTATGCTGTGAAATATTTTACTTTTGTAAAATATTGATTAAAATAATTTTAATTAAAAGCAGATATTTACCTGTTGTTGTGTCATCTGTGCCCTATGCTATATCTGAAAATAAATATATTCAGCCTTAAATGTTTATTATTTTTAGTAAAACTAAAATTGTATAACTTCAGAAAAGAAGTATGGCTGCTGCTTGTAGTGGATCTAGGCTAAATTCTGTAGCTTGAATTTTTGTAGTAAATCTTAAGGATAGAGTGTTGTCAATTTCTCCTCTGAACGTGAATGGTTGTGGAAAAAAGGTATTCCTTTGAGAAATTGATTTATCTAATAAACACAAAGTCCAGATAATTAATTAAAACCTCTTCTCAAAATGTTTGATTCTTTTTTTTATTAAAAAGTTTTAAAAGTTTTACATACATTTTCTCCCCCCTCCCCAACCACCCCCCGACTTCCCAGAGCAAATACAAGATAAGATACAGCTCAAATTCTCTAAATTAAACTCCATTTCACACTTATCATAATCATAATCATTAAACAAATAGATAAAAGGAAAGCAAGTCTTCTTTCTTCTTATTCCATCTAATTCAACAAAATTAATCTCCATTTATAATTACAGCAGTTAATAAAACAATTAAGTATTACCTAATCAAACCTATCATTACTCAATTTAACTAATTAATACTTAACAAATTATTAGGTCTATACAATTTAACAAGATATTTTATAACTTCTTTCATTTAAAACAAAAAAAAAACCAACAAAAAAAAAGAAAGAAACCCTCATTCAAAAAAACCCAAATTTAAAATAAAATACTATATAAAGTCTTCCGTCCTCCACTTTTAAACCATCAAGGTCCAATTATGATTAAAACACTTAATAATAAAAAATAATAATAAATTTTTTTAATTAAAAAAATAACAATCAAACCTCTTATTAATTTATCAATACATATTAACAAATCAACTAGAAACATCATTTAATAACTATATCAAACATTTCATACTAGATTAAACCAGTTGCTAATCTTCTTGTCTTCACATCTTCCAACAGCATATAGAATATCTTCATTTGCGTCTACCCACCTAAATAAAAAATTGCTTCTTTATTAAAAAAAACAAACCTGAGTGACTTTATAATTATATTTGAAATAGTATCCATCAAATCCAGTCAAAAATTAGATTAATAAATTCATCAGACGTATTAGGGAAACCACCAGATCACCTGCAATTGCCCTAGATCCATAGTCCTTTTGCCTTATATTTATTACCATCAAACAGGAAACTCCAATTTACTATATTCAATAAAACTTCTGCGAATGCAGTTAAGTCCAAATTTATTACAGTCCTTAATAAAATATTCCAAATCATTCAAGTCAGGGCATATTTCACAGCCCAACACACCAGCATTGCTGTGATCTGTTTATTCTTCTCAAAATATTCCAATACAGCTGTAGGTTGCCTCCTCATCGTCGCTCATCACTTAGTTAACTGGCATTAGACTGCTGTCTGTTTTTTTTCCCCAAAAATTCAAAATCTTTAAACAGTTAAACAATACTTTTTAAGGACCATCATCTCATCAAGCAGGGTTATTTTCCATTTTTCCAGTCTTTCTTCTTTTCCTTTTTACGAACTTTCTTCTTAACTTTGATCCCTCTGCCTTTTTTAACTCCAGTAAAATTTTGCGGTTTTTTGGGATTGCATATTATAAAATTTTTGCAGAAATGTAACTTCTTCTGGAAACAGCTCTTTAAATGCAGATTGAGTTTTATAAAAAAAAATTTGTGTAACCAAAATTTCACCAGCTTCCAAAATTTCTTGCTCCTTATTCTGCACAGCATTCATCTTTCTCTCCTCAGTAAAATCTGCTATGATCTGTTGTTGTTTTTTTACATCTCCCAACTCTTCATTCAATCCCCCACTGCTAGATTGCAACTCAGTATTTCCATGTATTTCATTGTTTCCAGCTTGAGAAGCTTGAAATATAGTATCAATTCTTTTCAATAAAGCAGAGGTAATTGAGCTCAAAGCTTCCTCAAAATCAGACCATTGAGGGTTAATTAACCCTCCTTTGCTTTCAAAAAGACCAGCCATCTTGCCCCCCTTCTTCCTTCCCTTCCAGAAGGACAGAAAAAAAAGAAAAAAAAAGAGTATCAAGAAGAAAAAAAAGACCCTTTACAATTTGTAATTTGTATTGCTGCTTCAATTATTATTACTACATCCTTTCTTGTTTCATCCACTTTTCAAAAAGGAGTTTTACGTTTCAAACAGGGGCTTGTCAATAATTACTTTTAACTTTCACTTCTTCACGCCCCGTTGAAACTCAAACGCCATCTTGCTTTCACTTTCAGCTTAGGGAAAATCTTTTAAAGAAAGTAAATCTTTGGAGTTAAAAAGAAAGAAAAAAAATACTTGCTGTTTCATTCATGCAGCTTGTGCTCCGCCAGCTTGATTCAAAAAGTATTTGTTTAAAGTTGGTTGCTGGGATGGTAACGACATCTAGCTCTGCAAAGCAGAGACATCCAGGGTCCGGAGTACTGACAGGCTTAACGGGGAGCTCTCATCTTCGAGCGCCAGATTATGGGTAAAATCTGGCACTCTCAGGGAGCTCTACCCCACCCATCTACTCACTTTCCCCCCTCATACCAGGGGGAAAGTTTCCAAACCGCAAGACAGCTGATAGTCGCTGTTCTTGCGGTTCTACGGAGCCCTGGGTAGGCGCTTCAAAAAGAAGCGTCCAGCGATGTCGCAGTCCCACCGGAAGTCAATCAAAATGTTTGATTCTTGACAAAGTGCTAAAATTAGATTCAGATAATCACAAATAGACAATCATGACCAAGGGTTGTATTTACTTCCCTCCCTTGTGCAATTTTCATCATCATCAATTCCTTATGTGTAATTTGAATTCCTGTGAAATCTGTTTCAATTCAGCATAGCTAGATTATTGTTTCACAGTACGCTTTATCAACTCTTCAAATCTTTAATTCTATTTTCAGATTTGATTTTAGTATACCATTAAAGTTTGTGATGTTAAGTAGTTCATGTAATTTCCTTGAGATTGGAGGATCAATTAAAGTAATTTATCATATATGTTATGCTGCTTATTTCTGATTTATTTTATAGACAAATGCAGGCAATGAACCAGATTCAGAAGATGAACAAGTTTGCTGTGAAGCACTTGAAGCAATGACGCTTTGTTTTGCTTTAATTCCAACTGCACTGGATACATTAAGTAAAGAAAAAGCATGGCAAACATTTATCATTGATTTGTTATTGCATTGTCACAGCAAGTAAGTGATTTTAATATTTCATTTGTTTTATCAACTGCTCCTCAGTCAGTAGTATCCTTGAGAGCAGACAGAATGACAAAAATCACATGGTGCCAATTCCTTTCCTTGTAACATCACATATATACATGCAAAAGAATGCTGTGGCATGATGCTGATGAAAGCAAGCTCATTGGACACCCATGCCTGTAGAAGCAATTGCAGGTGGTCAGTACAGTAAATACTGTACAACTATTGGACTGTAATTTGCATTTTATTTTATTGTATTACTGCACTGTTGTGATACAATTTTATTTATATGCTGCTTAGGTGGACAATGTTCCTTTCCTTATGTCTGATATTTAATAACTTTTTATATTAGTCACACAGCCAGCCAAATGTTTTATCCTTCCCAACCTCCTGGGATAGACAGGTGATGGTAGTGCTGGTGGTGGTGAAAAAGAAGAAGAAATGGGACTCTTGAGTATGAATAGGTATAAACACTTGTGATAGACTTGCTTTGAAAGTTTCAACAGTAGAAGCCGTTTTCTTTTGCCAGAAGGGAGTGGATGATTGCAGCCTCCCATGTTCTCTTAAAGTCAGCTCCAGAGGTTTCTCTAATTATCTAGATCAGATTTTTTAAGTATATAAAGGATATAATGGATTGCACCAGGGACAAAAAAGAGAGAGTAATAGTGTATTATACTTTATATAATTTTAAGATTATTTATTTAAAATACGCATATTAATATCTCTTTTTTCTGGTTGAAATTTTTAGAACTGTTCGGCAAATGGCACAGGAGCAGTTCTTCTTAATGGCTACCCGATGTTGTATGGGACAAAGACCTCTTCTTTTTTTTATAACACTCTTGTTTACTGTGTTAGGGGTAAGACATTTTAAACTTTTATCATTTGGATATAATTCCAATATCATAGGAAATAATACATATTTAATTTTAGTTACCATACTTCCATATTTTTTCTCAATGTACATTAACAAATCAATATATGAAAAGGCTTTATTCAAAAAAGGTAGATTTTCTGCCATTCTGTCTTGTAAATTGCTATCTTCTGAAGATGTACACTGTATGATAAACCCGTAAATGGACAGTTCTTCCATGCAACTTGTATTATGATTATATATTAGACATCTATGGGTAATTTGCTTATTGCTTAACGCATTGTAAGCCGCCCTGAGTCTCCGGAGAAGGGCGGCATATAAATAAAAAAAAAATTTTAAAAAAAATTGCTGTGATGCTGGTACAGTTTTACTTAGAGCAGCTCTTCAGTCTTTTTCTCTTTAATATTAAACTTCTGTTTGAATACGATTCAAATTTTCGTTAGATTAGAAATTTGTCTATTTCACTAGCTTCAATATGTTGATGTTAACATATTTATTCAAATATGGTTACAATATTTTAATTAGTATATTGTTTAAAGATGTAATATTAATATAAAATAAGTAGAACATAAAATGCAACTACTGAAAATAAAATCCTAAAATTACTGTATTATTACTAGTGAGCATTTTGACTGCTTCATTATATTCATTTGTATTAAAAGCTGAGGCTGTGATTTTCAGAACTGATTCACATAAATCATAGAAAAAGCTATTCTAAAATTAACAGTTTTTCAAGTAATTACAGACTGCCATCATCTTTTACATTGTTGTTGTTGTTTTTATTTAAATTTAATTTTGCTTTCCTGAGCAAGCTTTGTCTACAGCATATAGTAGAGCAGAGCATTTCTTGTACTCAAATGTTACTACGCTCCACCATATTTCATATATTGCTATTGATAGCTAGGACTCAAGGAATCATAAGATAGAAAGGTTGATGAGACCTTGGAGTTATAATACTCCCACATTCTGTCTAGTGCAGGAATCTACTACAACATCCAGATGTTTACCTCCTGAAATAGTTTGCTCCACCGCTGAATTAGAACAATTTCCTCATGTCCAGCTGAAATCTTCATGAAAGCTCCATGGCTTAGGACCTGGGTACCTATGAGACCGTCTTTTGCCACCAATAGCCTCCCACCAACCAGTTCGTTCTCACAGGGAGGGACTACTCAGGGTACCGTCAGTCAAATCATGCCGACTGGCGACTCCCTGGGGGAGGGCCTTCTCTGTGAGGGCTCCAACCCTTTGGCATGAACTGCCCCCGGAGATACGGAATATCCCTGATCTCCATGCTTTCCGCCGTGCCCTCAAGACCCTGATGTTCCAACAGGCGGGGCTAAACATATGAACATGTGAATGATCTTTTAAAATGTACACCGCCTTGAGTCCAATGGGAGAAAGGCAGTATAGAAATATAATAAATAATAAATAAATAAATTTAATTAAAATCCATTTTTTCTTGTTCTGTTTTGTAGAACTCTAAACAATTCTGCCCTACCTTCTACATGATAATTGACAAAAATTGACAAAACAACAATTTTCATGTGCTCCCACTTTTGTCTAGATTAAACATATTGAAGGACTTAAAACTCCTACAGATAGTCCTCATTTAGTGACCAAATTGGGATCAGCAACTTGATCATTAAGAGAAGTGATTGCTAAGTGAAACTTACTCTGCTTATGATTTTCAGCTTTCCTTTACCCATATGCAAAGGATTTGATCATAAAGTTACTTTTTCATCACTGTTGTACAATTGCTAAATAAGGCAGTGGCTAAGCAAGAACTACTTGTACATATTTCCCGCCAGACGACTTTTGATCTTGGTTGCTCTTTTCTGGACATGCTGCAGAGTGTCAATGGGCTTCAAAAAATATGATAATGTAACTTAATATTGCAGGGGTCATCTGACCTAAGCAAAATAGAGTGGCCTAGAAGTATGATTTATTAACAATAGTACTTTTACCAGTGGTTATTTTACTAATAAGTACTGGTAAAGAAGCTTGTTGAATACATGTGGGCTGTTTTCCAAATAATGGTTTTACTGAACTCTGGTGGATTGCACAGTCAAAAGGAACTACTTCCATTATTTCAAGCAATAAATCAAGATATTTGTAAGAGCATGAAATGTGCTTTGAATTGGAACTTTAGGTCACATCCAGAAATTATACAACTACATTTTCTTCATGTACCAAAATATTTCTGCATCACATGCTAAGGAATATTTCTAAAGAATTAGGATACATTTGAAAACTATCTAGAATATGATAAAAAGTATATGGTGGTAGAGGAAAATTTTGAAAATATAATATTTCTAACAGTGCAAACTTTCATGATATAGCATGTGTCTATGTCTGTTATGTATGTGTACACTTTTGAGAACAGGCTTATTTAATGGAATCTTGCTTATCAGGAGGTCTGAACTGAACATAGACTTTAAGAAATATTCTGTGTTATGACTATTAATGAAAGTATATGTTCAACTATGTTGATATTTTCTTTCAGAGTACTGCACGAGAACGTGCTAAACATTCAGGAGATTACTTTACTCTGTTAAGACATCTTCTAAATTATGCTTACAATAGTAATATTAATGTGCCCAATGCTGAAGTTCTGCTTAATAATGAAATTGACTGGCTTAAAAGGATCAGGGTAAGTTGTTTTCCTGTTATTTTGTCACCACTTGTAATTTGTTTTAAATGTAAGTGTTAATTGCCTTGGATCCAAATATGTAAAATAAAAAATGGAATAATTATAGTAAATTAACTGATATGTGCTTCCCTAAAAATATTGTTTGAAAATTCATGTGTCTGAGTATTCTCCTTTCTTAGGATGAAGTGAAAAGAACAGGAGAAACAGGTGTAGAGGAAACTATTCTAGAAGGTCATCTTGGAGTTACCAAAGAATTGTTGGCATTCCAAACTCCTGAAAAAAAATATCACATTGGTTGTGAAAAAGGTGGTGCTAATCTTATCAAAGTAAGTTAGTGCTGTACAAAATATTCTAAAATTATAAAGTAGTGAAGTGAAAAATAGCAAATTATAATTTATAATGAATGTTAGCATATTTACAAAAAACATAATAATTTAAATTGATTGAATGTTGGAATTTTCAAAATATGTAGAAGATCTATATTTAAATCACAGCAAAATTTCTGTTGAGAGAAGGAAGGGAAAAACTTTTATCCTTTCTCAATTTTTATAAAGTTCTAAATAAAGTAAGTCATTGAATAAAGAGTCCTTTATGTAACTGGAGTAAATGTAACATAATGAACTATACAAAAAAACTCATTTCATCTTAAGCATGCTAGAATCCTAACTGAAATATGAATGGGGCAAGAAATCTGTGATCAAATTAAGGGCAAGTAAATTCTTGCTCTGTGAAAATTAGGGCAAATATTCCTGCCTGGAAATCTTTTATTCAAGTAACTGTTGTTATTATCTGGCCTCTCAGCTGTGCCTAAATAGGTTTGGTAAACTGTTTGTTAACAACCCCCTGGCATGTTTCATATAAATTTTAAAATAATCTACAGTTTTCTGAATGATTCATTATGGTTACATAATGGAGTTATGGAATTTAGATTTTCTTGCTTTCTTGCAAGTAAGTAATCCTCTCTTCTAAAAATCTAAGACAGTGTGACATTAAGTGATGTTACTTTTGATCTGGATAGTTCCTAAATTAATAACAGATACTTTATTTACTATTTTTCAGGAATTAATAGATGATTTCATCTTTCCTGCATCAAATGTTTACTTGCAATACATGAGAAATGGAGAATTACCCGCTGAGCAGGCAATACCAGTCTGTAGTTCCCCAGCTACCATTAATGCTGGATTTGAGCTCTTAGTAGCCTTAGCAGTGGGCTGTGTCCGTAACCTCAAACAAATAGTAGATACTTTGACTGAAATGTACTATATAGGCACTGCAATAACTAGTACGTATTGTTTCATATTTTAACATTTTTCTATGAATTTTAATATGGGCAACTTCATATACTTTTATATATTTTCATAATTTATTTGGGGAAAATGTTGGGTTAGCAGAATATTAGGCCCATTTCTCTGGATTGTAGTCTTTGAGCATTTTAAAAAATTATACAGAAGATTGTTAGTGTTGAATGAGAAAGAAAATATGCTGTTTCTTGCTTAAATCCAGAACTAACCTTTTTCTTCGAGTTGACTGCTAGGTAGTATAACCATACTTCCTAAAAGTAGTAGATACGAGATTAAATCTGGTTAGGACTGGAAGGTGCTGTATTCTTAGAGGCTTCAGTTCTAAATCGTTACATTAGCGCTTCTTTGAAGGCTTTCAGTGACTGGTTGAAGTGACTTGAATAATTGCAGTTGGAAAAGGAAACATCAAAGTATTATTAGTTCCCTGTGCTTGAGGAACCTAGAAACATTAATTTTGGGATCCTGTCCCAAGTCCTTATTCAATTTTGGCAAACTAAAATGTATTGTTTTACAAATTAGCAATTTTTCAAGTCATCTTAAATCATCTTAAAATAACTTGCAGATAAATTATTTAAAGGGGGCTTACCAGTGGTGGGTTGCCTCCGGTTCGCACCGGTTCTATAGAACTGGTAGTAAAATGGGCGGGAAGCTCTGCCCACCGACCCCAACATGATCAAAATGCTTCTGCACATGCGCAGAAGAGTGCGTGAGCAACGCACGCAGTAGTATGCAAACCGGTAGTAAAGTTAAGTAGAACCCAACTCTGGGGCTTACTATATAGTTTTGTGCTTCATTTGACTGTAGATTTTATTTTGTCTATTTGTACTTAGGAAATAAGATGCTGAGGAATATAATTCCTAATTTACACATTTTCATGTAAAATGCAAATGTAAAATGGAATTGTATTTGAAATAAACTTATTTTATGAATATAGTTTTGAGCACTAGCAATTAACCTACTAGTATATTTTGAGTTATAAGCTGTTAATGGTCTAATATGTTTAATTTGTCCTAGCGTGTGAAGCACTAACAGAATGGGAATATCTGCCACCTGTTGGACCACGACCACCAAAGGGATTTGTAGGGCTTAAAAATGCTGGAGCCACTTGTTACATGAATTCTGTCATTCAGCAACTATATATGATTCCTGCCATCAGGAATGGAATTCTTGCAATTGATGGAACAGGCAGTGATGTAGATGATGACATGTCTGGAGATGAGAAACAAGATGAGGTAATACTGTGGTTTGCTTAATATATGATACTGTATCCAGTTGTGCTTCCTTTGTTCTTTAAGTCTGACTATTAAGGGCTTTTATTCTGAATATATATATGCACGCTTCGCAATACGTTTTTAACTATCAACAATTAAAAAATGCATTCTATGCTTTTATGTTAGTTCTTAGTAATATCAGCAATTTTAAACACAGATATCCTATGTTACACAAGTTTGATGTTGTTTTTTTTTGCTTTCTCAAATACATTAAATGTGGCCTATCTTTTTAAACTCTTCTTATAATTCATTATGCTCAAACAATTTGTCTGCTCTTTAAAATACTTTCAATGTTCCCTCTTTACAAACAGTGCCTTTTTAAATTTGACATCTTGAATGATACCTATAAATTTTCTGATACGGTCTTTGAGCAAGCATTTCCTGAACTGTAAGCTACGTTAATGTTTCAAAATATGATGTAACTTATTGAATAGCATTCAATACAGTATGGACACAACACATGGATGTAAATCTGATTATTAAAAAGGATAAAAAGGGAAAGATACTAGAGTGATGAAGGAGCATGATTTTGGTCATGGAAAAATATAACAAGACATAAGAGTCTGTACAGTGATGAGCTATGAACCCTTGTCATCCCCCTCCCACGTTTTTGCTTGAAAGGAGAAGAAGAAAAGTTTAATTACCGTTTATGGCAAACCATACTTACCTTTCAAGTCAATCAGCTGTTTGATCTTGATTTCAAGGATCAATATTTTGGCAAATAATACTTTAGCGAATGAGTCTGAAGCTCAGTACTTCTCATTGTATTCTTTGTCTGCAAAAATTGTATTATTGTCTGCAAAAAAGAATACATTGCTTATTTGCAAATTACAGTAGAGCTGTTACATGGGGCAATTTCAGTAAAGTGCTAATTTTGTTGGATTTAAAAATAACATTTCTCTTGCAAGTAACAAAATTTTCAATTACTTATTATAAAGATTATTGAAACAAGATAGGAGTGAATAAATTATTTCAGTGCATCAACTTGATAAGACATACAAAGTTAGGAATATGCCTTATACATCCAATATGGCACATGCTATGTACATAAGCATAGAATCCAAAGATGTCCATAATGTACACATGTTGAATATAGTACACTTAAATTGCAATATTTCTTTTCTGAACATACCTGAATAAACTTACAAGAAAGGGATTGCATTGTCGTTATGTCCACAATGTCTATTCACCCATCCACCCCCAAGGATGGTTGTCAAATAAATTGTATTCATCTGTATATAAAACATGAATAATTACTCATGGGATCAGGCTGTTTTCAATAACGTAATATATTTGTATTAGCCATATAAGCTATGCTTATAGGACAAAAAACAAGATAGTCATAAAACAATAGGATTATGCCACTTTATTTTGGCGTCTCAGTTGCCATCTTGAAGCTGAAATGCATTTGTTGCCTTAAATAGATGAGAAATTTAATAGGGCAAATAATTTTATACATGCATGCATTCATTCTGAATTAGTATTTTTAATGTTGCAGAAAAACTGTACTTGGTTATATATATAAGAGGCACAGAATGTATTCATCTCAGGTTATTTAATTGATGAAGGCTTAATGCCCTTGTGACCCATTATCATGGTACAACCTAGGAGCTATGTCAAGTAGGTACCACATTATCCCTTGGATAAAGAGAATGCATCACTTTGAACTCTGGCCTAAAATAATCAATATTAACTTGGTAAAGAATAGTACTAGGAGTAGGGATTTCACTGATTAGCATTTATATCATGTCTACCTTTCATTCATTCAAAATTCATTAGCCCATTCAGGATAAATAGATGGATTCATCAGTTACACCATTAGATTACACAGTGTTTCAAAGAGTGCTGTCACAAAGCTGTAGTCTGCTTTTTGGAGGAATACTATGGTTATATATTTGTGTAATCTCAGCTGTATTGATTTGTCTACCCAAAATAGTGGATAGACATGTATGGTTAGATTAATGATGACTCTTTCTGATAACTATGTGATGAGTCCTTCCAAAGAAAAGGAGAAAATTCCTTACAAAGAAGGAAGTTTGATCTATGTTTTAAAAATTACCATTTTTAAAATGTTTATGGCTAATATATAATTGATAAACAAACACAGATCAGCAGTTTTGTGTAGGTGCTAATTTAGAAACCAGGAAATTGTGAGTTCTAGGTTTCCCTTAGACATGAAAATCCAGCTGGGTTACTTTGGGCCAGTCACAGCCACTCAGCCCAACCCACTTCACATGATTATTGTTGTGGGGAAAATAGGAGACAGGAGTATTAGTTATATTCCCTACCCTGAATTGACCAAATATGTATTTAAAAAGTGGGTGGAAATGATAATGGTGATGGTGCAATAGAACAACTTTGGCAAAAAAATGAAGTAGTATCAGTAATAATAGGTGCCTTGGGTGCAATATCAAAACAATTGGAGCACCACTTGAACACCATTGGCATTGACAAATTTACCATCAGACAATTGCAAAAGGCAGCTTTTCTTGGAACAGCTTACATTCTGCAGCAATACTGTATCTGTAACACCGTCAAACATCCACATTTGCCTATCCCAGGTTCATGGGAAGGACTCAATAGGTGGACAAAAATGTCAAATCCATCTGAACATTTGGCTGATTGCAACAAACCACAGAATATTATGATGGTGTAATGTAATGATTACACAATGTAATGATATTACTGATGATAATATCATCTGAAGTCCATTCATGTGATTGACAAGCAAGCACCTCTGCAACAAATGCAAAAATTGTTTTGGCATTTCCTTCTCATCTAGAGTGACAGTTATCCCTTGAGCATCAGCTCCATCATCCTGTGACAAAAGGGTAGTTCATTATAAGTCCAGCTACCAAACCCTACTTTGCAGTTGTCTTCATGTGTACATATATGATTCTTTTTTAAGAGCAATGTTGACCCACGAGATGAAGTATTTGGCTATCCCCATCCATATGAAGATAAACCAACTTTAAGTAAAACAGAAGACAGAAAAGAGTACAACATAGGTGTATTAAGACATCTCCAGGTCATATTTGGCCATTTAGCAGCTTCTAGATTACAATACTATGTTCCGAGAGGATTTTGGAAACAGTTCAGGTAAATGAGAAATTAACTTTTGTTGAAATGTCTTCTATGATATATTACAAGCAGCATGCACTTGATAAATCATTAAAAGAATTTAATTATATTTCTAAATTGATAATAGCTTGGTATATTAATAATAGCATATGTAAAATTGAGCTAAAATTGCTCAAAGTAAAAAAAGTTACTGGGTAGTTCAGAGAAAATCTTGGTGTAGATTGTTGATACAACAAAATGCAAACTGAAGCTTTAAATTTGTGTTGGCTCCATCATAGTATGAAGATCCTTGAGTGGGAAATGAAGTTTCTGTCTATAAGTTTAATGGAAAGCACAAAAATAAGTATTACAAGATTGAATTTAGAATACTGGGAACACAATGTTCCCATTTAATCCAGGCTTTTATTTTATAGTTTTATGGTCTTGTCGAATATATAATAAAGAAAATATGTTTCAAATAAAGATAAATAAAAATGAGAGCAATAATAATTGATTTACTTAAAAACTACTGTTTGAAATATCACAGGTATTATTTTCAATTATAGTTCTCTTAAAAAGATTCAATCTTGTGTTTAAGGATAAAAGATATTCTGAGCTGTATTTTTTTTTTATTGATCCAATTTATATGGCTGCCCATCTAAACGAATGACTCTTGGTGGCAAACAGAAATAAAATAGAATAGAAACAATAACAAACATTATAAAAATTCAAAATACAAGAAACAACAAACCAAATCACTAACACAACAAAGAAACAGATCTCTCCCTAGGGATATAATCAAATCTTTAGCGCTTTACAAAAGGCCAGCAGGGTTGGGATCATTCTAGTCCACAGAGGAAGAATATTCTACAAATTGGGCACTAGTAACAGAAAAGGCATGTCTTTGAGGCCCTGTCAATTGGCATTTTTTTGGCCAATTTGATCTGAGGCATGCCCATCCTGCCTGACTGGATCGGATAACCAGAAACAACTGACGAGAGATGGTCCCTAAAGTAACCTGGCCCTAAGCCATGAAGGACTTTAAAGGTGATAACCAGCACCTTGAATTGTACCCAGAACCAATACAGGTCACAGAATAGCGTTGTTACATGTGCAGAATAACCAGCATCATTTACTACACTGTAGTAATCCAGATGAGACATCACTTTATCTATTTGAACATAATTATCTCACTAGATACAGCCTTTTAAGGGTATCAAATAAGCAATGAGCATATTTGTGCCAGGCATTATAGTTAATGACACCACCATTTTTAACTGATCATTCTTTAGAGGCTTAACAAAGAGGATAACTTAGCCATAACTACCTCTATTCGTTCCTATGTGACCTCAGATTCTCATGTCCAGGCAAACAGTGAAGATTCTGTTCATTATTGGAAAAGGGACAGGATCTTAAGTTTGTACCTTTGTACATGCAATTTAACAACATATTTATTGTTTTTCACTTCAGATTTACTATAAAGGGAAAAACTTAGAATGTCAGATAAGGAAGGCTTTATTCTTTTGTTTTTTAATGGAAAAATCTTTTAATTTTCCTCTTTTGAAATATTTTAAAATAGGTAGCTAAAGAAACAGGAATGGAGTTCTCACAATATCCATCTCCTGTTCCTGAAATATGTCTAGAAACATTACCTTTTGACACTTAGCATGGACACACTGCCATTTTTCTTGAAGCATTCTAGGAAGAAAAAAAAGGATGAAGTCAAGGGGCTCCACTCTAAGTCCTATCTCCTTAATTATTTTAAGGATCACATTATCTCATAAATGAACAGGTTGATTTGGGTGGTGACAGTAATTTAGTCCTCCTTGAAAATGAATCAGTATATAATTTGAAGAACGTTGTGTACCTGTAACATGCATCTTTTAACTTTGAAAGTTGAGGTAAACACTTAAATTTATTTCCATGCACTTGCCCCAAATCTGATTTTATTAAAGAAAAATCTCTCTTATTCTAGACTCTGGGGTGAACCTGTAAATCTGCGAGAACAACATGATGCTTTAGAATTTTTTAATTCTTTGGTGGATAGTCTAGATGAAGCTTTAAAAGCCTTAGGTCATCCAGCAATGTTAAGTAAAGTTTTGGGAGGATCCTTTGCCGATCAGAAAATCTGTCAAGGTTGCCCTCATAGGTATGTGTTTAGTTATCTAATAGGCCATTGTATAAAATATGTATATTTCTTGTATTAGCATTCTAAATGATGTTTTGAAAACGTGATGTATAAATATTTCACACTGTAACTTTAATAAAAATACTGGAATGTTTTAATTCCTTGAATTTAATTTTTCATGTGAGTTCTATACTGTTGATCATTTGAGGTTTAGTTCAGATCCGGTGGTTGATTTTGTTGATACTTGTTCATGCATCTTATATGGCTATATAGACAGGAAGCCTTTACAGCTATTCTTTTCTGCTACTGATAAAATCATATTGAAAAGCCATATGTACAGTAATAGTTTGTCTTTGAGCTTCCTTGTTTCTAAATAAAAAATCAAAATGGAAGCTTCTTGTTGTCCTCTTTGGTATCCACTTGGGTTTATTTGTTCTTCCATATTCCTTTGTTAATAAATGTAACCATTTTTCAACTTTTATTAACTTTTCTACATAAAGAAAATAACAATGCAATGCTGCCATTTATCCAGTGGGTAGCTTTTGATTTATAATTGCAGTTGTCAGTCTAAATTATTCTACCTAAGTATATATTTTAAGTTTTCAGTATACATTTTATTTTATTCATAAAATTATGTTGCTTAATAATAAAAGATATTTATTCAATAATTCATTTAGCAAAATTAAATTATTTTTTCTATCTTTACAGATATGAATGTGAAGAATCTTTTACAACACTGAATGTAGATATAAGAAATCACCAAAATCTACTTGACTCCTTGGAACAATATGTCAAAGGAGACTTACTGGAAGGTGCAAATGCATATCACTGTGAAAAATGCAACAAGAAGGTAATTTTGGCCTCCCTTTAGAACAATGCTCTAGATCTGTTTGACTTCAGTAGCAACTGTCATTGGTCAGTAATAGAACAATATAGATTTTTATTTTGTAAGAGAATTGAGAGCTACTATTCATATTTTAGTCAGAATTTTATAATATTTCTTAGAATGATAATGGCCAAGATCTCCATTTTTTTAATTACGGAGTGTGGTACATATCATGAATTTAGAGGTACCATATATGGCCATCACTTCCTTAATCATGTTATTTAAAATGTGTTTATATGAGCAGAGAGTTGATTATAGCAGTTTGGTCAAGAAAAATGATTATAGTTTTACTTAGAATTTGTTGCTTTTGATAATTCCCAGAAATAACTGTTTATTTCCCAGGTTGATACAGTGAAACGCTTGCTGATTAAAAAATTGCCTCCAGTTCTTGCCATCCAGCTAAAACGATTTGACTATGACTGGGAAAGGGAATGTGCAATCAAGTTCAATGATTATTTTGAGTTTCCACGTGAGTTGGATATGGAACCTTATACTGTGGCAGGAGTAGCTAAGTTAGAAGGAGATGATGTAAATCCTGAAAACCAACTAATACAGAATGAACAATCAGAAAATGAACATTCTGGAAGTACAAAATACAGACTAGTGGGTGTATTGGTGCACAGTGGTCAAGCCAGTGGTGGACATTATTACTCTTACATTATTCAAAGAAATGGAGGAGATGGTGAGAAAAACAGATGGTATAAATTTGATGATGGTGATGTAACTGAATGCAAAATGGATGATGATGAAGAAATGAAAAATCAGTGTTTTGGTGGAGAATACATGGGAGAAGTATTTGACCATATGATGAAACGGATGTCCTACAGACGTCAGAAGAGGTGGTGGAATGCTTACATTCTTTTTTATGAACGCATGGACACAGTAGAGAAAGACAATGAGCTTATAAAATATATTTCAGAACTTGCAATGACCACTAAACCCCATCAAATTAAAATGCCATCTGCAATTGAACGGAGTGTACGAAAACAAAATGTACAATTCATGCATAACCGAATGCAGTACAGCCTGGAATATTTTCAGTTTGTAAAAAAATTGCTGACATGTAACAGTGTCTACCTAAATCCCCCTCCGGGTAAGTTTTTGGATATTCCTAGTGAAAATTAATTACGTTGTTACATAAAAATAGAAAGTATTTAACATTTTTCAGTTCCCTGGATTTCATTTTTAATATTTTCAGTATATCTTACCATTTTTCCTTGGGATTAATTTTAAAATGTTTACTAAATTTATTTTCAATACACTATGGATATCTTTCTTATGATCATTATCTTCCATGTTCATCTTGGAAGACAAAAAGCTAAGTAAGATGCTTGTTTTTGGAGAGCCAGTTAGATATAGTGGGAAACCAGGAAACCATGAGTTCTAGTCCAATTTTAGGCACAAAGCCAGTGGGGTGATCTTGAGCCAATCACTCTCAGCCCTAGGAATGAATCAGTGGCAAACCACTTCCTAAAATCTTTGCCAGGAAAACTGCAGGGACTAATTTGGTAGTCATCAGGAGTCAAAACTGACTGAAATGCGTGCACCAAGTATATTTTAGGTATCAGGCAGTATTGCTGAAAAAACACTTGAAGTTGATTGATTTAAGAAGTATTTTGAGTCAGGCTGACCTTTTAGATTTCAGTACTTACACCTTCAATTACAATATTCTACATTTTTTTTTTAGGACAAGATCATTTACTGCCTGAAGCAGAAGAAATTACAATGATAAGTGTTCAACTTGCTGCTAGATTTCTGTTTACCACAGGATTTCACACAAAGAAAATAGTTCGTGGTCCTGCCAGTGATTGGTAAATTTTCACTTAAAAGTGTTCATTAGTTATACCTTCAGTGTTTTAATGTAGTTCTCATATGATAGTATTTTAATTGCTAATCAGTCAATACCATTTTAGTAAAAAGAAGAAGACAATGGCAAATCACTTCTTGAAAACTGCAGGGACTTCTCGTGTCCAGAATCGGACATGATTAAACAGAAGGGGACAAAATGGATAGTAAAACCAAAAAAACTTGTAAAGTTAAGGTTAATATATGTTTTTCTAATAATGCGTAATGTATTAGGATTTTTTTCTGTCCTTTCCAGAACCCCTTAGTATTCAACTTTGTTTTTACATCAACCCTGTCACTCAAATCAGACTGTGATATACACTGGCTTTGAATTACCTAGTAGCTATTACCTAGTGCCATTTATAACTAATGGCAATAAGAGAATGAATATTTCTGTTCATTACATAGTAGCATCTATCAAATGTGTGTTCTGCAACACAGACCAGTAAGTTCCAGAGATATAGAGAGCATGTGCTTGACATGCCTGTTCTTAGTGGCTAGAACATATGCTGTTTACATATGTCTAGTGGTGGGATAAATGCTGTTTTCCCTATTATTTTAACTACTGCCTAGTCAGTTGTATATATTAACTCAGGATCCCTTGTTAACGAGCATGTTTCTGAACATTTGCAGAGAGCTAAAATAATAGAAAGTAGGTAAGTAACAACAAATGCCATTCAAAAAGAAAAATATTCATAATATAGTTTCCTTGGATGCACAGTGTAATTGCACCCATCTATCACTGAACACTAATAGATTTTCATTATATTTGAAGTAAAAGATAGAGAAATAGAATAAGTGGTGCTTTTCTTGTCTATAAATTACATCTTACGAAGAGAGAATTTCCCTTGTCTCTTCACACATAGAAATTCATTATATTAATAGGCCAGGTGAGAAACAGATACTTCCACAGTGTGTAAAGAACTTTTGTATATATCTCTTAGCATTTGACTTAATGAGTAAAGGGCTCATAAGTGCAGAACAATGAAGCAAACTCCAATATCCCTTTAAAACAGGGGCCCTAAACCCCCAGTCATCTGGAACTGATCTCAGAGTGATGGTTTTATCAGCACATTGTATCTCATTTGTTCTGTGGCACAGTTATGGACACTGACAAGTCCTTGCCTTTGTACATCTATGCATAGTGCCATTTGGTGTCAATATACTTTACTCTTGAATTAATCTTTCATAAAGACTATCCAGTGTATTTTCCTCAAGCATTTCTAAACATTTGGGTTCAGTAATAACAAATTCCTCTAGCAATTTGTAAACTCTGTGGCTTGGCAATTAGTTTTATTACCTGAAATGTATTCAGCCTTGGTGAAGGATAGTGACACAATGGTTTATTCATTGCTCACCCACCCGACTGCTTCTATTCAGACCCAGCCTTTGCAAAAAGTGATGTTTACTTATGAGTAAAACAAACCCCCTTTTACAACAGGGCAGTCACAGTATTTTATTCACAGGGATAAACAAAAAAAAAGCAAATTTAATTAGTCCCAACAAACCTGGGTTTATTCAAGAAATCCAAATTGTTTGTATACTAGAAATGAATTGTTGTCTGCGACAACCAGCCACTCCCAAACCCCTCCTATTTATTTCCCAGCCAGGGAGGGGCTGGCTATCGTCTGTGTCTGCCTCTCCCTGCTTTCCTTTGCTCAAGTTTCATTTCCTCTGGGCACACGCGCATCTGGGATGAACCCCATCTGTTCCTCCCCTGAAGACTGCTGACTCTCCATTTGGGGGAGGACAGAAGGCCCTGGCTCTGGCCCTGCCTCTGTCTCTGTCTCTGATGCTGTTTCCTTATCAGAGCCTTCCAAAGGCTCCGAAGCTGGCCCAGGCTCTCCCTCAACCTCCTCCTCTTCTGACTCTGCAGCTAGCTGTACTGGCAGCCGATGGGCCACAACAGCTTCACTACCATAGAGGGACAACTATTTTGTGGTCAATTCTATCATCAGCCCAGTCCTTGTGCACGTATATAATTAATTTAAGGCTGTATACATGTATACAATTAGTTCAGCAGTGACCTTGAGGTAAATGCCCAAACTCTCAAGTGGAGTCATTTTGGATGGCATGGTCTGCCTACCTGTCTGTCTGTCTGTCTGTCTATTGTCATGTGAAAAAGAAAGTACATCTCTTTGAGTTATATGGTTTTATGTATTAGGACATAATAAAATTTGTCTGGTCCTTAGTGATTCTTACAAGTAGGTAAAGACAACCTTATATGAACAACAACAAATGACATATTACACAATGTTATCATTTATTTTACAAAAAGAAACCAAAATGGAAAAGCTATATGTGAAAAATGAAGTACATCCTTATTGCTTCCATAGGAATGAAGAAGCTAAGTAGCAGCCAAGTGCTGCTAATCTAGTATCCTTGATCATCAGCAAATGTGACCACCTCTATAAAAGCCAAAGTTTTAGGAGTTTGCTGGTCTCCAGCATTGAGGTGTGTTAACACAGTGCCAAAGAAGAAAGACAACAGCAATGATTTTAGAGAAGCAATTGCTGCTGTCCCATCCATTTGGGGAGATTATAAGACCATTTCCAAACAATTTGAAGTCCATCATTCTACCATGAGAAAGATTATTCATAAGTAGAAAACATTCAAGACAATTGCCAATCTTCCCAGGAATGGATGTCCCAATAAATTCACCCCAAGGTGATACCATGCAGTGCTCAGAAAAATTGCAAAAAAATCCAAGTGTTACTTCTCAGACTTTACAGACTTCAGTTAGCATGTTAAATGTTGAAATTCACGACAGTACAATTAGAAAAAGACTGAACAAGTATGGTTTGTTTGGAAGAATGACCAGGAGAAAGCCTCCTTTCTAAAAAGAACATGGCAGCATGGCTTAGATTTGCAAAGTTGCATCTGAACAAAATACAAAACTTCTGGAACACTGTCCCTTGGACAGACAAGACCAAAGTGGAGATGTTTGGCTCTCATGCAGAATGCCACATTTGACAAAAACCAAATACAGCATATCCGCACAGACATCTTGTATCAACCATCAAGGATAATGGTAGAGGGGGGATAATTTGGGCTTGTTTTGCAGCCACAGGACCTGAGCACTTTGCAGCCACACGGATCGGGAACATGCTCACCGTTTTCCCTTGGTATTGTTCCCTCGTCCCACCCTCCGCCTTACATCTCCGTGTTCCACTCTATCAAATACAGGCTCACATTTATGAAGGCACAATTTAATGTGATCCCCTCGAATGTCCTCGACAGTAGGCTCTCGGGGGGGGGGTGTAAAATCCATCTATTGTACATGTGACGGCCGATCCTCAGAATCACTGTTCCATATTACATTCGTATGTCCCCACTATTGGGATATAAGATCAAGATTCATCTCTCCTATTTCCCAGAGATTCCCTGGTTCACCTGATATGTCCAGCCTTTATTTCCTACTCCAGGACGCAGACCCCAATATAACTTTAAAGGTGGCAAAAAATTTTGCTGCAGTCATGGCTTAAAAAAATAATTTATTTATTTATTTATTTATTATTTTTATTTTATTTTTTTATTTATATTTATATGCCGCCCTTCTCCGGAGACTCAGGGCGGCTTACAATGCGTTAAGCAATAATAAACTGGGTAAGCCCTATGACAGAGGATCACTAGTATTAACAGTACAGATTGTATTTGAGGCAGTAGACGGTGCACTGTCACATGATCTATCTACATTTGTAAAATATACTCCCTTTCTATATGTATTTTAATTTGGTCTCCGACCACAATAAAAAGCTTACTTAGTTTGCAGCCATTGAGTTGATCATAAACTGTTCTGTATATCAAAGTATTCCAGAATGTGAGACCATCTGCCTGACAGCTAAAGCTTGGCCAACATTGGCTCATGCAGCAGGACAATGATCCCAAGCAAACCAGCAAATCTACAACAGAATGGCTGAAAAAGAAAAGAATCAAGGTGTTGCAATGGCCCAGTCAAAGTCCAGACCTCAACCCAATTGAAATGCTGTGGTGGAACTTCAGGAGAGCTGTGCATCAACAAATCCCACAATCCTCAGTGAACTGAAGCAATATTGTAAAGAGGACTGAGCCAAAATTCCTCCACAATGATGTGAGAGACTGAGAAAGTTATATGGGAAACAATTATTTCAAGTTATTGCTGCTAAAGGTGATTCTACAAGCTGTTGAGTCATAAGGTGTACTTCATTTTTCACACATTGCTTCTCCATTTTGGCTTGCTTTTTGTAAAGTAAATGATGACATGATGTAATATGTCATGAGTTGTTGTTCATTGAGGCAGTATTTTATCTATTTTTAATATTGTTAAGGACTAGCCATGATACTTAAAATCATATAACTCATGGTTAAAAAGAAAGGGTGTACTTTCTTTTTCACATTATTGTATCTATCTCATTTCTACACCACCCATCATGCCTAAGTGATTCTGGGCGGTTTACAATAAAAACACTTACTTTCTGCATTTGATTCTCACAGCTTTGTCAAATCTTTATTTCTTTTCCTGTGGCAGGGGAATTTCACAAGTCGCCTAGATGTCAAAATCTCTTTTCTTTTGCTATTGCATTGCATTTCTGGGTTTCATGAATTGGCAGCTTTGGAGCATTCTTTCCCAGTCTGTCTGTTTCACCCCTTTCCTCTTGGCCATGAATGAAAGCTTGCTTCTCTGCAAGAGCTTTAACAATGGGAATGCCAGATTATTTTATCCGCCTTAACCTGAATAAATTGACTGGAAAAGAACATGATTTCTATTTGTTACTTCTCCTATCTGACCATTGTTTAATTATATCTTTCTCGATTATCCAGTTCCATGCCTCTATATGTATTTCTCCCTAAATCTGAAAATTTGTATTAGTTTCTTTTTATTTTTAGCCCTATTTTTTATTTTTAATCTGTTTTATTTGTATTTGATTGATAGCAGAATATAGGATTGATTTACATTTGGCTGTTGAAATAGTTCCCCTACTTATTTTTCATCCAACTTGTATCAACCAGTATATACACAGAAATATTCTTTTTGTTAATCCATTTTATTTTGTGTGAAGGAACAGGTTTCTCATTAATAATCCCATTTATGTTTAAATAATCCAATATTTGTCTATTCATAAATTCTCATCTATTATCATAATATAAAATCTGTGCTTTGTTCAAAATTTGTTTTCTATATAAACCACAAATTGTTCAAGTCTGCTGAGGTTGTTATATTTGTGGCTTATCAGGTGTAAACAATGTAAGATGATTCATTAAATACTATTTTTTATGTTTTTTAAAAAATCTGGATCATAATTATAATAAATTTGACTGCAGAGTATAGACTTAGCCCAGCTATCAGTGAATGCTGAGAGATATTTATTACATTTGAAGTAAAAGATTAAGAAATATATAGCATAAGGAAGCTGTACTTCCATCTAAACGACATTGAAAGAGTGTTTGCACAGAATTTCCTTTATCACTTAAACCGAGAGACTCATTTTATTAACAAGCCAGATAAGAGACACATTGAATGATACTGTATAAAGAATCTTTCCGTTATATGTCTGCCATTTGCTCTAGTGGTTCATAGATGTAAACAAAAGAAACTAATATTTTAATTGCCATATGATTCCAGCAGGATGTAGCCAAAGCTTCATAACAATTAGCAAAGATAGTAAGAAGAATTTGTCATCATCAATTGACATGATCAGCAACTTGAATATTATCTACTTCAAAATAATCTGCCTATCATTTGAACAGCTTTATCTGATGATATACAGATTGAAATGTGGCTCTTTTGAATTTGGTTCTTAACTGCCATCAGAGGTTCTGGGTTTGATTTCTTAAAACAGAACAATAAATACAGTTAATGCAAGAAAGAGTTTGAAGATGCTGAAGAAAATTTGTTAAGTAGGCATTCTGGTTATTGTTAAAACATAGTTAGCAAAATGAATGCAACACAAGAAAACGGGAAAGGAGCAAAGGAAATTTGAAGGATTTTAGGAAAAAAAGCAGGAAATCTTCGATAGTACAAATTTTCTATAATATTAATTCTATATCTTTGATATATTTAGTATGCCTTAATAATATTGATTACTTTTATTATTAGCAACTAACTATAATTCATATGTATAGTTCAATATTCTGGAAATTGATATATTTTAAATATTTTTTCAGGTATGATGCTTTGTGCATTCTCCTTCGTCATAGCAAGAATGTTCGTTTTTGGTTTGCGCACAATGTACTTTTCAATGTTTCAAATCGCTTCTCTGAATATCTTTTGGAATGCCCTAGTGCTGAAGTAAGAGGAGCATTTGCAAAATTGATAGTATTTATTGCACACTTTTCATTACAAGATGGACCATGTCCTTCTCCTTTTGCTTCACCTGGACCTTCTAGTCAGGTATGCAACCAAAATGCAATATGAAAAAAAAATAGTTTATATACAATAGTATAATAACCCATTTTGATATAAAGCATCGTAGTTGGTTAACTATTTATGAATTCATGTTGCTTATATAGGTAGTGGCTTATATAGGTAGTCCTTGAGTTACAACTCTTCATTTAGTGACCGAAGTTACGATGGCACTGAAAAAAGTGATTTATGGCCATTTTTCCATACTTAACAACTGTTGTAGCATCCCCATGGTTATGTGATTAAAATTCAGATGCTTGGCAACTGACTCATATTTGACAGTTGCATTGTCCCAGAGCCCTGTGATCCCCTTTTGCAAGTCAATGAGAAAGCCAGATTCACTTAACAACCATATTACTAATTTACCAACTGCAGTGATTCACTTAACAACTGTGGCTAGAAAGGTTGTAAAATTGGGTAAAACTCACTTAACAAATATCTTGCTTAGCAACAGAAATTTTGGGCTCAATTGTGGTTGTAAGTCAAGAATTACCTATATTAACTTCCTGAATATTACTGGCAGTTGATATCTGCTCCATATTTAGCTGATTTAACTTGGAGAGGAAGAGATAATCACTTAAGTTGTGGGGAAAATAGGAGGCAGGAGACAGGTAGTCCTCAACTTACAACCAATTGTTTAGTGACTATTCAAAGTTACAATGGTACTGGAAAAAAATGTCTTTATATTATTCACATTTATGATCGTTGCATTTTCTCAGTGGTCACATGATCAAAATTTGGGCACCTGGCAGTTGGAATGTATTTTATCATAGTTGTACTGTCCCGGGTCATGTGATCACCATTTATAACCTTCCCAGCCAGCTCCCAACAAATAAAGTCAATGGGGGAGGCCAAATTTATGTAATGAACGCACAATTCACTTAGCTACAGTGATTTGCTTAACAATTTAACTCACTTAACAACTGCATTGTTTAGCACGGAAATTTTGGGCTCATTTGTGGTTGTACATCGAGGGCTATCTGTAGCTAGGTTGACTGCCTTGAGTTAAAAAAAATACAAATATATATTTGGGGTGTGTAATGATAAAGAGGTGGAATGTTATTATAGTTATTGTGGTTGGTTGCCCAGTTAGCCAGATGTTTAAACTGAATTTGGCTGTTTATCAATCTATCAAGACTTTGCTTAGGACCTGAGATAATCAGATGTTATTTGATTATAGTTGGTCAGACAATTATTATTATTTGTCTACATTATATGCATACAGTGTGCATATATTACACTAGATCTTCACAGCAGTATAAGATAGTTAATATGCACTTTCATTACATTGTGATTTGAGATTTGTTTCTAGTCCAGTTGGTCCCTTAAAAAGATTTATTAAAATTGTAATTTATGTTCTAATATAATTAGCCTGTAAATAAAACATTAACTCACCTCATTTTTATAGGCATATGACAATTTAAGTTTGAGTGACCATTTGTTAAGAGCTGTGCTGAATCTTCTTAGAAGGGAAGTGTCTGAGCATGGACGCCATTTGCAGCAATATTTCAATTTGTTCGTGATGTATGCCAATTTAGGTAATTTTCTGGTTTTTTTCTAAAAGCAATTAAACTAAATGTTCAGATAATTTCATTTGATTATGCCATATTATTCCGTTTCCCTTCCCTTTGAAAAAATCCAATCTCATTTAAAGGTTCATGCCATTTTTTAATATAGCCCATTAGGTGTTGCAGAAACTCTTTTACAATGAAAGCTGTGGTTTTAAGTTATCTTCTGGAAATTCCCTCCAATTCTTCAGTGAAAAAAACAGTAATTGGGAGGCTTCTATGAAATATGTATTACCAGTGTACATTTGAATCCAAGGCTAGAGGGAGTATTAAACGTTTTCTAAACTTTAAAGGTGGAGAAAAAAGATCTGTCAGAACTGGCACGCTCCAAGTTGCACTGATTATAAACATACCTGACAAATGCCTTTGGAGAGGACAATAGATACTCAGTTCTGTTCCCCTGTGTCATCATTGTATCTTTGTCTTAAGCTGTTTTTATGACTTCTGTCTTATTTTTTATGTTTTAAGAATTGTAAATCACATAGTCGCTGAAAGTTTGGTGGTGTATAAATTTAATAAATTATTATGTGTGGATAATCTGCAGTTAGATTCACAGTCTAAGATTGATGGAAACTTAATAATTCAAGTCCAAACCAAGGATGTAATATTATTATTCAATTTTTATGCAAGCACATTTGGTAAAATGCTAGGATCAACTAGGTGTTGCTGTCTGGTTATATTCACATTTCCATTTTTTTCCCAGACATGATCCGGTGATTGAATTATGATACGTATGAATTTTTGTAGATAATATTTTGATAAAATATAATTAGATTCCTAATGATTTCTCCCTTTTATCACCTTTCCATTTAGGTGTAGCAGAAAAAACACAACTTTTAAAATTAAATGTCCCTGCAACATTTATGCTTGTGGCACTGGATGAAGGTCCAGGTCCTCCAATCAAATACCAGTATGCTGAATTGGGCAAACTATACACTGTGGTGTCCCAACTAATCCGCTGTTGCAATGTGGCATCACGGATGCAGTCTTCTATTAATGGTACTATTTTGCAGTTTGTAAAAGAATGTATTTAGTATGAAACCTGTGTGATGGAATTTGGATAAACTTTGCTACATGTTTCTAATAGATTTAATAATGAGAAATTTAAATCAGCTGTTATGCATAAGAAATTTCATTACTGTTAGATCTTACTGAATATATTATATCAATATTTTTATAGGGTGATGTATATTCTGTACTGATAAAGAGTGAGAGTGATCAGGCTCTGAGATGCTTTCTTCAGAAACAGCATGAATCAGTTTGAAGTAGAAAATGAAAATTTTAGTTCCTAGAGTTGATTGCATTGTACAACCGTGCTTTTGGTGAATGCTTCCACTTAGAATTGTGGACTGCATTCTGTCTTTAGAAGAAGTACTAGCTTTTACTTTAACACCAGTTTCCTTGTGTTAATTTCATCATAATTTAAATTATACTTTTAAAGAAAATTCTATTATTAAATTTGCTAGTAAAATAGAAATCAATGCCAGTGATACATAAAACTTCCTTTTACTGTTGTTTTAATACAGTTGTCAAGTAGCATTACCAAATAGTTAGCTCCAATATGAGAGCATTGCAGCACTAAAAAAACCCACCACATTCTGGAATGACATTTTACATAACTAACTGATGTTCCTGCAAATAATTGCTTCGGAAAATTAATTGCCCACCCATAATCTAGGTCTATACATGAGTTTTCTGTTAAACAGGAGATATGTATGTTTGTGTGTTAGCATGGGTTTTAGAATTTGATGTTATTAATATATATCATTAAGAGCAAAAAATAAAGTACTGCATACTTATTTTAGGTAATCCTCCACTTAGCAATCCATATGGTGATCCTAATTTATCACAACCAATAATGGCACTGCAGCAAAATGTGGCAGACATTTTGTTTGTGCGGACCAGTTATGTGAAAAAAATTATAGAAGATTGTAGTAATTCAGAAGAGACTATCAAACTACTTCGTTTCTGCTGTTGGGAAAATCCTCAGTTTTCATCTACAGTTCTCAGTGAATTACTTTGGCAGGTAAAAGCAAAAAAAAGGATATCCTATGGAAATGGCTTTGTGATATCATTGTTACTGATATATGTACAGTTTGATTCATATCCATATAAAATATTTGCATCCCATATCTCAAATATATTTCCAAGCAAAATGGCTCCAGCATATTAAAACAAGTAATTAATAGTAGAATTGAAGTTTGTGAACCAGCTCACAGGAATTGGTTTTCTTTATTTCTTTTGTCGCACTGAACTTAAAGGACCGATTTTTACTCTTGAAGAAGCAACTTCAGTGCATGGGAAGCAATTCATAAACAGTTTTCAGGCAGTTTAATTCACACTATATGACAAAACTCAATTAACAAATGATTTTACATGAGATAGACCATATTCCCACAGTGGTTTACTTAATTTGTATAATGAAATTATGGCATAAATGTTATGCATTAAAATGATACAACTTTTCATTATGGTGTCTTCATGCAGATGAATTAAATTGCTGTAATAATGAATCTTTATATATAATACACATTTCTAAATAATGGAGACCTTCCCTTCGCAATTAGTACATTCACTGTACTGTCAAAAGAAAAACAAAAACCACAGTTAGCTGCAATGTAGCTGCAGTTCTTGGTTTGGTATTAAAGTACAGTAAACTCACAAGTTGGCTCTTCTATATTTTATTTTAATGGCTTTCTAAAATCAGAAGCCGTAGTCATGTATTAGTAGAACTAGAATATGAATAGGAGAAGGAAAAATAGACTTCCCCAAATTTTTGATAATTGATTTGATATTAATGTGAACTAATCTAGTGGGAAAGCAGAAAACTTTGGAAAATACTTGTGTGTTTTTAGTATTTTTATTCTAATAAAGTTCAGTGATTTTTACACACACACACACAGAGAGAGAGAGAGAGAGAGAGAGAGAGAGAGAGAGAGAGAGAGAGAAATGATTACACATGGACATACATACCTAGACTCATAGGCATATGTACATGAAGAGTCATTAATCATTTAATTATAAAATCTTATTTAAAAGCTTTTTCCCGATAGTTTGTTATGACCTAAAAAGGTTCATAATACTAATTCATGATACATATTATTTGTGATACACGTTTGAATTATCAGAAGTTGTATGTAAATATTTTTTTTTCAAGGTTGCTTATTCCTACACATATGAACTTCGACCTTATTTGGATCTACTTCTCCAGATCTTACTAATTGAGGATTCTTGGCAGACTCACAGGTTAGCATTTGAGATTCTTGGTCTTTTCTTCTATTTGAAAATCTACTAGAAGCCTAAAACTAATAATTAAGTTGCCTAACAAATGCAAATTTTACTTTTGTAACAATGTAAATTATGTATTTGAGCAGGAGATATTCAGGTGACGATGGGGCACGCTATTGCCCCAGAAAAAGACCAGTTAATAATTGGATGGGATTTATTCAGTCAGACCAAGTTTGAATGACAGATTTTAAATTTATGTATGCATTTGTAGAGGGGGGATGTAACGGATAATTATATTTCTAAGGCAAAATCTGTTTCTTCTTCTTCCTGACATTTAAATATTTTATTGGTAAAGTATTATAACTAAAGATGTGTCAAAGTGAAACTGAAAATATAACATTGCTAATATACACTGCACAATTATTAGGCAACCTGTATTTTGGAGGTTCAATTTTATTATTGAATAACTACAGTACCCTTGGTCAATTCAAAATAAACCTCAAACCTGAATATTTAAGGAAGCAAAAGTTAGGTTTTGGATTTTTTAGGAGAATATGTGTGCACAATTATTGGACAACTATTAGTGTGCAGAATGATTATGCTACTAAATGAAAAAGGGAAATACGTCCATCTCACTCGTTTATTTGCATCTAAATTGAGAATAATAAGCAAACAACTCAAAATGTACAAATAAACATTTCTGACATTTCAAAACAAAAAAATCAGTGACCAATATAGCCACCCTTCTTTTCAATAACAGTCATAAGCCTTCCATCAGTTTCTTGATCTGTTGATGATCTGTTGATGATCAACTTTTTGTGCAGCAGTAACCACAGCCTCCCAGACACTGTTCAAAGAGGTGTACTGTTTTCCTTCACCATAAATCTCCTGTTTAAGAAGGGCCCACAAGTTCTCAATAGGGTTTAGGTCAGATGAGGAAGGGGGAGGGGCATGTCATTATTCTTTCATCTTTAAGGCCTTTACTGGCTAGCTACACAGTGGAGTTCTTCGATGCATGCAATGGAGCATTTTCCTGCATAAAAATCATGCTGGCCTTGAAAGATGCAGACTTTTTCCTGTACCATTGCTTGAAGAAAGTGTCTTCTAAAAACTGGCAGTAGGTTTGGGAGTTGATTTTGAGTCCATCTTCAACCCAAAAAGGTCCAACTAGCTCATCTTTCATAATACCAGCCCATACCAGTACCCCACCTCCACCTTGCTAGTGTCTGAGTCGAAGTGGAGCTCTGGGCCCGTTATTGATCCAGCCACAGGCCCATCCATCTGGTCCGTCAAAAGTCACTCTCATCTCATCAGTCCATAAAACCTTTGAAAAATCTGTCTTCAGATATTTCTTGGTCCAGTCTTGCCCTTTCTTTTTCTTTCTTTCTTTTTTTTTTTTTTGCAAAAAGTTTTTTTTAATTTTTTTTCAAACATACAAAGTACATCTTTTCGGAACAGAGCTTTGATCCGGTCATCAATTTGTTCAATTTTTTGTCATCTTTAACAAAATTTTATATATTCTATTTTGCCATAACACTTATTTCTTAATCTTAAATCACATATTTCAACTAATACCATTTTAGAAAAAGTTTACTCATATTTACTTAATCAATATAATTACCCTTCTATTAACCCACCTTAAATCTTAATTCAGTTAATACTTCATAATACATTTCATAATTCTTACCCTAAATCCTCACTATTAACATACAGTTCAAACATGTTTATATTCCAAAATTATTTCCATTTCTAAAACTTCCTTACATTTATTTATTACTTCATGTAATGCTCATTAAATCTTTATTCCATTATTACTTTATCAAATTTAAATCTTATCACTAAATTTAAAAATATAGCAATTTAACATTTAAACATAGTTCTTAATTCAAATAATGCTATTAATAGTTTCCCAATTATTTCCCTAAATTCTATGTATTTAACCATACCATTTATATAAACACCAATTAAGTAATTTTCGTTTGTAAATCATAGTCATATATTATTTCAATTTTCTTTTTTGCTTAAGTGAAAAATGTTCAAATTATTACAATTGTTATACATATTTAAACTATCCCAATTATTATAGCTATCAATTTTCTCAAATGATACCGTCCAACATCTTAATAAAAATTGATACATTATATCCATTGATATATTTTCTTTTTACATAATCTAATTCAACCTTTTCTTTTATCATTCCACTGTTAATCCCAGTGTAATCATCTTTATTTTTTCCCGTTAATCCCAGGGTAATCTCTATAAGTATTTAAACAGTATCCCAATTGTTATAGCTATCAATTTCCCCAAATAATATCGTCCAACATCTTAATAAAAATTGCTTCATCATATCCATTAATAAATTTTCTTTTAACATAGTCTATTTCTCATATATTTTAACTTCAATCCATATTTCTTTTTTAAGTATCTGTAACATATTTCTTCTCACATTTATTAATCTCAATATAGTTTTATAAATCCAAGTCGTGGACTTTTTTATTTTCCTTAATATTTTCCAACCTTTTATTCTTTTATCATTCACTGTTAATTCCAGTGCAATCATCGTTGTGTTATTGTTAATCTCAATATACTCTCTAGAGACCTCCTTTTTATTATAACTATTCACATGTTCAATTACTTATTCATATTTAATCACATTGTCTTTATCTTCTTTATTCTCCACTTCTATGTCTTATTCCTCCATCTTCATTTTCTTGTCCACTTGTATATACTCCATTTCAACTTCTGTATCCTCAAATGTTTGTCCTTTGTACGTTATAATTATTTCTCTTATTTCCATTGTCCAAGTCTAGATCAATTTGTTCCTTCTCTAATTCCTGCGCCATTTTTCTTTTTAAGTTAATATTATTCCAATTATAAGAGTTCCGTTGTGTTTCCTTCTTTTTATTTATTTTTTCTCCAAAAGTCAAACCGCTTGTAGACAAGAAAATCCCCACAAGTTCTCACGGATGTTATCTGTGAAGTCCACAATTTTCCAAAACAAAAACCAAGTTGCAATATTCCTTTTTACTCCAGATGGTGTCTCTGCAATCCACAATTTCCAGTTGTTTAAAAAGTATCCATTTTGTTTCAATTACATAACAATTTTATTTAGCTTCTCTTTTTCTTTTAGGTTTAAAAGTACCAAATCATATTTAAAGTCCAGTCAAAATTTAAATAACTCTTCTTTTTTTCCCTTTTTTTCCCTTTTATTTGTACATCACTTCTTTTTTAAAGCTTATTATCCATTCTCTTTGTTTTTCATTTTGTTTTAAATTTAAAAAGAGAAAAGGAAAAAAAAGGATCTCTTTATTTCTTTCCAGTCCTTTGACCATTCTCAAATTGTTGAAGGTTTCCAAATAGTTTGTTTAAAAATCTATTTTCTATTGAGTATTTGTCTCTTTAAAGTTAGGTTTCAAAATCTTCTTTGCCCCCACGCTCCTTAACAGCTATTTATCATTAGAGGTCTTATAATTAAAAGGTGTTTCCCTTGTTGTTATTTCAAGCCTGGGTTGGCTGTCACTCACCCGGCTTCAAAAAACTCCGTTCTCGTCCTCTTCTCTCTCCAGCTATATACTTAGTCCAGTTGTCCCAGTTTCGTGGCAGCCGCCATGGCTGCCATCCCCTGCCGCCGAGTCACAGAGAGTTCCCTCCGACCTTCGAGGAACTTGCCTGTTCCTCTTGGTCGTCCAAGGTGCCTCCCTTTCTTCCCGTCCCTGCAGGACGGTTCTGGTCTGCAGACCCATCGGCAGCGGTTCGTCAGCCGGGGTTTTCGCGGAACTCATCGGAGCGCTAATTCCCCGACTGTCTCACCGTGATGCCAAACCGGAAGACCAGTTTTGCCCTTTCAACGTATATATCTTGTTCAGTGGTGGTTGGGTTTCAGCCTTCCTTACCGTGGCCATGTCTCTGAGCACTGAACACCTTGTACTTTTGGGCACTCCAGGTAGGTTGCAGTTCTGGAATATGACAGCACTGGAGAATAATGGATTCCTGGTAATTTCACATTTGATTCTTCTCAAATCTGTGGCAGTTAATGTGCCTTTTTTTCTCAAGACGTTTCTTGCGATCCTGTTGACTATTTGCAACAAAACATTTGATGGTTCTGTGGTCACACCCCAATATCTTAGCAATTTCAAGAGTGCCTCTGAAAGATTTTTTACAATTATTGACTTTTCAGAGTCAGTTAATCTCTTTTTTAGCCCATTTTGCCTGAGGAAAAGAAGCTGCCTAATAATTATGCACATACTGATATAGGGTGTTGATCTCCTTAGGCCACACCATCCCTCATTACAAATACACATCATCTGATCTGCTTATATCCACTAAGCACTTAAGTTTATACACCTTGGAAGTGGAAAATATGCATACAAAGGATGATATGGTCAAAATACTAACTTGCCTAATAATTGTGCACACAGTATAATAAATATACAAAAAAGTAATTAAATTATACATCCATAAAGTAGTAGGATAGAATTCCCTTGGGAGTTGGGCGGCATAGAAATTCGATAAATTAAATTGATTTCAATACTTTAACATATCGTTAAATCTAGCTGTATAGAACTTATATTGCTCCATCTTCTCATTTTTAATAGTGTACTGTTTCAGCACAATGATATTTATATAATAGATATTTAACATTCTGCTATTTAGATGCCTTAATGAATATAGATAAGTGGATATTCTATCAATATTAGTTACAGTTTCAGACATTAAAGGTTACAAGGATTATGATTTTTGTTGCTTCTTAAATTGGTTCTCTGCAATTATCTTCCAATATATTCTGTGTTCTCTTTTATTTATTATATAACAGAAGGTTCTGCTAATATTAAGAAAGTGATACTCATCCACTATGTTTAATTACAAAGCTGCTTGCTATTTTTTAAAACAAATCCCAGAAGAGTGAGGAAAGGGGATTTTAATGAATCCTTCCTTCTTTTGTAGCTCAGAATATTAATGAAAAAATTGTTATAAAGAGAAATTAGCATTAACTTGCCTTTGCTTAATGTCAGTTCTTTCTTTGTGAAATAACAACACTGGGTCTAGCCCTGAGGAAAAGTTGGAAAGGAATAAAACTACCTTTTTATAACAGAGACAGTTATATAGATTTTAAGCCTTTGTGAAATTCTGATCTTTTGATTTGTTTGGCTTCCCTAAGGATTCACAATGCACTTAAAGGAATTCCAGATGATCGTGATGGGTTGTTTGATACCATTCAACGATCCAAGAACCATTATCAAAAAAGGGCTTACCAGTGTATAAAATGTATGGTAGCTCTCTTCAGCAACTGTCCTGTGGCGTATCAAATTTTACAGGTAATTGTTTCGATATTGTTTGTGTGGTGCTCACTGAAAAAACCATGGATTGATGGAGGCTTTTTTGGTCACATCTGAATTCTCAGCAGAATAAACTAGCTAAATCAAGTTATTATTTTAGTGAAATCCTGCCTCCCCATAGAAAGACCATTTTTAGTATTTCTTTGATTCTCAGTCATGAGCGATAAGCAATAGATTATATTAAAAGCTGAACGGAATGGAAGAGTTGGAATAATTCTTCAAATATGAAATGACTTCATTTTATCTCTACAGAGTAATGGAGATTTGAAGAGGAAATGGACCTGGGCAGTAGAGTGGCTTGGAGATGAGCTAGAACGTAGGCCTTACACTGGCAATCCACAGTATACATACAATAACTGGTCTCCACCAGTACAGAGTAATGAAACATCAAATGGTTATTTTCTGGAGAGATCTCACAGTGCAAGAATGACTCTTGCAAAGGCTTGTGAACTGTGCCCCGAAGAGGTGAGAAATCTAATGTTATTTTGAAATTCATTGGTACACAGATAATCTATCACAAAATTCTTAATAGAATTACAGCTTATATAATAGATATATGGATTGATATTTTGATATTACACTTTAATATGAGCTTTTAAAACCGGAAATTTATAGTTTCTTTATGCAGTAAGTTAATGAAGTTATTTTGATTGGGTTAAATCTTGAAAAAGAGCTGATAACTTGCATGTTAACATGGGATAGAAAATATTAATATTAAATACTACATTATACCAAGATGCTGTTTTCCCTTGGTATAACATATTGAGGAAAAAATCCTACATAAAAAGATCACTAAATCTTATATTTCCATTCTTTTCCAAGTTCTACTCTTAACTTTAAGCATCAGTTGTTCTCTAAATTTGCAGATTTTTATTTCTTCGATTTTATCAAGATTTTTCCATACAACAAAATAAGCCATAGTAGGGTTCAAAGTTTTTAACTTTGATTATTTTCTTTTCACAATAAAAACCCAGTTTACCATGGAGTGGTCCTGTAACACACACTTTTATTTAAAACATAAACTGAGAGCCAAGATCAGTGCATTAATATTCCACTGAAAAACTAATTCAGCAACCATTAGAAGTTCTGACCTGACCCTTTGTTACTCCAGTGCTGCATATGCATAGTCAATGTGAGAATAATCCATTTAAGCAAACATTTTTTTGACTTATTAGTAATCAATAAATATTGAATTATATCTAGTTGTTTGAAGCTCACTAAAATAAGTGAGTATTGTATATTCTTGCTAGAATAGACGATAGGGCAAAAGTCAGCATAGTCAAACAGGTGTAATTCCAGTGGAATAGAGCCCTGCAAATGTAGTGAGAGGCAGAATATGCAGCATTTTCTATTTTCATCTTTATTAGGAGCACTCTATTGTACAGTACAGAACCTCACAGTGAAGAAGATGTAGATGACAAAACCATAATACTAGTAGAATGATGTTTCTATGGGTCATAGATTAGTGGCAAGTGGGTACCAAGATGTTAAGTACATACATATAAAACTCATTTTGAGAATGATGCATGCACAAAAATGGAATGACTTGGTTCTATATTTGGTAATTTAAAAATTATTACCATATTTTCTGGCGTATAAGACTACTTTTTAACACAGGAAAATCCTCTCAAAAGTCAGGGGTCATCTTATACGCCAGGTATAAGCCTACTGACGCTCCGACTTCCCCTGCTGACCCCCAGTGATGGCGGGCCTCAGCTGTCTGGGGAAGTCAGAGCGTCAGTAATATCCACCTGGATGCCTGGGACGGTGGGGGAAGCTCCGCGCAGCAATCAGCTGGGTCCAGCATTCAGCGGCATGCAGGCTTGACGAGATCGGCACAGCTTTCCGAATCTGAGTTGCCGGCACTGACCGGGAGCGCCGACAACATTGAGGGGTAGTCTTATACGGCGAGTATAGCCCAAACCCTATATTTTAATAGGAAAAGTAGGGGGGTCGTCTTATACGCCCAGTCGTCTTATATGCCGGAAAATACGGTAGATCTATGAGTTAAAATGTCCGTACTGTGTAAGCTTAACAAATGTATAGAAAAATAATCATTTTTAAATAAAAAAGAAACATAAAATATTTTGCCAATTTTTTTAATGGAGTGGATTTCATTTCTAGGAACCAGATGATCCAGATGCTCCTGATGAGCATGAATCTTCTCCACCAGAAGATGCTCCATTGTACCCCCATTCACCTGGCACCCAATATCAACAGGTGAGCAAAGATAGATCTTAAAGAGAATTTGTTACTTCATTATAGCATCAGTGAAAGGCAGCTCCATCTCTTTCTTTCTAATCACAGCCAGCCTTTTGGACAGTGTGCAAACATTTGTTGGTGCTTGCAGGGCAATTTTACAAAGCAAGCCTAAATGCCTCAAAATATCTAAAGCTATGTGTATATTTTGCATAAAATGACTGCTAATAATAGAAGACAATTAGCACACTCCAAAAGTTTTAGTCTATAATTCTCAAATCGGTTTGATTATATAAGCTGTAGTTTACAGAAATTGTTGGCAAACGTATGTTAGGTCCTGATTGCCAAACATAGTGCTGATGTTGGGGTCAGCCCTAGATACTTTGGTGCCTAGGCAAAGTGTTGTCTGCCACACCTATTCATCTCCGCCCCTTGTCTTTTATCCCCAGAGCTAGGGTGGGGCTTAGTTAGCAGCAATGGCTCTTTGGTCCTGAGGACTGCCCCATAGCTTCCAGCTGCTCTCCTCTGCCTTCTACGCATCCACACATCAGGCACTGGACCCAACTGCTCCTCCTCTTCCTCATCAGCCACCTCCAGACCTGGGGGCTGTTGCCTCTCCATCTGGAGACTGATGTATGGTCCAGGCTCCACCTCTGTCTCTATCTCTAACAGCTCCATTCCCTCTTTCCCCTCGCTATGATTGCCTTGACGCTGGCCTCGACTCCCACTCCACCACCTCCATCTGATGGGGTGGGGAGGGGGCGGGAGAAGCGGGAAGAAGCGGCATTTGCGATGGCTGGAAGCTGCCAGTGGCGCAAGGCAGCCCTCCTCTCCTGCTGCTTGCAACTCGGAGTGGTAAATGGTGACTGGTCCGGAGAGCAGTCCTGATGCTGCACTTACAGCAGAGAGAAGAAGCTGGATTTTGCTTTGCGGAAGCTGGCGTCTGCAATGGAGAGCAAAATCCAGCTGCTCCCCGGACCAGTCACCATTTACCACTCTGAGTCGCAAGCAGCAGGAGAGGAGGGCTGCCTTGCACCACTGGCAGCTTCCAGCCATCGCAAACGTCGCTTCTTCCCGCTTCTCCCGCCCTCTCCCCTCCGCCAAACAGCACCATTCATTCCGGATGGCGAGGGCTGAGACAGAGAAAGAGATAAAGAATGAAAGAAAGAATGAGAGAAAACCAGGCTCCCTGTCCTGGCATGGACTGCTTTGTTTATCCGCCTTACAGCGTTCATCAAAGTTATGGAACCAGCTTTACCCCAAGCCACAACGTGGCCTCGAGGCTACCGCCCAAGCAGAAGCAGCCGAGCTGGAAGCAAAGCAAATGCAGTGGCATCTCCAATCCCTACCGAGGGGTGTTCACGGCCCCTTCCGCGAGTCCTCCGATGACTTTGCCGGATTATTTGGACACTTACAAGCGAGCGCAGCTAAAGGCGCTGCTGTCGCACGTCAGCCCGGGCCTCACCCCATAACTCCGTAAAGCCAACACCAAAGAAGTGGGCGTCCAGGTGAACCCGCGGGCAGACGCCGCGGTGCAATGCTCGCTCGGATTCTAGCCGCTCCAGGCCGTCCGACCTCAAAGCCCCTCAGGCCGGATCAACCGGGAGCCGCCACTCCCAGGCTTCTACTCGCTCGTGCTCGGTCGCCGCCTCTTCACTTTGCCCGAAGCGGCGGAGAAACCGAAGGCGCACCCTGAAGGGCCGGCTTCGTTTCAGTTCAACCAGGAGTCCGAGGAAAAGGGAATGCCTGTAGAGAAAGGGGACGGAAAGGCTGCCGATGAGAAGGCGGGAGCTGAGGGCGAGCTGCCAGGACACGCCATCTGATACTCTGCCCAGCAGCAGCAGCAGGTGGTCGGAAAAGGAGGCGAGGCTGAGGAAGGCGGGAGTCGCCTCGACGAGGAGGGCAGAAGAACCACCTTCCAGTTCTTAGAACAGAAATATGGCTATTTCCATTGCAATGACTGTAAGACCAGATGGGAAAGTGCCTATGTATGGTGCATTTCTGGAACTAATAAGGTATACTGTAAGCAGCTTTGTCGTAAGTGCCAAAAGAGCTTTAATCCCTATAAAGTAGAAGCAATTCAATGCCATATCTGTTCAAAGACTCATTGCTCCTGTCCCCAGAAAAAAAGGCACATTGACCTCAAGAGACCCCACCGGCAAGAGCTATGTGGCCGCTGTAAAGGCAAAAGATTATTTTGCGACAACACCTACAGCTTCAAATACATTGTTTGATCTGTGCAGTTTGTGTGCTGAGGTTGCATTTAGCTATGCACTTTGTTTCATAATATGGATTTCACTTTAGGATTCTGACCTGGCAATGGATAATGGACTAAAGATGTTTGTAATGCTAAGATATATTTGTAATTTATCACTGTACTGCCTAATTAATAAAACTTAAATTAAAAAAAAAGAAAGAGAGAGAGAAAGAGAGAGAATCAGAATGAGACAGAGCGAAAGAGACAAAGAATGAAAAGGAGAGAAAGACAGAATGAAAGAGAATGGGAGAAAGAGACAGAGAATCAGAGAGAGAATGAGAGACAGAGAAAGAGACAGAGAATAATGAAAGAGAGAATCAGAGAATGAGAGAGAGAGAGACAAAATGAAAGAGAATTAGAGAGAGAGAGAATCAGAATGAGAGAATCAGAATGAGAGAGAGAAGGGGAGAGAGAAAGAGAGAGAGTGGGGGAGAGAAAAGGGGAGAGAGAAAGAATAAGAAAGAAAGAGAATGAGAGAGAGTGGGGGAGAGAGAGAAAGAGGGGGAGAGAGAAAAAGAGAATGAGAAAGAGTGGGAGTGACAAGATAGGGCAAAAACGTAAAATGTGAGGACAGTCGTAAGTTTGAGGACTGGTCACAAGTGTGAGGACCAGTCAAAAATTACTTTTTCAGCCCTCTGAGTAGTCCATATGCACAAAAGGACTACCCAGAGGGCTGAAAAAAGTGATTTCTGACAGGTTCTTGCACTTTTGACCGGTCTTCACACTTATTTTATTATTTATTTTTTATTATTTATTTTATTTATTATATTTATATACCGCTGTACTCCCGGGGGACTCAGGGCGGTGTACAGACAAATGATAAAATACATATAATACAAATATTTTAAAGATTGATTAAAATACAATTAAATAATTTGGTCTTGAACCTAAAATTAAAACTCTAAATTTATGAGATTAAAATTTAAGAATTTAAGAGCAGTTTTAGAAGAGATTAGTCCAGGCCAGCCTGCTGGAATAGAAACGTCTTGAGGGCACGGCGGAAAGCGCGAAGATCCGGGATTGTCCGTATCTCCAGGGGGAGCTTGTTCCACATGGTGGGTGCCCCCACAGAGAAGGCTCTCCCCCTGGGGGCCGCCAGTCAACACTGTTTGACCGACGGTACCCTGAGAAGCCCCTCTCTATCAGAGCGTACTGGTCGGTGAGAGGGTACTGGTGGCAGAAGGCAGTCTCGTAGATACCCCGGTCCTAAGCCATGGAGCGTTCTAAAGGTAACCAAAACCTTGAAGTGCACTCGGAAGAACACAGGAAGCCAGTGCAGCTCCCACAGGAGGGGTGTCACATGGGAGTGCCACGTCACTCCCATAACTACATACATATTTCAGAGTAGTCCATATGCACAAAAGGACTACCCAGAGGGCTGAAAAAAGTGATTTCTGACAGGTCCTCACACTTTTGACCAGTCTTTTTATTTTGAAATTTACCAGTAGCGGCTGCATTTCCCACCCCCGGCTTATACTCGAGCCAATAAGTTTTTCCAGTTTTTTGTGGCAAAATTGGGGGCCTCAGCTTAGATTCGGGTCGGCTTATACTCGAGTATATACGGTGTATGGTTTATTCTCAGGAGATTTCTTTTCTCCCTTCCAAACTTACACGACTAATTTTTATTTCAATTTTAGGTTATAATTGATCCCAGATTATATTACATTATTATATACAAGTTTTTTAAATTAGTTTAGTTAATACATATGATGTAAATTATTTTACTATGTTTGACTCAAAGACTATGGTATCTTAGGGGCAAAAAAATTAATGACAGATTTCTTTAATAAATAATGCTACTACTTTCTCACCATTTCAATTCTGAATATTCTTCCCTTCTTTCCCCAGCTATTTGTTTATATTGATTGGATAGCATCTTTATTTTTCTTCAGTTCTCGCATGTAGTTAAACAGTGAATTGACATTTTGGTTTCATTATAAATTATTTTTTGTCTTATTGTTGTTAACAGATATGTTTTTATCTAGACTGTTACAAACTAGTCCACCAAGCAGCTATTTGAGTAAAGAAAGTGGAATAATTGTTCTTAAAATGTCTTTTCTTTCTTACAGAATAACCATGTGCATGGACAACCATATACAGGCCCTGCAGCACACCATATGAACAATCCTCAGCGAACTGGCCAACGAGCACAAGAAAATTATGAAGGCAGTGAAGAAGTTTCACCACCTCAGACAAAAGAATAGTGAAAAATGCACATAATTAACTTGCTCCATCAAGACTGTGCACCCAGGCCTTACAGTCCAACTTTTCTCTGTGTCTGGCTGATATTTAGAAAAACTATTCCTAATCAACATGGAGTGAAGAGTCTATTCACTGTCTTATCTGCAGAAAATTGCTGTCAATATATAACCTGCCTGCAGTGGAAAGTGTATAGTGTTTTGTAATAAATGGCCTGATGCTAATGTGTAAATGGCAAAGGTGTATATAGTATATTAATGTTTGACTGTTAATTCTTAAACAAGAAACTTTTTTTGTCTTGAATGAGACTCACAGATCTACAACAATTAATTTCTTGATATATCTGCTGCGCTCTACAACCAGTGTTGCCTGCCTAATGGCAGTTAGATCAACTCAACTCCTTACCTTTGCCCCACCCAAAAAGTAAGCCTCTTCATGTCAACCAGAAAAAATACTTTCATATAATTCTTTGCCACTGGAGTCCATTTTACTATGAGCATCATAATGACTGGTAACCTTTTAATTCTTTGGTTGATGTGGAAAATTGGTGATATTCCTTGTTTCTAGGTCTTTTTCCATTGCCTTTTCCATTCTGGTATTAAGTTAATCACTTGAAGCTATAGTTAAGCTGTAACATTTAGCATGGCTTCACACCAAGTTAGAGTAGCCAGTGAGGAAAGAAAATTTCAGTTGTCCAAAATGACAACTGCTGTTTAAACCCTTTTCTTCAGACACCTGGGTTATAAAACAGGAAGGGAGGGTTGGGCAAAGTGACCGATGATTTTCAGTTGCACATATGTTCCTCACATCTGATGTTTGACAGTTCTGTCTCTGGATGGGGTAAAAAAAACACTTTAGTTTTCAGTAATAGGAAATTAAAAAATTTAAAACAAATATGCAAATTTTGCTATGCCAGGATGCCTGGAGCATAACAGACTGTATTTGGTGTGCTTGTTTTGTTTCTTCAATAGAGCTTATTTGATAAAACTTCTAATACTTTCCTTTATACTGCACTGCAGTGAAGTGGAAGTCAACAAAATCACACAATACTTGTGAGTGCCACTGCACCAAGTTAACTTGCTGATTTTCTGCTCATGCACAATTCTACTTGAAAGCAAGAATTGTCTTAGCTCTATATCCATTATAAGAGAAATCTTAACCTTAGGAGCAGGGTTTGATTAAAGTAAATAAACTACTGGTTAGTCAAATATAAACCCGAGGTATCTCTGTTCCAGAGTAAACATTTGTTTTAAGACTTCAAGGAGCTCATCAGTAAATACTGTATTTAAATTAAAATTGGTAACTTGAATGTGTGTAATTATTTTGGAACCTGTCAAAAAACCAAATACCCCTGCAAACAGATACAGCCCACCCTATACTATTTAAATATTTGCTGTTTTATTTTATAGAAATTATTTTGCTGAATTCACAAATAGAATTTGATTTAAGAAGACCATTTTTGTCCTGTGGTATGTGTGTGTGTTTTTTTTTAAAAAAACAGAATGGACAGGTAGTTGAATTCTGTGCACTATACTGAATTCTGGAACAAAAGTCACAGTGAGATTTGGTGGACAGAAATTTGACCCTTTACAAAGAATAAAAAAAGAAACCTGTCATAGTTTCTTAATGTGACTATCTTGTACTTTTTGTATGTTTTATATGTATATATATATTTAATGAGCACAAGCTTTCTGGTATTTTTATTAAGTTAATACAAACAATGCTGCTTATCAAACAGGATTTATAGTTGAAATAAGTAAAATGAGGAAATCACAGATTTCTTTTGGATTTAGTGTAATTAGAGTCTTAACACATTTTTATTCTAGGTAACAGTATTCATGTTACCCTTCCAGGTTTGCTCTAATATACTTGTTATGTTTTAATAGCATTTTCTTGGATTGGTTAACAACATTCGATTGAAGCTTTACCCATCTATTTGGGTAAATTTAGTACTAGCTTAAACAAAATAATACTCTGATTTTGTGTTAGAACCTCAAGCAATCCCTTGGTCCAGCATTTATTGTTAGATGTTATTTCAAAGACTCTTTTTGCCTTCCAAAACAAGGTAGTTATTACTTCAGCCTTGGAGGCGGGGAGTGAGAGAAGCAAGTGTGACACAATTGTGGAACTTATGTTCACAATGCTGTTATGTTTTTTACCCTCCATGGGGGAACATGTTTTCAAATGTTCGGGTTTAGGGTTGTTACTAGTAAACTTACAGAAAACTGTATGAGAGTATGGCCTGTTTGGAAGTCAACGGGTAGCAGAAACATGAGAATTCTTTTTGCTTTTGGCAAAATGTTAGATTTGTTCCTTTTAAAATGTTCTTCGCAGTAATTTATGCTTCTGTCAGTTTCGGCAACAGTAGCTTCAAAACTGTAATTTTATTACCTCAGTATTGATGGCACACATTAAAACCAAGTCCTCAAAGTGCCTAAATGTTTGATTTTACTTTTCCTTTTATTATTGAATTCTGGTTTTGTTTTTTGGTTTGTTTGTTTTTTTAACACCTAAGGAGAAACTGCTGTCTTCCATAAAAGTCATTCACTTAATGTTAATCTTACCTTTTTAAAAATTATTTTATGATTCAAACAAAAGTAAGTTGAACAGTTATAGAGAAAAAATAGCAATTTTCTTACTAGAATGTATTTATAAAAATAGCTTTCATTTTTATAGGACCAATTCTATATGCATATAACTCTTTATCACTGAGCTCAGTGAATACTAAATGTTTTGTTTTAGTATTCTCACTGCTAAACTCTAACCTAATTAAATAAGTATGCATGGCTCCAGCTTGCCGTTTTTTAATGTATTTTCACTTTGAAAGATTTTTTGAATGCCAAAAGTCACAGGAGCCCCATTCATTAAAATCAAAACAAAACTAGATTCTAGTCCTTAGCAGTTGTGGGAAATAAGGGTAAGCATGATTGCAATGATCTCTGAAAACCAAGCAAGAAGTAAAAAATATCCAAAATAGAATTTTAAACTTCATAATCCTTAAGTTGCATAATGTAGTTTGTTTTGAGAATTAGTTTTAGAAATGCATGTATTGATTTGCTTTCCTTTTCAAACAGACTTAATTCAAAATAATGATATAGAGAATGTGTATATATAGAGACAACTTTTGAATGTCCTTTGTTCATAAGTGAATTAAAAACAGTAAGTATTTGAAATAGTCAGTTCAAATAGAGTTAAGAATAAAATAGTTTTTCTTCCCTTTTTTGGCACACTTTCTTATAGAAGAATACATGATCTTGCCACTGCTATACAGGCATTCTTAAATGAAGTTGCACTTTGATGAAAAGCATATTCCTTAGGTGAAATAATCTGAAGAACCATCCCAATAACACTCCTATGTATTCCATTGGAGCTTGATTAAAATACAGTTTTGTTTTTCAGACAGTCCTAATGCTCACTGATCTCCATGTACTGTTCATTAAAAAAAGTAATATTACCAAATGTTATATGGCTAAATGTATGTGCTATATAAAATAGATTGTTACGGATATTGTTAGCACAGGTTGTGCTAGGATTCACATTCTTAAAAACTATTTTACCAAAAAAAAAAAAAAACCCAGAAATTTCTGCAAGAAATAAATACTTCAGAAAAGTACAAACATTTTTCTCTCAAATGAGATTATAGCAAATTGAAGAAAAATATGATAAGGCAGGTTAACGCTTGTATGTGTACCATTTCATGATACTCGTGCCAGGTGGTGATTTGTATATTATTGAGTCATAAATCAAATGTTTTGGCTGAAACATTTGCAGTTTTGCAATGATTTCTTTCCTAAGAATGAAAAAAGTTGACAGAAGAGAGTTTCTATCTCTTCCTGTTTCTTCTAACAGTCTATCCTGAACTCAAGAAGAATCCTCTATCTGAATTGGAACAGTTTTCTCCTCTGTGTGACACTGTTCAACTTAGTTATCTTCTACCTCTTAAGAAACTATTTGGGGGAATGGGGAGGAGGTAGCTGAAATGTACTGTTTTCCATTTTCTTTCATAATTAGTTTACCAGATCCAACTCTTTTTTTTCCAAGGAATCCATCCCAATACTGTAAATAGAAGCAAGTTGCCACCTATTGATCCTGTTTTAGTTATACATTTGACTGTAGGCTCTTATCAACTTTGTTTGGCTGGTTGAACCATTTAAAAAGAAGAAAGTTTTTCCGTATTTTAAATTTTGAAACAAAATGGATAAAATCTACATGTGTTCTGTCTTATTAGTTTTTCAACTTCCTATTTTTGAAATTAATTAGGCTTTTCTCTATTTGTCTAATTATTTAAACATGGCTACAGAATTAATATTGTTCATTATATTAAGATATTTCTGGTACTTCCTATTTTGTGAGGAATTTTACACTGAATTACTCTTTTTTTCCAAATCAAAACATTGCATAAATTATGTACTGAAGTAGATTTGAATCACAATGGCTTCCAGGTGTCTAAAAAATAAATACTACAAAATATGTATTTGGGACAGGCCTAACTACAAATCAGAGAGCTCACTAGATAGCCTTGGGCAAGTTACTTCTTCAACGTCAGACTCTCTTATTAAGGTAAAGTACTATAGTTGTATGCAAAAAATGTATACATCTTTGGTCAAATCACAGCAAAGCTGAAAACAGATTGAATTTTCAGCAAGACAGTGATCCAAAACATACCTCTGACTCAGTTTGTTTAAAATAGCTAATTTTTTTTTGAAATGGTCTTCAAGGTCAATCAAATGGTCTTCAAACAATCTTCAAGATTGTTTCTGAATTAGAAATGTTACGTGAGGGAGAGAGAAAGGGGGGCAAAAATAAAAAGTCCAAATAAGACTAACAACGGAAAAGTGAAAGCTGCTAACTTCTGCCAAAGGAAGTCATGGGGATGTCTGTTAACTGACACAAGCACAGTTGTCAAATTGTATGCCAAGCAAATTATATATTTTTTCTATAGATCTTTTAATTCATTTTGCTTTTTCTTGATCCAATAATAATTCTAAAATTTATTAAACAGCTTTTGTTACCTCCCCCCCCAGTCACAATGATACCAAAAATATTAGTTTTGTTTCATTTGATATGGATTAATTTTCTGACCTCTTTAAAAAGAAAAATAATGTATTTTCAATATTTTACTAAATTAATTTTTGGGACAAACTGGATGACATTTTTACTGTTTTGCTTTTCTAAAAATGCTATCTTTTTGGTAGTTCATCCTTTTGTTCTTTTTTAAAATGCATCAGTTGCTCTTAGTGTAAACAGCTAAATGTTCACTAAATTCATGGTGTACTTTGTTATTTCTTTTCTTTTTTTAATTACTTTAATTGCTAAAAGATTCTTATTGTTCCTGCACATGTGTTTTCTGTATGCCTCTTTTTCTATACTGGCTTACCTCTGAATAATAATGCAATATTGGTTAATTTACCTTTTTTTATAATTCCAAGTCTGTTTTTGAATCTCAGAAAATAATGCGTCACTTTCAGTGCAGTATTATGGTTGTTTGACTGACTTCTTAAAATAGTAACAATAACTGTTCTAAACCACTTAGCTCAGTAAAGTGCTTTCTTTGTATTGAGCCATGGTGATGCAGTGGTTAGAATGCAGTACTGCAGGCTACTGCCAGCGGCCAGCAATTCGGCAATTCAATTCTCACTGGCTCAAGTCTTCCATCCTTCCAAGGTGGGTAAAATGAGGACCCAGATTGTCGGGGGCAAAATGTTGACTCTGTAAACCGCTTAGAGAGGGGGGCTGTAAAGCTTTGTGAAATGGTATATAAGTCTAAGTGCTATTGCTACTGCTAAGTGCTATCCTGCATCTGGGGCTTTTTCCCTCCACTGAAGTCGCCTCACAAATGGGCTTTGCATCCAGTGTCTACATATTCACATGCACTGACTTGTCTTCCCACCAAAGAAGGGCTAATAATCCAGTGAGTGTAAACTTGGATTTCCTGTTACAAGAGTTTCAATCATCACTTACAAAGGACAGGGGAATTTAAGTAAAGAGCTGGAACTAAAATCCAATGAACATGGTTATGATTTCAGTACAGGTATGATAACCTTTTCTTTCTTTGGGACTAATTATTCAAAATATATTGCAATATTTTTATTTTTAAATATTGATATGTGTTTTTTTTATAAATGCTTCATGCTTTCTCAATCAGTCTTTTTTTTAACCTTTTTACCTGACATGATTTAAATTCTGATGTTTTGTTTTTGTATTTAAATACATTTTTTTAAATGAGCAAGATTTATTAGCATCTTAATAAATATTCTGTTTTCCTAATAGACATAGGCTCTTGCAGCTATAATAGATTGTTCAGGTAATGCTGTCAATATTATTGACCAATAGTTCTAAAAAGACTGAAACTTTGCTGTTTTGAACATTGTAACTTCTAATTTGCAAGTAGCAAGTAATAATCCTCCAGAATTTATTCAATGGCAATTTGAGACAGGACCAGCTCAGTGAAGAATGCCAAGAGAAACATTTGGAGGGCTAGAGGGTCTGCAACGTATTTGGTGTACTACTTTGGATCCCATGCAATGTGATTTCCCATTCCCAACCTTCCGGCCCTTCCGAATACTGTACTTCCAGATTCCACTGGTTTTTGAAAGCATGGGAGCAGGAAGCTGCATTGAGAAGGGAATTGTATTATCTCAGCACTGAGAGATGCTGATTGGATAAAGAAGAGACTAAAATGCTACCCTGTTTCCCCAAAAACAAGACCTATCCTAAAAATATGTTCTAGCATGTTTTTATGTGTGCACCTAATATAAGCCCTACCTGCTCTGAAATAAGCCCTACTTAAGAGCCTGCACAGCCAGCCACCCACCCATTCTGTCTGGTTGCTCGCAGTGCTGCAGCGATGAGGTGACCCGGGATGGTGGAGCTGCCCCCATGTGCCCCGCACCGGCTTATCTCAGGGCCCCCACTGCCAGGCCATCCACACCCCAACACCTGCCTCGCGGCGATGGCACTAGCATCCATATTCAGCAGGAGCCCATGTGGCCACCAGCCCACTTCTGCTTGCTTGCAGTGCAATGAAGCAGGAGGCGGGCTGGTGACACGGCCGCAAGATGAGGCAGGTGTCAGGGCATGGATGGCCTTGCTGCGGGGACCCTGAGGTAAGCCAGTGCGGGGCTTGTGGGTAACCTCCACCCCCCGCCTTGCCTCATTGGCACAGCACTGGGGCGTCGCTCAGCCACCTACTCCATTGTGGCTGTGAGCAAGCAGAAGTGGGCTAGTGGCCACATGGGGTCCTGCTGGAGCCGCTGCCACAAGGTGAGGCAACTGTCAGACCATGAATGGCCTGGCTGCGCGGGCCCTGAGGTAAGCTGGTGCAGGGTGTATGGGGCAGCTTCCCCCTCCCCCATGGCTGTGGTACTGGTGCACCACGTGGCCTTCTGCCCCACCGCGAAGCAAAGAAGTGGGCCTCCTGTACATGGGAATAAGGTAACCCCAAAAATAAGCCCTAGTGCTTATTTTTGGGCCCAAAAGAAAATATGACCATTAAATTAGTGGAACTTTATAAGTATAAAGTATTTAATATTTTGCTAGCTGAAATAACACATCATTTGAATCGCTTACGTGATACCAAATCTATAACTGAAAATTAAATATTCCAGTATGTTCATCACAATTAATCCCCAAAGGAGTCATCTTCTAAATTGATGAGGGTCGTAAAACTAGTCTAGATGATATTTTCTTTAGATGATATTTGCTGTCTTAATTCTATAGAAGCTCTTTTCAAAAAGATCCTTTTCAGACATAACTACAATTCTCAGAATTTATTGACAAATTGAGATCATGCTGGCTGAGAACACAGAGTTGTATGCCAAATGCATCTAAAACATACCAGGATTAGATATAATTGTCCTGAATTTTTTGAAGTGGACTTGGCAAGTTAAAAAGCTTAATGTTATCTCTTGTGACTCCTTAGACACTGGGGCATGAAGGTAATAGCAAATTATGAACTGTTCTTCAGAATGAAGGCAGGTCCATGTTTTTAAACATTTACATCTGTTGAAACAGAATAATTAATGGTAAGGCCAATCTTCCATTATCAAATAGATATTTGAAATACTTGTAATTCATTTACATTCTTCTTAAATTTGAATAGTTATATATTATTATATCAATACTATAAACCTCGGGGGGGGGGGAAATTGAGGGTGGCCTTTAGAGAAATGCTATAGAACAAAAAAAGGATGGATAGAGAAGAGATATAACCTTTCTCTCCCCATTAGATCTTTATCCAAACAGAGTCTGGAGTTTATAGATTAATATCTTTGCTCCTCTACAGAGGATATTTTTAAAAAGCCCAAATATTCATCCACTTTCATCATTAACAAAAGTTAGCTTTTTCAAAAGTTGTTAATTTCAGAATGTTAACTTTAACCTTTTTGTGTATTATCATTAGCAGTTAGTGTTGCTGGGATTTATGCTTTGGATAACTCTTATCATTATAAAGTTGGTTCTAAACGTTGCATCTTGTTTTATTTTGCAGTATTGCTGTTTGCAACATTAGAGGTGCAAAACCTGTAAAATCCATGAAACATGATTTGATTTTAATGGTTGATATTAAGTACTGCAAACTGTTACATGTGGGTAACAACCATTTTTTTAAAATAAGTTTTTATTTTTTATTATTATAATATAAAATGACATTACAAGACATACAACATTTATATATATACTCTCTTAACAGCTATTTCGTGATGATCTTCTAATATTTACATTTTTGCCCTTTTCCCTTTATATTATTCCAGTTTCTTCTTGTCCCCTCTTAATTACAGTGTATTTATTAAGACCCATATTAACTTTATATTTTCTATACATTAGCATATTCATTCTTTCCTTATTTACATTTCACCCCTATTTTTCTTCTCCGTTATTTCTATTCTCCGGCCACTTATACCATTTGTGCCAGATTATATAATATTCTGTATCCTCTTTCTTTATCCATCTCGGCACTCTCTTAAGATTTTTTTTAATCAACTCTTCTTCTGTAGGTATATTTTCTTTTTTCCAATTTTGTGCGTATACTATATGGGCAGTTGTTATAATATGTAAGATCAAATATTTTATTTCCTTGGTGTATTTTTCCGTAAATATCCCTAATAAGAATGTCTCTGGTTTTCCACTCATAGGTTGTTCTATTATTTTCTCTAGCCATTCTTTAATCTTAGCCCAGAACTTCTTTGCAGCTGGACATGTCCACCAAAGGTGGTAGTATGTTCCGTAGCTCTTGTTACATCTCCAACACACTGGAGATTTACTCGGAAACATCTTTGCAAGTCTAGCTGGGAATAGATGCCATCTATGAAACATCTTCAACTGTTTTTCCTTGTATGCCGTGGACATTGTTAATTTTGTATTTATTTGCCACATTTTTTCCCATTTCTCCAATTCTATTGTGTGGTTAAAGTTTTTTGCCCATTTAATCATTGTATCTTTAACTATTTTAATCAGTAGAATATACAGATTTTTGCTGCATTATAAAATGGGGCAACAACCATTTTCAATACAGTATTTGAATATGGCAAGCTTCAATTCTAGGATGGCAGCCAGAAAAAAAGGCATGGAAAGAATGGAATGGAATAGAATAGAATTCTTTATTGCCAAGTGTAATTGGACACACAAGGAATTTGTCTTTCGTGCATATGCTCTCAGTGTACATAAAAAAATACATTCATCAAGAATCATACAATATAACTAAATAAGCAATCAAATCATACTAGGAAACAACAATTTAAATCATAGAGATACAAGCAACAAGGTTATAATCATAAGTGGGAGGAGATAGGTCGGGTCCTCAAACTTTTCAAACGGGGCCGATTCACAGTCCCTCAGACTGTTGGGGGGGGGGCCGAAATGGCTGGGTGAGCGTGGCTAGGTGGGCGTGATTGGGTGGGCGTTGCCAATTTAACTGTCCATTTGATGCCTTTCTCCTTCCTAAACTGTACTTGCTCAAGCCAAGGAATTTATTTACTTAATAAGATCCACCCCCCAAAGGGAAAAAGAGCACAAATTTTCTTGCCACTTGCCTAACCTGAAACAGCAGTTTCAGGCTCCTTAAAATAGGCCATTAAAAAAAAGGAATAAAACAAACAGGATTTCCTTCAAAATAACTCCTGATCGTATGTTTCAGATGACCACACAAGAAACCAGAATGAGAACTGCAGCAATTAAGACTGCAACTAAAACCTCCAAGAGGGGCATTGAGAGACAGGCAGAAGGCGAGAATCAACACAACCCGCCCCCCCCCCCAGCCTCCAATGGTGAATTAAGGAGGGATAATGGTCCCTCAGACTGTTGGAGGCTGGACTATAGTTTGAAGGAGAATTCAAACTGATTTGTTTTTTGTCACATTTGTGCCTGTGTATTCACACACATGAAAGCTACCAAAATTGTTCAGCAACCAATTTGGTGGATGTACTTTATATATGGCAAAATCAAAGCAGTGAGTGAATTCTCCTTCAGGCATTATACTGCAGTTGCATTTGAATTAGTGTTAGCCAACTTCATCTGATTTTGAAAAAGCTAGGAGACATGGAGACATATCCCCCACCCACCCACTTTTAAAGTGCTACTTTAAAAGCAGCCCCTCCCCTACTCAAACACCGGCACTGGTTCACATGGCTGTGAAAAATAGTTTTAAATGAAGGCAGTACTTTCCAAGCCTGGAGAAGGCAAGCACCCCCCTCCCCATTCAAACTGAAAAAGATCCCATTTAAATTGTTTTCAAAGACTTTTAATTTAAGGCAGCACTTTTGCAAGCTTTTCAAGCTGCTCTAGCGATATCACCTCTCACTGGCCCTCCCCCACACCCTTCGGCTTTACCTTCGGCAGCAGCTGTGTGATCAGAAGGGCAGCTCAACCAGTGAAAGAAGTGTGGCTGGAGTGGATGCTTGCTGGAAGATAAGACTGACAGTAAGGGGACGGGGCTTAATCCCACCACTCTGCGGGCCGGATGCTTTGCATTGGCGGGCCATATCTGACCCGCAGGCCATAGTTTGAGGATCCCTGAGATAGGTAATAGAAGGATGAGAAGAATAATAGTAATACAGTCTTAGTAAATAGTTAGACAGTTGTTTAGCAGAGTGATGGCATTCACTCTGTCCTTGTGTCTTTGTGTCTAGTTGTTCTGTCCTTGTGTCTAGTTGTTCTGATGTACAGTGCCCTATAGTGTCGTTTTGAGGGTAGAAGTTGAAACAGTTTATTTCCAGGATGTGAGAGGTCTGTAGATATTTTCACAGCCCTCTTTTTGACTCATGCATTATACAGATCCTCAATGAAAGGCAGGTTGGTAGCAAATGTTTTTTCTACAGTTCTAATTATCCGTTGAAGTCTGTGTTTGTCTTGTTTGGTCGCAGAGCTAAACCAGACAGTTATAGAGGTGCAGATGACAGACTCAATAATTCCTCTGTAGAACTGAATCAGCAGCTCTTTGGGCAGTTTGAATTTTCTGAGTTGTCTCGGAGAACATTCTTTGTTGTGCTTTTTTGATGATGTTTTTGATGTTAGGAGTCCATTTTAAGTCTCGAGATATGATAGAACCTAGAAACGTGAAGGTCTCTACTGTTGATACTGTGTTGTCTAGTATTGTAAGAGGCGGTAGTATAGGAGGGTTTCTCCTAAAATCTACCACTATTTCTACAGTTTTGAGTGTGCTTAGTTCAAGATTGTTCCAGTCACACCACAAGGCTAGTTGTTCAACCTCCCGTCTGTATGCAGATTTGTCGTTGTCTCGAATGAGCAATCACTGTTGTATCATCTGCAAACTTCAGTACTTTAACAGAAGGATCTTTTGAGATGCAGTCATTGTACATATAGAGAAGAGAAGTGGAGAGAACACACAGCCCTGGGTAGTCCCTATGCTAATTATACAGGTATCTAATGTGATTTTGCCTAGCTTCACCTGCTGCTTCCTGTCTGTTAGGAAGCTTATGATCCATTTACAAGTGTGGTCAGGTACAGTTAGCTGATTTAGTTTAGTTAGAAGAATATCTGGAATGGGGCGGGTTTCAAAACCCATTGCTATTGGTTTGCTTGTGGGCGCACACACATGTGCAATGCTTCTGAGCACGCGCAGAAGCATCCGGGCGGCTGGGCGATCTGGGGAAAACCGGTAGCAACCCACCACTGATCTGGAATGATGGTATTGAATGCTGTGCTGAAGTCTACAAAGGGGACCCTTGCATAAGTCTTTAGAGATTCAAGATGTTGTAGAATGTAATGCAGAGCCATATTAACAGCATCGTCTGTCTCTCTATTTGCTCAGTAGGCAAATTGCAAGGGGTCTAACAGCGGGATTTTCAGGTGGGCCAGCACTAGCCTTTCAAAGGTCTTCATAACTACAGATGTTAGAGCAACCGGTCTGAAGTCATTCAGTTCCTTGATGGAGGGTTTCTTCAGCACTGGGATGATAGTAAAGCATTTGAAGCAAGAAGGAATATAGCACATCTCTAGTGATTTATTAAAGATGCAGGTGAAGATGTGCGCCAGTTGGTCAGCACAAGTTTTTAAGCAACAAGGAGTTATCTTGTCTGGGCCTGGTGCTTTTCCTGGCTTTTGTCTGTGAAATAGACCTCGCACCTAATTTTCTGTAATCATCAAAGGTGGTGGGCTCAATGGGATGGCTCAGTTGTAGGAGGCTTTTCTCTCAAACCTACAATCAATCCGTTTATTATTACAGTCTTAGACCAGAGACCAGAACAAATAAAAATGCTCAGTACATACACAATTAAAATTCCAGTATAAAATAATAAATAACTAAAATCTATAATAAAATCCAGTCTGTCAATTATACATGGTCTAACTATACTAAAATTACAATCCATAAACTGTGTGGCCCATTGTACATTCAATGCTAAAAGGGAAAAGACTAAGCAGTGCAAATGGTTTGCCACATTTGTTATATAACATAACTATGGTGGAGAAAACATGTGTTTACAATGAATCCCCAGTGCTGCTGTGCAGAATCCAGCCACCTGTGCTGTAGTTATGGACTATTCATCCTTAAGCAGCCACTGAAAATAGGTAGTATCAGAACGGCCAGGATATCTAGCAGTTATTGGCAGAATGTTTTTTCCTAATCTCTGTGTAAAAGGAACATCTGAGGAACATGTGACCCACAGTCTCCACCTCTCCTGAGCTTCAGGAAAAGAGTCTTCCCATCAATGGTATCCTTTTATACTTGCCATACAGGATGGCTGATGGAAGCGCATGGCACAATGCAAGCAAAAATGCTTTCTGGTGGTTTGCTGACTCCAACTAACTAAGATAGCTGGCAGGAGCAACAACACATCTAATGGCATCTGGAGCCAGAAACAGCAGAGCTTTCCCTAAATCCGCCTGCCTCTCAATGTCCTCCACCCTTTGTCGCAAGGTTTGTTTTGCTAGATTGTAGTCCATCTTGAGTATTAAAGTTGGGAAGAAGGCTAGTTTGGCAAGGTTGGACTCAACAGCCTTGATCCATGACAAATCCTCTTTGTCTTGGAGGATTAATGGAGCAAGATTTTGCAGAAAGAAGTTAAGCTTTAGCCAGAGATTTAAGGACGCTAAATAGATTCGTACTTTGATTTTTGTCAATCCTGTCTCCAGGTGCAGACGTGCATTTGAGACACAACGCAATATCTGGAGAATTGATCTAATGAATTTGGATTGAACTATTTCTAATGGTGTAAAACACGAAGCTGGCGGTCTGAGCAAGGTCCCATAAAGAAGCTGTGCTAGCGGCTTGGCCAGAAAAAGCTTAATTGCAGGTGGACATAATATCCACCATTTTTGCAGAAAAATTTAAGGATGGCACTCACTGATTTTTGGCCCAAGGCAGCCACATATTCTCTATGTGCTTTTCTTGAACCATTGGCCTGAATGACCACCCCCAGGTATTTGAAGGTGGTTACCTACTCTATTTTGTGGCCATTTAGATACCATGAATAAAGTTTTGGCTTTTTTGCAAAGGCCATGATCTTTGTTTGCCCATAATTTATGTCCAGCTTATTGTAATTACAATACTGGACAAGGGCTCACAATGCTCTTTTAAAGCCTACTGGTGTCCTGGAGAGGATCACAGCATTATCTACATAGAGCAGCAGGGCAATGCTTCGATCATCTATTTTTGGGGTGGTGGTAAGGAAGCAGCAGGTGAAACTGGGCAAAATCACGTCAGATACCTGCACAATTAGCATAGGAGCCCCCCAGGGCTGTGTGCTCTCTCTCCACTACTCTTCTCTCTATACACCAATGATTGCATCTCAAAAGATTCCTCTGTTAAAATAGTTTGCAGATGATACAACAATGATTGGTCTCATTCAAGACAACGATGAATCTGCATACAGACGGGAGGTTGAACAAGGTTGAACCTTGTTATGCAACCGGAACAATCTTGAACTAAACACACTCAAAACCATAGAAATGGTGGTGGATTTTAGAAGAAAACCTCCTATACTACCACCTTTTACAATACTAGGCAACACAGTATCAACAGTAGAGTCCTTCAGGTTTCTAGGTTCTATCATATCTCAAGACTTAAAATGGACATCTAACATCAAAAATGTCATCAAAAAAGCTCAACAAAGAATTGTCAAGCCCGGTTGCAGCTCAACAAACTTCCCAGAGGGAGAGGCATTCCAGTGATGTCCCTCAAATCCATGTTAGACAGGGATGGCTACGCAGTACTCGGGTTAGAGGTGGTGGCGAGATATGTTCAATTACTGGTGATGGTGGTCACTATGGGTTGCGCTTAGGCTGCAGAACAGGATGATATGTCAGGGGAGTCACTTCTATGAGGCTATGATGACGAACGTGGAAATTGAAGGAGCGGAGTGATCTGAGGACTGCTGCAGCCTGCCGAATCCAGGATCAGCTGAGAAGTGCTAATGGTGGGTGGACCACGGTCGCGGTCAGCGCAGCTTATTCAAAAAGCGCTGAGGAGCAGCAACTGACTTTGTACCATTCATACTTGGTTTTTCCTGATGCCCGGGTGTTGCGGATTAAAATGTTGACTCCATAAAACTGTTCGGTTTGATGCTTCAATGAAGGACCGCCCAAATGCGGATCAGAAGAGCCGAGAGAAAGTCAGCACTCAGCCATCATCTCACTTGCTTGACGTGTGGCGTAAGTAGCCATGGCTGAGGGAGCTGATGTGCCTGTGCCGGAGATCATGGAAGGCGAAGGGAGTGAGGAGGTGGTGGTGACGGAGGAGACGACCACAAAGGAGAGTAATACTAGAGTGGTATGACTGAAGGAGAAGAAGCCCCAGACCCTAGACCCTTTATTGGATAACCGGGAAGAGACAGAGAAGGGGGCAACGCAGACAGCTTCAGGCCACTTGTGGCCTAGCTCTGCACTGACGGATCAAGGAGATTCCCGTGCTAGAACTCCATCTCCAATTTCGGAGGCTATGTTTCAGGGTTGGAGGGAACGATGGTGGACAGAGGATGAAGACCAAGAGTGGAGTGGTGCTACCACCATGGAGTCTCTCAGGGAGAGGTTTGATGAGGCTAGCTTTAGAGACGCACCCTTGTCGCAACCGTGGGTGATAGGGTTGGACCCCTCCAGTACATGGAGAGGGGGAGGGGGGCCAAGTTCCAACACCCACTTTTGCCTCACCAGTCTGAAACTGAAGAGAGAGCAAGACTCTGGGAAGGAGGGTCAGCGCACCACACTGGTAGGGTCCCTGTGCCAGTCACAGGGGAAGGTAGATATGGGCCAGGTCAGGGTCTGGTGACTGGGTATGAGACACACACCAGTAGACCTTTGACTAGACAGGTGCAGGGGAACTCGTCTAGAGTCACTGGCAGAAGGACGGATAATGCAAGAGCTAATGAGCAAATACCCATATGGCCTGCAGGAATATGGCCACCTCAACAACCTCTCTTTTGGGGCCCGCCTCCCATCCAGGCCTCTTTTGATGGAAGCTCCGATCAGGTTGCCTTATTCTTGAACCAGGTTATCAGCCACTTTGACCTCTATGGTCGGTTTTACCCTTCTCAATGGGCCATGGTGGTGGCTGTTACCACAGTGTTAACTGGAGAGGCAGCAGATTGGATGGCCGATTTGTATAGCGAGCATACTAGAGAGTTAACAAATGTAGGTATATTCCTGGAGGGTCTCAGGGGCAGATTTGAAGATGAAATTAGAACACAGGCTGTGGAAGGAGAGATAGTGTCTATTAAACAACAGGATCAATCTACCAAGGACTATATCAAAGAGTTCAAGAAGGTAGCTGGTCGCTTGAGGGCGTGGCCTGAATGCCTGCTGGTTCACCAATTTCATATGGATCTCGACATGGAGTTACGGCAGGCATATATATATAGGGGTTTACCCCCTCGCCTTTCGGAATGGTTCAAAGCAGCTGTGGAATTAGATGTTGAGTTGCAGGAGTTCAGACCCCGAGGGGAGGACAGAATACCCTATCAGCACAGGCCATTTGACAGGCCACCATTGAGGGGGTCTGGTGTCCTGACCAGACCCGTTGCGGGAACGGATGGATCAGGTCAGAGAATGGTTTTCCGGTATTTTGGTTGTAACCCGCTGGGACACCGGGCGGCTGAATGTCCCATACCACCACCAAAGATGCCAAGACTGCAAATCCCTACTGCCGGGGATAAACCCCGGGATAGGCCTAGGTCAATGTCAGAACGACATTGAATGAACACGACTAGCTGCTCACATCATTCCCGCTAAGAGTACTACTCCAGGGAAGGATGGTGGAAACCCCGCTGAGGAAGGGGGAGACTGATTACTGGAGGAGCATGATGGGAGTGATGATGACGATCCAAATGATCCGATGGTGAGCAATCCTGTGCAGCCGTTCGTAATCCCGATAGTGATCCGGAATACATTCACAGGGGTGGGTAGTAACCAGGGGGCCTTGATAGATTCAGCTTTCACGAAATGTTTAATATGATGGTCTGTGGTGGATGAATTAGCTATAAGGACTGTAACTTTGAGAACGCCTATTTGGTTCGAACAAATGGATGGCTCGGTACTGGGGGGAATCCCAGCTACACATGTCACTGAGCCTAATAATTTGGAAATAGGAGAGCACTGGGAGTACATACGGTTCTTAGTGGTAAATAAGATGATTGAATCCCTGATCCTAGGCCTCACTTGGTTAGATAAATGGCAACCGGTTATATGGTGGGAAGGGGGATTTCGGATGCTCAGACTAGTTTTAGGTCCCAAACCACCTACACTAGACCAGGCGAAGGCAGAACATAATAAGACAGATCACAGCACAGGGGGACTTTACCCTGCAGTATACAAGTATCTGGTGGAGGTATTTAGTGAGAACGAATGTGAGGTGTTACCCCCCCACCAACCAACGAATTGATACCTGGAGCCAAATTGCCAAAACCTCACATGTATTCTACGACCCCAAAAGAACTCATAGAGATGCAGAAGTATATTGATAAAAACTTGGCACGGGGTTTCATCCAGCCAAGTAGGTCCCGTATGGCAGCTCTGATTCTATTCAGAGAGAAAAGGGATGGTGGCCTATACCTGTGTGTTGATTTCCGAGGCCTCAACGCCGTGTGTGTTGTACATCTATACCCCTTACCCTTATTGAAAGACCTGTTATCCACTTTGGCAACTGGAAAAATCTTCACAAAATTAGATCTACAAAAGGCATACTACCAAGTATGCATCCAACCAGGGGACGAGTGGAAGACAAAATTTAATTGTCCCCTGGGAAGTTACCAATTCCAGGTGATGCTGTTTGGACTACAGGGTGTCCCTGCTGTTTTTATGCAGGTAATAAATGAAGTTCTCCATGAACACCTCTACCGGGGGGTTCTGGTGTATCTGAACGATATTTTGATTTATACCGAGAATATGGATGAACACATACGGTTAGTTCGCCAGGTTCTGGAGAAGTTGTTGGCTGCCAAACTTTTTATCAAACACTCAAAATGCGAATTTCACAAAATGAAAATTTATTATTTAGGGTATCGTATATCGAGGATGGGGGTGGAAATGGACCCAAGAAAGTACAAACCATCCTGGAGTGGCAGGCCCCGAAGACGAGGAAACAGTTACAAAGTTTCCTCGGATTTGCGAACTTTTATAGACAGTTCATCCCCTTGTTTCCCCAGATTGCATTGCCGTTGACAGAGCTATTATGAACTAAACCCAGCACTGTAAAGCCTCGACCGGGCCGGTTAATCATGTGGACACCACAGTGTCAACAGGCATTTGAGAAACTGAAAAAACTGTTTGCATGTGAGCCAGTATTAAAACGTTCAGATCCAACAATTCCTTTTGTGGTTCAAACAGACGCAAGCGACGTGGCTCTGGGAGCGGTCTTGCTTCAAAAGAACCCTCAGGGGAAACTACAACCTTGTGCCTATACATCTAGAAAACTTACAGCTACAGAAAGGGGGTGGGCTATATTGGAAAAGGAGGCATTCATGATACGTTAGGCATTACTCACCTGCTGGAAGGAGTGGAGATCCTGTTTGACCACAAAAACATAGAAGCTTTACAAACCCGTAGGCGGATGTCACCTAAACAGATTAGATGGGCACAATATTAGGTTCATGTTTACCCTGAAATACGTACCCGCTGGGAGAAGCTTTTTGGCAGCGCACTATCCCGTATGCCACAATATGACAGCAAGAAAGAAGAAGTGATACAGGCTATGATACTGTCACCACAGACGGCAGGCCAAGTATCACCCACTGATACAGCGAACCCGTGGTACAACATCGTGAAACAAGTCTTATTGACAGATCAGTGGGTACAGAAAAATAAGAACTTAATAACCACATGGGATGGTCTTGCCTGGAGAAATGACAAACTGTATATTCCGAAGGCTGTCAGGGTTGCAGTGCTACAAAAATGCCACGATGTTAAATCTGCTGGTCACTTTGGTTTCTTTAAACTTTACACCTAACACAACGGCAGTTCTGGTGGCCTCGGATGGGCAAAGATGTTGAGGAATATACAAAAACCTGTAAAATATGTGCAACATGTAAGCCACAACCAGGAAAGCCATTGGGCTATTGCAGTTGGTTGCAAATCCTGGGAGGCCATGGGATGAAATTGCTATGGATTTTATAGTTGAAAGCAATGGACAAACCGTAATATGGACTATGATAGATCTTTTTTCAAAGCAAGCACACTTCAAACCCTGTAAAGGGCTCCTGTCAGCATGATGGCTAGCATGAATGTTCATCCAACACATTTATCTTTTACACGGGGTACCTCACAGAATCATTTCAGACCGGGGAGTCCAATTTACCGTTCGATTTTGGCGGAATTTTGTAAGTTCGATAAGTTCTTCTCAAGTTCTCAGCTCCACTTTCAATCCGAGCACTAATGGTGAGGTTGAAAGGGCTAACACCATGATTGAACGGTATTTGAGGAGTTATGTATCTATCAACAAGCGGTATGGGCTGACCTGATACCATTCGCTGAGGTGGCATACAATAATGTCGTGCACAGGAATACTGGTCTAACCCCTTTTAATATAGTAACAGGAAAGGAATTCCCAGCCATCCCGGAACTAGATACCCAAAATATGGGTGGAATGTCCCCATCTGCATGGGTCGATAAGATCCGCATAATTTGGCCAGATGTAAAGCAGGCATTAAAAAAGGCTGAGGAAGAATACAAACAGCAGGCGGATAAAAGGAGGGCAGACAACAAACCTTTCCAGGTGAGGGATCGGGTGTTCCTATCCATTAAATATATTAAACTACGGGTTTCATGTAAAAAACTTGGCCCAAAATATCTTGGCTCTTTCATGGTGACCAAAGTAATTAATCCTGTGACTGTTATGCTGAAACTCCCCTCCTTACTGGGAAAAATACATCCAGTGTTTCATAGCAGTTTATTTAAAGCTGTAGAACATACAACCTCTGCAAACCATCTAGGGCCAGTTACGCAAGATGAATACGAACTCGAGGACATATTAGACTCCAAGATAAAAAGAGGAAGGTTAAAATACCTAGTAAAATGGAAAGGGTATCCTTATGAGGAATCATTGTGCATGGATGAACAGAATATTAAAGACTCTCATTTATTAAGACGGTTTCATAAAAAATATCCACATAAACCACAACAAGCCCCATGAGGACTGTTATTAATTTGATCTTATTTCTTACAGGAGGGCACCTGGTAGGGGGGCCCGTCTGTCGAGCACGGTTGCAGCTCAACAAACTTCCCGGAGGGAGAGGCATTCCAGTGACGTCCCTTAAATCCATGTTAGAGAGGGATGGCTACGCAATACTCGGGTTAGAGGTGTTGGCGAGATATGTTCAATTATTGGTGTTGGTGATCACTATGGGTTGCACTTAGGCCGTGGAACAGGGTGATATGTCAGGGGAGTCACTTCTATGAGGCTATGATGACGAACACGGAAATGGAAGGAGCGGAGTGATCCGAGGACCGCTGCAGCCTGCCGAAACCAGGATCAGCTGAGAAGCTCTAATAGGGGGCTAGAGCATGAGTAAGGTTGGTGCGGCTTATTCAAAAAGCGCTGAGGAGCAGCAATGCTCAGCGCTGACTTTCTACCATTCGTACTTGGTTTTTCCTGATGCCCGGGTGTTGCGGATTAAACATTGACTCCATAAAACTGTGTTCAGTTTGATGCTTCAATGAAGGACCGCCCAAATGCAGATCAGAAGAGCCGAGAAGAATGTTCTTTCTGCCCAAAGAGCTGCTGATCCAGTTCTATAGAGGAGTTATGGAGTCTGTCATCTGCACCTCCATAACTGTCTGGTTTGACTCTGCAACCAAACAAGACAAACACAGACTTCAACGGATAATTAGAACTGCAGAAAAAACAATTGCTACCAACCTTCCTTCCATTAAGGACCTGTATACTGCACAAATCAAAAAGAGGGCTGTGAAAATAACTACAGACCCCTCACATCCTGAACATAAATTGTTTCAACTTCTATCCTCAAAATGACACTATAGGGTATTGCACACCAGAACAACTAGACACAAGGACAGTTTTTTTCCCAAATGCCATCACTTTGCTTAACAACTAATTCCCACAACACTGCCAAATAATTTACTAAGACTGTATTACTATTATTTTTCTCTTCCTTACTAGTATCTATCTCTTCCCACTTATTACTATAACTATGTTGCTTGTATCTTTCAATTTATATTGTTTTTATTTGTTTTCTAGTACGATTTGATAGCTTATTAGTAACCTTGACTATCACTAAGTGTTGTATCTTTTTATTCTTGATGAATAAAATGTATTTTATTCTCCTTATGTACACTGAGAGCATATACACCAAAGACAAATTCCTTGTGTGTCCAATCATCCTTGGCCAATAAAGAATTCTATTCTATTCTATTTTACCATATCGCTTATATAGAAGTTGAAAAGCAAGGGGGCCAAAATGCACCCCTGTTTAACCCCCTTTTGAGTTTTAACTGACTTTGAGAGGGACTCTTGCATATTACACCTCACCAAGAGGGATGTTTTGTATGTAGGGCATATAATAGATGAAGAAGCCTGTGGTCGATTGAGGCAGCTTCCAGTTTCTCCCATAGCTTAGTCCTAGTAATCATATCAAGGGCTGCCTCTCTCAAACCTACAGTAAAACACATTCAGGTCATCTGCCAGTTGTTGATTTCCTTCAGCATGGGAAGGAGGTTTGCTGTAACGGGTGATATTTTAAAGAGTTTTCCACATGTTTGCTGGGTCATTTTATTGAAAAATTATTCCTTAGCTTTTCAGAGTAGCTTTTTTTTGCTGCTCTGATTGTCAGGGTGGCAATTAAACCCTGTTCCCCTCCTGGGGTAATTGCACTTAATTAGAGATGGACCGTGGCTTTCCTTGAAGCATACTTTAAAATAAAATAAGCCGGGATATATTCTAAGAAACTCATTTTATTATAAAGAAAATAAAACATCTTACTAGCTAATTAGTTACATCTTGGCAGCGTTCCTGCCGGACCTCTTGGCAGGCAAACAAAGAAAGTTAGAAGAAGAGTGAAGGAATGTGGACATGCACAGTTAGCTTAGAGATAAGAGTTCTGAGCATCTACAATAAGTCTTAAGAGTTCAAGCACAGCTGGCAAAATAAAAAAAATGCAGTGACAATTCCCTTCTTTCCAGTTGAGCGGGCATCAGGCACATCATTAAATAAGGCACATCTTCTTACGCAGATACTCGTATTGAGCTACTGGAAGCGGTTTGTTGAGCATGTCAGCAATCTGATCATGTGTAGATACATACTGCAATTTAACAAAACCTTGTTTCACTAATTGTTTTATGTTTTGATAACGGATGTCAATGTGTCTGGACCTAGAACCTGTGAAATGTGATTCAGAAATATAAACCACCGATTCATTGTCTTCCATCACGGTGATTGGTTGGATCGGGCGTGTCCAGATATCTGTGACCAAAGCATCAAACCAAGTTAGAGAATTACATGCATCTGAAACACAAGCATATTCAGCTTCAGTAGATGAACAAGAAACAAAATTCTGTTTACACACTTGCCAGTAAACAGGACATCCATTTAAGAACATCATATAACCTGAAGTACTTTTGCGTGATTTCTTATCACTCGCCCAATCAGAATCTGCATAACAACATACCGTATATACTCGTGTATAAGCCAACCTGCATATAAGCCGACCCCCCCAATTTTACCCCCCAAAACTGGGAAAACTTGTTGTCTCGCGTATAAGCCGGGGGTGGAAAATGCAGTGGCTACTGGTAAATTTCAAAATAAAAAAAGACAGGTCAAAAGTGCGAGGACCTGTCAGAAATCACTTTTTTCAGCCCTCTGGGTAGTCCTTTTGTGCACATGGACTACTCAGAGGGCTGAAAAAGTAATTTTTGACTGGTCCTCACACTTGTGACCAGTCCTCAAACTTACGACTGTCCTCACATTTTACGTTTTTGCCCTATCTTGTCACCATGGTGAAGAGAAGCAGTTGTGAAATGAGTGACATGGTTTTAAGAATGCTGCACGGGCATAAATGTGAGGATGGTCAGAAGTGCGAGGACTGGTCACAAGTGTGAGGACCAGTCAAAAATAACTTTTTCAGCCCTCTGAGTAGTCCATGTGCACGAAAGGACTACTCAAAGGGCTGAAAAAAGTGATTTCTGACAGGTCCTCGCACTTTTGACCGGTCTTCGCACTTATGACTGGTCATCATTTATGCCCATTGTAGCATTCTTAAAAACAGTGTCACTCATTTCACAACTGCTTCTCTTCACCATGGTGACAAGATAGGGCCAAAACGTAAAATGTGAGGACAGTCGTAAGTTCAAGGACTGGTCACAAGTGCGAGGACCAGTCAAAAATAACTTTTTCAGCCCTCTGAGTAGTCCATGTGCATAAAAGGAGAGGGAGGAAGAGAGGAGGAGAAGAAGAAAGGAAGAGGAAGTAGGGAGGAGGAGAACGGGGGGAAGAGAATGTAAGAAGGAAAGAAAAGAGGTGGTAGGTTTGAGGAGAAAGATTGCTGTACAATAAAAAAGATGAAAGGGAAGAAAACCAACCCCAAACACATATAAAGATATTAAGATAAAGAATGAATTGTTAAACTTTAAAGAATAAAAGAGAACAAATATGAATAAATAGCAATAATTAGAAACACACATACAAACATACAATGTATTTTCTTTGAACAGAATATTTGGCCGGTTCACAAATTTAAACAGTGTTTAGTCATTTCACTTAAATTTACAATTTCTATATTTCCTTTTTGCCATATTTATTCCTCATCTATTTTTTAAAAAACCAATATTACCCTTCATCCTCATCTCTAATCTTAATCAAATTCAATTTTTCACGTCTATTCTATATTATACCCCTTCCCATTGTCATCTATTTTTATATCAATCCTCACATTGCTTAATTATGTAATATTACAGTTGTTTAATACAAATTCAACATTTTAATATAAATCAATTAGTTATATAACTATCTTTTTTGTATATTAATCAATATGAACATGAATATTCCAATTATTTCCATGCAATCCAATTTCTTACAAATCAATTAATTATATTTACCAATAATAATTAACCAAATAATTTCCCCCAATATTCTTCCAAACCACAACTTAACCATTTCTGCTTTCAACACAATATACAATTAATAATATCTCAATTATTACAATTCCCTATTTAAATAGAGCTTTTTTTCTTTTGTGTTTTAAAATCTTGAACTCCCCTCTTTGCCATTTGCCATAAATTTCCCATTGTTTCCACCAACCTTTTTTGATGAGGAAAAAGAAAAGAAATCTGCCTTAGCAAACAGCAAAGCCAACAAGCTGTTTTAGTTTCGCTTTTAGTTTCAGCACAAGGAGAAAAAAAAATGTGCTCTTTGCAGCAGGCACCTTTTTGCAGCCGGCACCGATCTTCTCATTTGTTTTCTTTTAACCCTGATCAGCTGTAGGGGGGGGCCTTTGAAGCCCTGCGGCAAGAATTTAAAGTTTTTTTTTCCTCTAGCCATCAGCTGGAACTCAGGAGGCAGTCCCAATAGATTGGGAGTAGGCAGGGTAAGCAAACCCCGTTCTCCCGCTGTTTCCTAGCTTGCAGGGAAAAAGTCATTTTTTTCGTGACCTGCGTATAAGCCCAGGGGGCGTTTTTCAGCCTGAAAAACGGGCTGAAAAACTCGGCTTATACGCAAGTATATATGGTAATTCTGCATAATCAGTATGTGTTGGTTCTAACAATAACTTCATATGTTTAGTGTGCTTTAGGTATTTCAATAATTTCTTAACGCATGTCCAATGAAACTGTCTTGCCTTACCTACATGTCGAGACAAGAGATTAACACTAAGTGCAATGTCAGGTCTGGTCCAACTACTAATGTACAACAGTGACCCAATGACTGAATGATAAAGTGTTTGATCCTTGAACTCAGGACTTGGTTCATGTGTTAAGTTGTGAAAATCTGTTTGCATGGGTGTCTTTGTTGTGTTAGCATCCTTCATATTGCAATGATACAAAATTTGTTCAATTTTATCTTCTTGTGAAAGACTAAACCCCTTCTGTGTTTTGTCAATCTGAACACCTAAATAAGTGCTAACATGACCTAAAGTTTTCAATGTGAAGTATCTCTGCAAAGCTTTGGCAAAACTTTCACTCATCTGCTTATTTGGACCAATATAAACAATGTCATGAACATAAACAAGAACTATTTCATATGCATTGTTAGATCTTTTTGTGAACACGCACTCATCAGTTTCAGATTTAATAAAGTCCATTGAATTTAGTTTGTCAGTAAGACATAAGTACCACATTAAACCAGACTGTTTCAGACCATAAAGACTTTTTTGTAAAAACCAGGTATCCCCTTCTTGCTGTCGGAACCCTGGAGGACCTCTTACATAGATTTCTTCATCTAGGTCAGCATGTAGATAAGCCGTGTCAACATCGAACTGGAAAACTTCTAAACCAAGGATAGTAGCAGTAGCTAAAGCAATTTTTACACTTTCAGTACGGACTGTCGGTGAGTAGGTATTGGTGTAGTCCTCAGGATAACGTTGAGCGAAACCCTGAGCTACAAGTCTGGCCTTGTACAATGACTCACCATTTGGCTTCTTTTTGATTCTGTAGACCCATTGAGTGCCAGTGACCCTTTTGTTTGGTGGAGGTTTTGCAGGAGTAAATACTTTAAGTTTCTTTAGACTGTCCATTTCGACCTGCATTGCATCATACCACTTCTCTTGCTCTGAATCAGGAAGATGCTTGATTTGTGTGAACGTATCAGGTAGAAGTGTAACATTGCAAATCAAAGGCAAGGGTGTTTTTGTCAGTTGCCACGAATATCGCTGTGGAGGGATTCCCTTTGTGAAGCCAACTTTTGCACTGTCCTCCTTCACCTGCATCAGAAGGCTCTTTAGTTCCTCTTCACTTTCTGCCATTAGAGTGATATCATCTGCATATCTGAAATTGTTGATATTTCTCCTGGCAATCTTAATTCCAACTTGTGATTCATCTAGCCCCGCCTTTCTCATGATGTGCTCTGCATATAAGTTAAATAGGCAGAGCAACAGTATACAGCCTTGCCAAACTCCTTTCTCAGTTTTGAACAATCAGTGGTTCATGTCCGGTTCTCACTGTTGCTTCTTGACCCGCATATAGATTTCTCAAGAGACAAATAAGATGGTCTGGTACTCCCACCTCTTTGAGAACATGACACAATTTGCTGTGATCCACACAATCAAAGGCTTTAGCATAGTCAATGAAGCAGAAGTAATGTTTTTCTGGAACTCCCTAGCTTTCTCCATGATCCAGCGTATGTTGACAATTTGATCTCTCATTCCTCTGCCTCTTCAAAATCCTGCCTGCACTTCTAGTAGCCTAGCTTATAGGATTTTGAGCATATGTTTTCTAGCATGTGAAATTAGTGCAATGGTGTGGTAGTTTGAGCATTCTTTGGCATTGCCCTTCTTTGGAATTGGAATGTAAACTGACCTTTTCCAATCCTGTGGTCACTGTTGAGTTTTCCAAATTTGCTGGCATATTGAGTTGTAGCACTTTTACTGCATTGTCTTTTAAGATTTTGAATAGCTCAGCTGGAATACTGTCACTCCACTAGCTTTGTTGTTGCTCAGACTTCCTAAGGCCCATTTGACTTCGCATTCCAGGATGTCAGGCCATCCCATCGTGGTTATCAGGGACGTTAATATAGTTGTTCTGTGTAATTTTGCCACCTCTTCTTACTCTCTTCTGCCTCTGTTAGATCCCTGCCATTTTGGTCCTTTATCATGCCCATCTTTGCATGAAACGTTCCCTTCATATCTCCAATTTTCTTGAAGAGATCTCTGGTCCTTCCTATTCTATTGTTTTCTTCTATTTCTTTGCACTGTTCATTTAAGAAGGCATTCTTATCTCTTCTAGCTATTCTCTGGAATTCTGCATTCAATTGGGTGTATCTCTCTTTCTCCCTTGCCTTTCGTTTCCCTTTTTTCCTCAGCTATTTGTAAGGCTTCCTCAGACAGCCGTTTTGCTTTCTTGCATTTTTTTTCTTTGGGATAGTTTTAGTTGCTACCTTTTGTACAACGTTGCGAACCTCTGTCCATAGTTCTTCAGGTACTGTATCAGATCTAATTTCTTAAATCTATTTGTCACTATTGTATATTCATCAGGGATATGATTTAGTTCAAAGATGAATGGCCTAATGCTTTTCCCTACTTTCTTCAATTTAACTCCATCTTTAAAGAAATATTTTTAAGATTGGTGTTTACATAATTGCCTTTTAGTGTCTAAATGAAAAATCTATTTTTATTTCTGCCAAGATAATCAATAGCACCCACTTAATCAATCCTGCCTATTCCTTAAAAGAGAAACTGTTGGACCTAGACAGGTTTTGGAAATATCAGATTTATAGCTTGGACTTGGAAATCTTTTTAAAAATGTTCTAGAAAAGGCAATGGCATATGCACATTTGCCCAGAAAATGATTTGGTACAAACGGTTAAGTTAATGCAATTAATTATTGGAGCTTCTTTTTGTAAAATTTATATTACTTTTTCTTATCTAGGGTAAGAAAATCAGGGTTATTTTGCTAACTTTAAATTAAATTATACAAAAGACTTAAAATTTGAAATGTTGATTTCAAAACTACAAATATTCTGAAATCAAATGTCCTCAGCTGAAATACTAGTAACAATTAGTTATTAGTATTTATTTACTGTGGACGTAAAGTGTTTCAGTTTTGAAACACACTGCTAAATAATAGTTCTATTCCTAAGGGGAGAAAAAAGAAGTTAGAAATCATATGGCTTTCTTATGGGAGAAAAATGGGATTTCTCTTGTGTTAAAACTGGGAAGTAAGGAAAAATTATGGAAATAAACCTGTGCAGATTACGTTTGAATTGTTGCCAAGGGAAGTGCATAGATATGTCTATGAACTTGAGGAAATCCTTAGCTTTATATTAAATGAAACCGTTTCTTGAGATAACAGCAACAAATCATAGACTTTCCTATTTTATGAGACTGATTTACAATATATTTCTTCATTGCTTTGGTTAATTTATTTGTTTGTATGTATTTTGGTCTTTTGATTTCAAAATGGAGTCAAGGGGAAAAGGCCTTTCTCTTTTTCATAAAGTAGAACTAAGGTGGGAAGGGGTTGGTGTTCATACAGGTTAGGTTTCCTCTAAGCAGAAGAAATTGTGTTCTTTATCAGTTCCATGTTTATGTAGCTGTGAATTTGTAATGTCTGCCTGCACCAGGAATTATTCCATTCTGTGTTAACATCTCTTGGATCTTCTGTTCTTTGGTTCCCAAAAGAACTGTTTCCTTAGATTAAAAATAAGCCGGTGGAACATGCTGCTGTGCCAATAGATGTGTTGCATATGAATATGGGTTTCTACCCCGGTTCCCTCTTACTCAACTTGAAATTTACAGAAATGTTCACAATCTTCCACTGTTTGTATTTAAAGTGTTGCTGTTTAATTAGTCCCCATCTTAAGAGTTCTTATTCTTAAGGGAGGGGGTGTGGCCAGCGCCAGCGGTGGTACAGCAAATTCCAGGGTTCCTGGAAAATGCCGATATCTCAGCTGCTTTAGGGGATCCCCAGCAATGGTGGGTTTCAAAAATTTTTACTACCAGTTCTGTGGGTGTGACTTGGTGGGTGTGGCATGGCTTGGTGGGCGTGGCTTGGTGGGCATGGCAGGGGAAGGATAATGTAAAATCTCCATTCCCACCCCACTCCAGGGGAAGGTTATTGTAAAATCCCCATTTCCTCCCAATCAGATGGGACTTGGGAGGCAGAGAATAGATGGGGGAGGGGCCAGTCAGAATTTTTACTACCGGTTCTCTGAACTACTCAAAATTTCCACTACCAGTTCTCCAGAACTGGTCAGAACCTGCTGAAACCCACCTCTGATCCCCAGGGATCATAGCTGTCCTGTGGGGACAGTGAAGAACAGAGGCACAGGCAGGCATGAACAGGGAAGTTGCAAATTCCCTGAAGTCCTGGCATCAGCCTCTGACCCAGCAGCAAGGGAAGACAGTCATTAGGAGCTGTCAAAAGCCGGGCGGCCACACACAAGAAAAGAAGGAAAAAAGAACAAGGTGATCATCTGGGTAAAAAAATGTGGTCTTGGAAACAAGATTCCTTTATATATTTAACTCCTGAACTTTTAAAACTATTTTACTTGAGAAAATTGGCAAAGAGAAGAGGGGAGGGAGTGGAAAAAGGCTACCTCTCCACCTCCAGAACAGTGTCGAAGAAGTGGAAGCCATTAATAAAAGCTAATTAACAAAAACTGAAAAAGTAACTTAACAAATTGAAAGCAGATTGGGAAAAGAGGCAATTTTGGCTAAAGAACTGTAATTTGAAAATTGAGTTTGGAGTTTTGAAGCTGGGGGTTTAAAGCTGAAAGAAGAAAAGGAAATTGGGTTTTTTTTTCTCTTTTAAGACTATTTTGGATTGCAGAGGAAATTAAAGAGTTATATTGGACAAAGGAAAAGATGAGAATGGAATGACCTTGGGATGTTTTGGAAACTGGCAAGATTTTGATAAGAAGTGGTCTTGTGACTTTGTAACAGAAGGGGAAGATATAGAAGGAGAAAAAAAGAAAGAAAGCCGTTTGTTTTTTCCTTTCGTTTGATGAAGTTATAAATTTTGGAATATTTTTTCTTTCTGGTTTTTCTCTTTTTGTGCCTTTTCCTTTTTCTTTTTTTTTTTTGTAGAAATTCCCACTTCCTGGACTTAAAAGACTTCATTAGCAGGGTCTTTGTTTTTTCTATTTTTAATTTTTTTGGGGGGGGAGATATAATTTTTTCATCTTTTTATTGCTTGGTTGGATATTTTGGGCAAACACCTGGGTTTTGGACTAGTGAATTTTTATTTTTGCACTAATCTGGTTTTATCTTTTCTTTTCTTTTCTTTTTCTTTCTTTCCTTTTTTTCTATTTTTTTCTTCTATTTTTGCCCTTTTGGGCTGTTTGATTGTTCTTGGCTTTTTGTATGGTTTATGGATCAAATCTATGTGGATTAGGGTATCAAGAACCTGAAGAGTCTGATTGGGCATTTTGAATTTAAAGAAATTGAGTATTTGGATTATAAAATTGGGTAGTAAGATTTGAAAAAAAAACAAGTTGAAGAAAACAACACAACATCTATCATCACCATCAATATCAACAATGCATGATACTACAGGGCAAAAGACAACAGAAATTGCATCACAGCAAGAGAAAGTCAACACTGAATTAAAAAATATGCTACAGACTATATATGAAGATCTTAAGACAAGATTAAACAAGGTAGATGGGAGAATGAAAAAAATGGAAGGAAAATTGAAAGAAGTTAAAGAAATGATAGGGAAAAATGAACAATGATTGCAGCAAATGGAAGAAAAAGAAGACGCAATGGAGAAAAAAGTTGAAGAGATGGACTATAGACTTACAATTACTGATAAAAATCAGGAAAAAACAATTGTAACCCTGGAAATGGATAAAGCTGGTTTTTATTTAAGATTTCAAAATATTGAAGAAAAAAAGGGAGAAAATTTAGCAGAGAAAATTGCAGAGATATTAGCAGAAGCAATGGAAGAAAGTAAGGAAGGGATATTAAGTGGAATTGACGAGATATACAGAGTGCACACAAGATATGCGATGAGATAATGAGATAATCTACCCAGAGAAATTCATGTCAGATTCACCAAGAAAACCCTGAGAACAGGGATATTACAATTGATGAGAAACACGATGATAAAGCACAAAGGGAGAGAAGTACTGGCACTGAAATAAATTCCAAGAAGAGTGAGAGATCTGAGTAAAGAATATAAATTTCTCATGAAATATTTGGTAAAGAGAGGAATAAATTTTAGATGGTTGATTCCAGAAGGAATATTGGTGAACTGGCAAGAACAAAGATACAGATTAGACTCAGTAGAGAAAGCAGAGTTATTTTATAAACAACACATAGATGTCCAAGAGGAAGGAAGTTTGAAGGAAGAAAAAGGGAATGAGCAACAGGAGGAGAAGAAAGAACAGCCAAAAGAGACAATGAAATAACAAGAAGAGAGAGCGTTAAGAGAAGGAGCGAGGACAAAAGAAGTTAAGGAACAAAGGGAGGTAAGAATGACTAGATTGACAAAACAAATAAATAAGAAATGGAAGAAAAAATTAAAATAATATCTTTGAATATAAATGGATTAAACTCATCAATAAAGAGAAGGAAAATATTCAATAAATTAAAGAAGCTAAAATTAGAAATTATATGCTTACAAGAAGTGCATATTAGAAAGCAACATAAAAAACTTTTGGAGCGAATAAAATTAGGGACATTGTATACAACTTTGGCTTGTCAAAACAAAAGAGGAGTAGCATTTTACATTAAACAGACAATACAATCCAAACAAATATATGAGGATGAGGAAGGAAGAGTATTAATGGTAGAAATTGTAATGAACTATAAAAAAATATTACTTGTGGGTATATATGCTCCAAATGAAAATCAAGAACAATTTTATGCAAAATTACACTGAAAAATATTAGAATATGAATATGAAGATATTTGCATAATTGGGAGATTTTAATGCGATTATTGATAATGAGTTAGATTATAAATCTATGAAAGTGAATAAAAAACCAAGAAAAACACTCCCGAAAACATTCTATACAATGGTAGACGAATTAAGTTTACAGGATGCTTGGAGGAAAAGAAATTTAAAGGAAAAACAATATACATTTTACTCAAACAGGCATATGTCATGGTCAAGAATAGATATGATGTGGATGTCCATAGACTTAATATCCAAGATAGACAAGATTGATATAGAAACAAATATATAGACCATCCCAACGATGCCTTGGAAGTGATGTCCCAGTGCCTTGAGGCCGTGCAGGTCTGGATGGGGAGAAACAGGCTTCGACTCAACCCTTCCAAGACCGAGTGGCTGTGGCTGCTGGCGTCCCGGTATAGCCAGCTGGTGCCATTGCTGGTTATTGGGGGCGAATCACTGGCCCCCACGGAAAGGGCTCGCAACTTGGGCGTCCTCCTGGACTCACGGCTGTCTTTAGAAGAGCACACGACGGCCGTGGCCAGGGGGCCTTTCTATCAGGTTCACCTGGTACACCAGTTGTGTCCCTTTCCAGATCAGGACTCCTTACGCACGGTCACTCAAGCACTTGTCACTTCTCGCCTGGACTATTGCAATACTCTCTACATGGGGCTCCCCTTGGGGTGCACCCGGAGGCTCCAACTGGTGCAGAATGCAGCTGCATGGGGGATTATGGGAGCGATGGGGCGCTCCCATGTGACACCTCTCCTGCGTGAGCTGCATTGGCTGCCAGTGGACTTTCGGGTGCGCTTCAAGGTGTTGGTGACCACCTTTAAAGCGCTCCATGGCTTAGGGCTGGGGTATTTATGGGACCACCTTCTGCCACCAATTGCCTCCCACTGACAAGTCCGCTCCCACAGAAAGGGCCTCCTCAGGGTGCTATTGGCCAGACAATGTTGGCTGGCGACCCCCAGGGGGAAAGCCTTCTCTGTGGTTGCACCCACTCTTTGGAACGACCTTCCCCCAGAGATACGAGTGATCCCAGATCTCCGGGCGTTTTGTCGGGCCCTTAAAACCCATTTCTTCTGGTTAGCTGGGCTGGCTTGACCCCATATTTGGTTTCTTAAAGTTTTATATGGATTTTAATTTGAATTGTTTTAAATCACGGGCCAAATTCTATTTAAATTATTTTAAAGAGTCTTAACTTTTGTATTCAATGGTTTTTAGTTTGGCTGTACACCGCCCTGAGTCCGGAAGGAGAGGGGTGGTATAGAAATTTAAGCAAATAAATAAACAAATATGGGCAGATCACAATCCAATAATGATGACATGGAAAGGACAAAGAAAAAGAATGAGATGGACATTAAATCAAAGTCTATTGAATGAGAAAGATTTTATACAATATATGGAAAAAGAATTGACCTTTTTCTTCAAAGAAAATAGAAAAGAAGATACATCATTGTAAAATGTATGGGACACTAGCAAAACATATATAAGGGGTTTGGCAATGACATGCAGGAAAAAAAATAAAAGAACAGACAAATTTAAAAGAAGTTGGAGCAGGAATATAAGAAGTTAGAGAAAGAATTGCAAAAAAATCCACAAGACAAAATAATTAAAAACCTAAAGGAATTGGGGAAACATAAATTGAATTTAATAGAAAATGAAGACCTGGCAAGGAAAATAAAAGCATCAAAACAAAACTTTTTTAAAAAATGCAAATAAACCAGGAAGGTGGCTGGCATACAAGATGAAGAAGGAAAAAGAAAGGAAACTGAGAACTCAATTATTAGATCAAGAGGGAAAGATACGTTACTGAAATGAAGAAAAGAAAAAAGTAATTGAGAAATATTATAAGAAATTATATCAACAAGAGCAGATACCAGAAGAAATGATAGAACAATATTTGGAAAAAGCAATGACCCCTAAAATACCAGAACAATTTTAAAAAGCATTAGAAGAAAGAATATCAATGATGGAATTGATGGAGGGAATTAAAAGGCAGAAGAATGGAAAAACCCCGGGACCAGATGGGCTACCAAGATGTACTAAATAATATATTGTTACAAGTATTTAATGATTTATTAATAGAAGCCAAGGTGCCGAACTCATGGATGAAGGTATATATAACTCTTATACCAAAAGAAGAAACAGATTTACCACAAATAAAGAATTATAGACCAATTTCACTATTAAATGCAGATTATAAAATATTTGCATCAATTATGGCAGAAAGATTGAAGAGGCTAAGTGAAGTTATACACCCAGACCAAAATGGTTTTTTGCCTAAAAGACAAATTAGAGACAATATAAGAATTATTTTGGATACATTGGAATATTATGAGGCACATCCAGAGAAACAAATGGTATTGTTATTTTTAGATGCACAGAAAGCATTTGATAATGTGAATTGGCAATTTATGATTTTACAATTACAAAAGATGGATTTTGAGGACAGATTTATCAATATGGTTAAGACTAAATATAAAGATCAATCAGCTAAAGTAATAATAAACAGTGAAATGACAGAGAAAGTAGATATAAGAAAGGATATAAGTAGATATAAGAAGGAACTAGAGAAGGCTGTCCATTATCTCCACTATTATTTATTCTGACCCTAGAAATTTTAAACAGGAAAATAAAACAAGACAAAGAAATAAAAGGGATGAGAATTAAAAAAGAAGAGTATAAGCTACAAGCATTTGTGGATGATTTAGTATTCATTATGGAAGAACCAATAGAAACAGGTCCAAAGTTAATTGAGCAAATAGAGGTATATGGAAAAGTAGCTGGATTGAAAATAAATAAAGATAAAACAAAAATTATAGTTAAAAATATGAGAGAAAAACAAAAGAAGCAATTAATGGAGGTTAGATATTTAAATAGTGAAGAAAGTGAAATATTTGGGTATTCAATTAACCTCAAGATGTAGTACAGTGAAGGAAGATAACTATTATAAAGAATATTATTAAGAAACCAAATCGAAACAAATTTGAAAAAATGGAAAATGGGGAGAATAACGTAAATCAAAATGAATGTATTGCCAAGATTGTTGTTGTTTTTTTCCAACAATTCTGATAAAATTGGAGAAAAAATAGTTTGAAAGTTTGAATAAAATGATGTAGAAATATATATGGCAATGGAAAAAAGCAAGAATTAACTTTAAATTGCTTCAAGATTCCAGAATTAGAGGAGGATTTGGTCTACCAAATTGGGAATTGTATCACCAAGCGGCGATGTTAACTTGGATTAAAGAATGGATCTTATTGAGAAATACAAGACTATTGACTTTGGAAGGACATGACTTACAACTAGGATGGCATGCTTTCTTATGGTATGGAAAAAATAGGATCCATGGATACTTCCAGAACATTGGGTAAGGAATCGTTTGTTGGTAGTATGGGAAAGAGTAAAAGAAAAACATTATATGGAAGTACCAATGTGGCTTTCAAGAATAGAAGCGTCGACACACCCAAATATGATTAATATGGACAAGATTGTAAGATATAAAGACATTTTAACGGAGAAGGGAGAATTAAAACAGAAACAAGATTTAGAAAAACAAGGAATTGAGATTGTCTGGTACACACGGCTGCAGATACAATCAAGATATAATAAAGACTTGAAAAAAATATGGTTTTAATTTTGGGAAATCAGAGTTGGATCAGATAATGACTGGAAAGGATGAAAAAATTATTAAAAGACTAAATTTATTTGTTGCAAATTAGATTGGAAGATGAAGAGGTAAAAGAGACTGATAACATGGGCGAAAAATTTTGGATATGCAATAGAATTAGAGAAATGGCAACAACTATGGGAAAGGAATTATAAATTGACAATGGCAACTGCATATAATCTATATAAAATGTTTTACAGGTGGCATATACCACCAGAAAGATTAGCAAAGATGTGTAAGGATAAATCAGCCAAATGTTGGAAATGTTTGCATTTGCTGGGATCATACTATCATATGTGGTTGTCACGTTTAGAAGCAAAAAATTATTGGTCTAGAATACAGAAATGGTTGGAAGAAATATTACATAAATCTATAGAATTAAAACCAGAGGTTTTTTTATTGAGTATTCTCCCAGACAGATATAGTAAAGAAGATGTGTATCTAATTATACATATAATAACAGCAACAAGAATTGTATTTGCACAAAATTGGAAGACAGAAAAAATTCCGTCAGAAGGTGAAGTAATAAAAAAGATTTTAGGCTGAGCGGAAATTAATAGATTAACTTTAAGAATAAGAGACAAAGAGGAATCAGTGTATTTCAAGACATGGGGAAGATTTTATATATGGTTAGAAAAGAAATATGAAGAGGATAGATAAATTATTTAGATAATAGAAAGTTAAACGAGGGAGAAGATAAAAAAGAAATAGAAACCCAGATGACACCAGAGTAAATGAAAAGGGGGGATGGGAAGGGGGGAAGAAAGAAGATTATAAGAATAAATGTACAGTTATGATGATAATACTGATAGATAGAATAAATCTGAAAAGTAACTGAAAGAAAGTGTATATTATTAGAATACAGGAGTTGCTCAGATACCAAACAAGGAGAATATTCCACAGCAAACAAGATAGAAAGGAGAGGAGGAGTAGAGGGTAAAGAGGAGAGGGAGTGAGAGGAATGGAAGAAAGGGAAAAGGAGAGGAAGGAAGGAAGAGTAGGAGAGGTGGTGAGAAGGGGGAAAAGAAAAGAGGAGAGGGGAAAAGAAGGGGAAGTAGGATGAGGTAGGAGAGGAGAAAAGAGAAAGTAGGAGAGGAGAGGAGGGAGGGAGGGAAGGGAAGGGAAAGGAAGGAAAAGAAGGTTTGTTGCAAAATGAGGGAAGGGTAGAAGAGCAACTCCGAATGTAATTAAAAAGCCTTATTTTAATGCTTTCTTTAAGGAAAACATGTATATATATGATTAATTATGTATAAGAAAATGTACATTTTATATTATGTGTATAAGAAATAAAATTGAAAAAACTTTTTTTAAAAAAAGTGTTCTTATTTGCAGGAGAAATTTACCAACTGTAGAATAGGTATAGCTATTATGCTAGAATAAATTTTAAGTCCATAGCAGTTGTCTTGACTGGTTACATGAAGCTACAAACTAAAAGATACTCCTTGATACCCCTAAAGCAGCAGTTCTCAACCTGGGGATCGCAACCCCTTTGGGGGTCGAACGGACATTTCACAGGGGTCGCCAAAGCCCTCTTTCGCCCCCCCCCCCCCATGCCTTCACTCACCCTCACCCTCTGCCTCTGTTGGATCGCCAGTCGCTTACCCCGCCCACTCCCAATCTATTGCTGCCTCCTGAGTCCCAGCTGATGGCTAAAGGGAAAAAAACTGTTTAAATTCTTGCCGCGGGGCTTCAAAGGGCCGCCCTACAGCTGATCAGTGTTAAGAGAAAACAAATGAGTAGACCCGTGCCTACAAAAATAGAAAAAACAGCCCCTTTCAGTTCCAGCATAGGTTAATTACCATAATTTGATTAGATCAGCCTCCTGACTCTCAGCTGATTTGCTCTCAGCTGTTTTGCTAGCTGCAAAGAAGTGCAGATTTTTTCCCCCAAGCCGTGCTGAAAACTGAAACTGAAAGTAAAGCAGGGTCTTGGCTGCAACGTGACAAAATGAGGCAGAGAGATATTTCTTTTTCTTTTTCCTCACCAAAAAAGGTAGGTGGAAAACTGCAAACAATGGGAAATTTAGGGCAAAAGAGGAGGTTCAAGATTTTAAAACACAAAAGAAAAAAGCTCTATTTAACTAGGGAATTGTAATAATTGAGATACTATTAATTGTATATTGTGTTGAAAGCAGAAATGGTTAAGTTGTGGTTTGCAGGAATATATAGGGGAATTATTTGGTTTATTATTATTGGTAAATATAATTAATTGATTTGTAAGAAATTGGATTGCATGGAAATAATTGGAATATTCATGTTCATATTGATTAATATACAAAAAGATAGTTATATAACTGATTTATATTAAAATGTTGAATTTGTATTAAACTGTAATATTACATAATTAACCAATGTGAGGATGGATATAAAAATAGATGACAATGGGAAGGGGTATAATATAGAATAGAAGGGAAAATTGAAATTGGTTAAAATTAGAGATGAGGATGAAGGGTAATATTGGTTTTTTAAAAAAATAGATGAATAAATATGGCAAAAAGGAAATATAGAAATTGTAAATTTAAGTGAAATGACTAAACACTGTTTAAATTTGTGAACCGGCCAAATATTCTGTTCAAAGAAAATACATTGTATGTTTGTATGTGGGTTTCTAATTATTGCTATTTATTCATATTTGTTCTCTTTTATTCTTTAAAGTTTAACAATTCATTCTTTATCTTAATATCTTTATATGTGTTTGGGGTTGGTTTTCTTCCCTTTCATCTTTTTTATTGTACAGCAATCTTTCTCCTCAAACCTACCACCTCTCTCTTTTCTTTCCTTCTTACTTTCTCTTCCCCACCCTTCTCCTCCCTACTTCCTCTTCCTTTCTCCTTCTCCTTCTCTCTTCCTCCCTCTCTTACCCTCACTCCTACTCTAATTTCCCTTCCCTTCCTTCATCCCTCTCTACTGCTGTATCCTTTTATGCACATGGACTACTCAGAGGGCTGAAAAAGTTATTTTTGACTGGTCCTTGAACTTTTGACCAGTCCTTGAACTTACGACTGTCCTCACATTTTATGTTTTTGTCCTATCTTGTCACCATGGTGAAGAGAAGCAGTTGTGAAATGAATGACATGGTTGTTAAGAATGCTGCATCGGCATAAATGTGAGGATGGTCATCAGTGTGAGGACCAGTCAAAAGTGCAAGGACCTGTCAGAAATTACTTTTTCAGCCCTCTGAGTAGTCCCTATACACATAGCCATGGCCACCCGGTCACATGACCAGCTAGCCATGTCCACTCGGTCACATGACCTCCAGCCACGCCCACAAAATAAGCCACGCCCACAGAACCGGTAGTAAAAAATTAGTTATGAAGTAGCAACGAAAATAATTTTATGGTTGGGGGTCACCACAACACGAGGAACTGTATTAAAGGGTCGCGGCATTAGGAAGGTTGAGAACCACTGCCCTAAAGTAAATTAGACATTCTTATGTGCCAAAAGATCACTGTAAATTAGTAACAGATGCAAAATGCTGATACATTAAGCAGCTGGAATTCACAAAATATACCCATTACTTATTGTATAACACGAAGCTATACTGACCAGCTTTTGAATTTGGTTATTTACAAAAATAGAGAGCTACTTTTGCTTCCAACTTTTGCCCTTTAACAAAAAATAAATTTAAAAAATTGTTTTATATCAAGAATCTACTCTGGTAGCAGGATTTGTCTCAACAATATCTTGTCTATTTTCTTTTAAGAGTTGTTAAATGTTTCTTGTATGATATAATCTAGGCCTAGGCTCTCCTACAGCATTTGCGAGCTGATGCTCCAACCTATAAATGTCAAGCTCCTTCTCATCCAATTTCAGAATGTAGGATGTCTTACCCCCATGTTGTATTTTCCATAGATCCATTTTGATACATATATTACTTTCTTTAAAAAAAAATTTACTGCCCAGGATCAATATTAATACAATCAAATTGCTCCCAAATGGCAGGGAATGAAGCTCAGCATTTTTTACTGACAAAACCCATCAAATCCATAAGTAATCTTAACTCACCCACTGGCAGGCTGCTGGATCATAAGCTCCCATATTGAAAGGTAAACTAGGCAGTCTTCTTAATTAACTTCTAGCTTGGGCTCCCTTTTCCTAAATGACCTGGAATGTTGCTAGCTGGATATCTTTAATAAAAGTCCAGTCCTTATTTCAACATGCATCTAAACTTCACATTCCACTGCAAGAAACCTGGGGCACACACAACGTAGACTCTGATTGGTATTATACTTCATGTAATGCAAGCTCAAAAGAGAAAAGAGGAAGGCCACAGGGTGTATCCCTACTTTGTTAGGGGAGAACTTCAATTCAGCATTGCTTAGTTCCCATCCTTGGACAGTTAAATTTTACCTACCGTGTTTCTCCCAAGACGACCCACCTTGAAAAGCCTGATCATTTTTGAGCGCATAGGATCAAATTAAGCCCTACACATTTTAGCCCTGACCCTGCTGATCCCGAGGTGCAGGGAATGGGACGAGGCACACAGGTAAAAAACAAGCTAGGGTGGGGAGAGAGGTGTGGAGCTGCCCTACTTACCAGGCCTCGCACACTTCTGCAGCCACTCGCACGCATCACCCTGGCCTCTGGTTTTGCCTTTAGATGCCAGCTGGAAGGCATCTACAGCCGATAACAGAGCTCCAGCTCCATCCGGAGCTGTTATCAGCTGCAGATGCCTCCCAGCAGGCATCTAAAGACAAAACAGAGGCCAGGCCGAGGCATGTGAGTGGCTGCAGAAGTGGGCCAGCAGTGGGTTCCTGCTGGGCAGGTCTGTTGGTGCCTCCACCGCAAGGTGAGTCAATAATTACAACCCTCCAAAAAGGCCTAGTTGTCGGAGGTCAAAGAAAATAAGACCCGGCCTTCTTTTTGGAGAAACATGTTATTTTATTAAAAATGAAATGAAACTGTTACATATTATCCCCCCTCTGCATTTGGACCCAAATTCAAGCAGGTGTACTGTATGGAACATAGTGTAGGTACAGAATTGCTCCTCCCTTTATTCTTCTGTAATAATTGTGGATTGGAAGAGATATTTATCTGGGTGAATCAGCAGAGCTCCATTTTCCAAGGTAGGGAGACAAAATATACTTTTTTTTTGTTTAGATATCTGATCATATATAAATATATAAATTTTAAATATAGAATTGCTTGGTAGATATTTCTAAAATAATTCTCACAGTCCATTTTTTAATCAGATGGCATTTATTTCTGGATATAGTAAAGTGAAGAATTTAATTTTCCTTCTCTTGCACAGTCTTTGTCCCACGCAGTCTACCAGTACGTCGGGCTGCAATAAGACCAACTTTGCGACCAGCAGGAGCATCCCTCCTAATTGTCGAAGGCTTACCGATGTGCTGATGGTTACCACCACCGAAGGGATGTTCCACAGGCTGGGAAAGAGAAGCAATCAAAGTCAAGGACAGAACAGGAAGGTATTTCAAATATTAAAGGAACTTAATTAAAAATTCCATTAGGCAAATGACATTGTTAATGTTACCAAACTAAAAACAAAAGATTCTGACAGCAGTCCATTGCAAGCAGGAACCAGCATTAACAATTTTTAGGAAATGGTTCAATCTGCCGGAAGAGAATGTAATATCTCTTGCTTTCTGCTTTTAAAACGTTAAATTGATAGCCATGTATTAGCTTTGATCTAAATGTTGTATTACCATTTTATATTATACATTTTGTTGTATTATATTACTATTTGGGACTTTAACATCTTGCAAACAATATAGTAGGTATAGAATTCAATATAAAATACTAGCTATGACTAAAAAGATTTAAAATAAAGTATGAAAATCAACTTCACAATTAGGTTTGAGGGAGAAGACACATAACTATTATTTCCCCCAAAATAAGACCTACCATGTTTTACATGTGCGCCTAACATAAGTCCTACTCCCCAAATAAGCCCTACTTAAGTGCCTGCGCAGCCACTCACCTGCCCATTCTATCTGGTTGCTCACAGTGCCAACACAAGGTGACACGAGGGGGGTGGAGCTGGCCCATGCGCTGGTTTACCTCAGGGTCCCTGCAGCCAGGCTATCCACGCCCTGACAACTGCCTGACGGTGGCAGCACTATCAGTTACAGCAGGAGCCCACATGGCCGCTGGCTCACTACTTCTGCTTGCTCACAGCCACAACGGAGCAGGCTAAGCGACGTGCTGATGCTGCGGCCATAAGATGAGGCAGAGGTGGAGCTGCCCCATGTGTCCCACACCATTGTGTCACTTGGTCTCCTGTGGTTGCAAGCAAGAAGTGGGCTGGCAACCATGCAAGGTCCTGCTGCTGCTGCCATGAGGCAAGGCAGGTGTCAGGAGGTGGGTGGCCTGGCTGCAGGGGCTGAGGTAAGCCGGTGTAGGGTGCGTGAGGCAGCTCCACGTCACCGCCACTGGCACACTATATGGCCTCCTATCTGCTGCAAGCAAGCAAAAGTGGCCCTCCATGCGGGGGGGGGGGGGGGGGGAGACATCCCTGAAAATAAGTGTTTAGTGTTTCTTTTGGAGCCCAAAAAAATAAGACTGGGTCTTATTTTCGGGAAAATATGGGTAAATCAAAACCAATCTTTCATAAAACTGTATTATAAAAAGTCTTCTCTATTTTCCACATCCTTCAATTTTCTTTTTATCCTCTTTACCAAATAATTAAGAACTAGGGATGTGCATCAAAGGTGGCACCTTCTTTAAAAAGCAGTATCTTTTGTTGGCTCAAATAGTAGCAGAGGAATCCCAAGAAAATATGCATTTAAGATGAGGTCCTGAAAGTATGCAGACAGGTACTTTAGGAAAGTCCTGTCCAAAGTTCATTCCTCCCCCCCCCCCC